>JARYHS010008075.1:132579037-132663478 GCA_031002005.1 Vandiemenella viatica | reverse complement strand
CTAAAAACTATATACGATTCTCAGTTTTAATTATTCCATCACATTATATCATATAAAATGTGTGTCATTTACTATTCGTTTCAAGCTGATTTGTTACTGTAAACGCTTATAGAGACTTTGAAAAATAGTACATCTAAAATATAAGTTAGTTGTCTTATCACTAAATTTGAACTCATCACATTAAATATTTTTTATTTTAAACTTCCTGTCTTAATCTCACACCAGGTTTTATTGTAGAAGGGAACAGAGCAAAACCACCCTCCATTAAAAATTCTATTTTCTGTCAGTAATCATTCCTATTGTATTGACACTAAAAGTTGTTAGATTAAGTTCCTATCCGTAAAATCTCTTTATCATATTCTTAACGAAAAGGTTATAAAAATCTTTGCAAGGGCTCAAGTTCTAAAGCTTCCCAATTACATTTAATGGATATACTCAGTAGCATCTTCAACTTTAGAAATCGTGTGAATGTGAGTTGTAAATTCTATCCATTATTCTGATTATACCATTTACGAAATATATATACACACGCTTTAAATGTTACAAAAGTTTAATCTAAACACGGAATATACCTTACATACCGTCTGTTTAGAAGATTGTTGGACACTGACGATAAAAATTTAGCCATTAAATATAAACTGGTACGAAACAATTCCAATATGACATCGTGTAATACATATTGTTGTTTGTAGCGTTTGGAAAAGCTTAATTTTCTGTTATATTTAAATTATTTCCTTTGTATAAATATTGCGGGAATTAATTTAACTACCATCTGTTAATCGTTTGTACTTTTTTGCTTTATGTTTTTGTTTTTTCTTTCGTTGATACAGTCTGTGTGAAACGTACCTGTTGTTTCAAATCTGCAAAGAAATTTGAAAATCATGCTGCAATCAGATTCTGTCCACGTAATGGAACTGTGATAACACCACATGGCTCGCTGTTTCTGCAGGTAATGCTTAATCAAAAAGTAATCAAGCGATCGCTTCGATCGAAAAAGTTTGTAAAATAATGTAAAATCTCTTTTTCAAGTAATCTGTTCGTGCATATAAGCAATTACAGAAAAAAATTATTTTCTAAACCAATAGAGTTGTAAATTCAGATTAAACACAAGTTAATGTAAACTATACGTGATTCTTCTATTTAGGATTTAACTGTGCGCAAAATTAGTAGATCAATGTACTTCTATGAAACTTCTTGAGTAGATTATATAATTTTCTGTGACGTACTGCTGACGTCGTTCGAAATTACTGGATATAAAACAAATATAGCTTAAAATACCTTATAAAGGACAAGCATCACGCCAGCATACAAATGTGTATATGTATTTTATTATATGTAGAAATTCTAATAAATATTAATAATAAGTTTACTTGGCAGAAAGTAATAAAGGAGACTCGATAACAATGAGAAGTAATATATAATTACGGAAGAGATAAACGTGAAGAAAGGTGTAATGGAAGCGGTAAGAGATGAGCTGAGAAAGATGTTATATTGAATAGTTTCACTTTAAATTGTCATTAAGGTGAACTGTATTAAGGTCGTTACAGTTGCGACTAAGAGGAGAAATATAGTTTTTTTTTGTGTAAAAGGATAAGTTGAACGTAGTATAGGGAATATGAGAGTTCAGAACAAAAGATATTCAAGTGTTACTCGAAGTGATTAATATTAATCAAAAAGTTGTCAACTCTCTTAAAGTAGACGAGAGAAAGAAAGGTGAAGCACAATTTTCCCTTGCATGTGAAAGGAAGTATTAATGACAGTAAATACGAAGGGAGAGACCACTTAAACGCTGCATAATGTAGGGTGTTACAAAAAGGTACGGCCAAACTTTCAGGAAACATTCCTCACATACAAACAAAGAAAATATGTTATGTGGACATGTGTCCGGAAACGCTTACTTTCCATGTTAGAGCTCATATTGTGGACGGCTGTGATACAATACGCCATTCTCCAGGGCTGCATCAGCGCATCAGGGATTCCATGCGACGGAGGGTGGATGCATGTATCCTCGCTAACGGAGGACATTTTGAACATTTCCTGTAACAAAGTGTTTGAAGTCACGCTGGTACGTTCTGTTGCTGTGTGTTTCCATTCCATGTTTAATGTGATTTGAAGAGAAGTAATAAAATGAGCTCTAACATGGAAAGTAAGCGTTTCCGGTCACATGTCCACATAACATATTTTCTTTGTTTGTGTGTGAGGAATGTTTCCTGAAAGTTTGGCCGTACCTTTTTGTAACACCCTATATATAACACAGGAAGGAAAACTGAACTCTCTTCGATAGCAGGATCCAGATAAATCTGTAAGAGATATAGTAAATTATTGTATTAGTAACGACAGACTATTCTGAGTAGTAATTTATGCATGATACGCCAAGTAAATAAAAACTGAGGACGAAAGACTTCTTGCAGAGGTTGACTGTTACAACCTAAACATTTCCTTGTATAGCGGCAGTAATTTTCCGCAAGACAATTCTGATGTGTTGTGGTAGGTAGCCTTCATTTATAATTTTATCTGTGTATTAATACAGAGTTAAATGTGTCCAATTTAAGGTTCGTGGATGAACCCATTAGTTTTCCTAGGGGTAGATAATAAAATACTTAGAGCAATAATCTATACATCATGTGTTTAACAAATCTGCCAAAAAGAAATTATCAGATTTCTCGAAGTATCTCATTACTGGTAATATTAAATTTGATACATTATTATACACCATTCGCTGGTATCATTTTCTTGTTGTGTTGGGATTTCTACGTGCTGTACGAGGGAGAAGGAGAGATGGTTATTGAAAGATAAAGGCGTTTGCTCTCCGTTTGTCATGAAAGAGCACCAGCTTCTGGATGAGAAACATCCCCCATCTCAATTACAGTTTACTACAGGATTCGTTTATCTTGCTGTTGCAGCACTAAACGTAGAATAACATTCAGTTGCTTAGGCAAAACCAAAACTTCTTGCTTCTTATTTTTGTATCATTTTGACTTAGAGGGCAAAACGCACTGATGGGGCTCTAGGGATTTAGAGACTGTATTTTAGCACATTTTTCTGATTTCTATCGTAAGAGTTATAATTTGCGAGCGTGGTGCAATATTAGGTTTTAACCGTAGAGGAAAAATATTGCGACACAACCTTATGCGGGAGGTTAAGCCCGTGGAGATGCGTCGGTTTGGCGAATTATGTAAATAGTAGTGCAACCACAAAGCGTGGCTGTTCCATCACCACTCATTCGCCGGGACGAGTACGTCCTGTCCGGAGCAGAGTTTTAATTTTGTGGCAGTGTCTAGTATCTTAGCGTGTGCTTCTAGTTACTTCCCAGTCGTCTGAGTTGTGTCGTGTACGAGGACTCATTTTGATTTCTTGGTGTATTTTGTTGTTATTGTTCATCGAAAGTGAGGGTTTTAGTAATATCACTCCAATTAGTTTTTCAGTCGAAAATAGGAACGGCTAAGTTTATGTAAGTGTGACCAGAAGTGTGTCAGGTTAGGGATGAAATAAAATACCAACGAAATTAATTATTATTCGAAACTTAGCGGTTGCGCAACTGTTAAAAAATCGCCACGCCTAACTTGTCGTTTATATTCATAAAGGACCTTGCTACAGTTTAGAAGTTGTGAATCAGCCATCAAGTATTTTTTTAATAAAGTGTTATAATTTATAATTGTGTAACAAGTTTGCGAGTAATTGATAGGAACTGCTAAGAACTTTAGTTATTAAAAAATCGCTATTTCCAGTGTTGTGAAATTTGTGTGGTTAGGGATTGTTGACGAACAGCATTAAGAAACTTGGAGGGATTATTTGTGGTCGCAGCAGAACTGTGTTTTGATTTTTTTGAGAAGGAGAAATAATAGTTACCTAGTGTAAATATCTGTTGCGTAAGGAATCTTCTGACAGTAATTTAAATAGTACACCTGTTGGTGAGTCTAAGAAATTTAAGAGAAATCTGTGCATTAAAGTGGATATTATTTAATCTCTAACTAATTGTTATCATTTAGTAGTTTTGAGGTTTCCTTCTAACCTTTTGTGAATTTCACACTAAGGTTTAAAATGACCATCGACCGAAGGGAAACTATATTTTGCAATATAATCCCCTCGGGAGTCCAGCCGGATGTATAAACACTATAGTGGTTTTTTAAGATGGTGATATCTGTCAAGGATTCTGTTATGAATATAAGGTTCTTTCAGAAACTCTAGCCAAGAACAGAACTTCACTAGTGATAAAAATCAATCATGATCAAAGCAGATTATTTACTAACCGCTTTTACAGGTACCATACCATCAGTGCTATAGATGCTCATATGTAACTTTTTAGCTGTATGCGACTTGCCGAAACTTTATCTGAGTGGCTAATGCCCCGGCCCATCATACGTGAAGTACACTACAGCACTTCCCCGGCTCCGTAATGTGCAGTGCTGTAGGCTATATTCAGCTCGTAGTATTTTCAGTTTAGATTGAAAGGCTACGATATAGAAGAACTGTGCAGCAGCTAGATACGCTGTCACCAGGTTCATGAAGCCACATGTGTTTTAAAGTGAAACTTAAAGAACTGCCGACTTGCACAGATCGATTTCATGCTTATCTAATTCCGTATATGATTAACGCTTCATAAACCTGCTGTATGAAATTAATGCAATATTATATACAGGCGAATTGGCGAATTCTTTTCGGCGTTGAGTATCAGTAGAATTCTCTCTCGGAACAAGCCGAGTGAACACCTTAGCAGAAAGTGGCGACGGAGAATTAATCGTAAAGGACTGTGTTGGAAGAATGATTTGTTTTAAAGCAATTTAATCAATTATTTAGTGCTAATTGAGAAGATAGGAAGAATAAAACCGGAGGTGGTGGGTGAGCGGTTGGCGCTCTGGCCTCGCATTCGTCAGGACGCCGGTTCGAATCCCCGTCTGGCATCCTGAGTTGGGTTTTCCATCGTTTCCTCAAATCACTCCAGGCGAATAATGGGATGCTTCCTTCAAAACGCCATGACCAAATTCCTTCCAGTTCCTTGTCCCCATTCCCATCCCACCGCTAATGACCTCGACGTCGACGAGGCGTAGAGCCATAAGTAAAAAAAAGTAAGAATAAAATTCTATGATGAACATTATATACAGTAGAAGTGTTCTGTATTAAGATCACGTGACCTGACTGCATCACTATTGACCGTGATACGAAGTTCATGTCTCATATCGCTATTGACTATCTTCCTGGATTATATCCACTTCTTTTAAGGTATTAATTAGAGTAACCAATATTATATAGCTAAGTTGATAATCCAAAGAACAATACTTGACTCCGTAAAGAAAATAAACGGAATAGTAATTGTACGAGCTTGCGGTCTTCGGACAAAAACTTTCCATTTATTGATCGTGTTTTTATTTCATCCTGGATTGTTTTACAACAAAGTTAGCAACACAGATGTGTATAACACGTGTTGGTTTAGATTGGGTTCTGCATAAAAGGAAAGATAATCGTTGAACCGTGTCATGTTTCTTTCGGTACCGTTTTATCATCAGTTTCTTGAGAAAGCATAATTATTTCTAGCGTGATGTCAGATGGTGGCCTGAGTAACTGATCAGCGAACGGAATAATCATTGTTACTGTAATAACCAATTCATGTAAGTAATTCACCAAAAATCAACGAACCAGAAGACAGCGAAACTCGCTATAATTAAGTGTCGTTAAATGAATTTCATGAACTCAAGTAAAATTTGTGCTTAGCTTATAAGCGATTTGTCACAGTTGAACTTTTCGTAGAGTCGAACAAATGGTTAAAATTTTTTTGTATGTGAACATTTTATTGAGCGTACAATGGCCGTTCCCATCAATGAGATACCTTTGAAACAACAGATTTACTCTACGTTTCAATAATGCGTCCAACCGTACAATAAACACATTTCCCCCTCTCGTGTTTACTTCCAATTATTTAATCGGTGTTGTTTCTAATCAACTTAAAAGCTAATATTGTTACAGAAATTTTAACCCCTGTCATAGTTTTACCAACACAATTTAGTCGGCCAGTTCCTTAGACATTTTTTTTAGAAAAAGGTAAACTGATAAAACTTAGAAGCACGTGATTTGTATTTCGTACCAAATGAATTTATGTCACATAACTTATTATTTCTTGCGTGTTTAAATTGTGATTTACAGTTTACTTAAAAATAAACATAAAGAGGAAAAATCAAGAATTTTTTTTAAATGTCTAGGTGAATGAATAGGACCCAACCTTTCTCAGAAAGCATCATTCGCATCATGATCAAGCAAACTGGAAGTGTTATATCCACCAACCAAAGACGACTACCATCAAGGCCAAGCTCAGAAACTACTACTGAGTCGTCTAAGTTAAAACTCTATTCGCTGCAGAATGCCTCGCGGTGAGTAGGAAAGGTCTGATTAAGAAGCTGGAAGTGAAACAAAGTAATATCTTGAGCAAAATTTTTGGGCCGGTCAAAAAAACTGGTGAATTTAGAATACGCACCAATCACAATTTATACAGAGTTGAGGAACCTTTTTCATACAAGATATGGAAAAGCAAGATTACCTTTATTGTCACGTGACAAGAATGAACGCAGCAAGTACGACCAGTTGAATCTTCAGCTTCTTTACGGAGAGAAAAATCATGAACACGTGGTTAACTGAGATGGCAACAGAGTTTCAAGTTGTGGGAATCACATCTGAAGACATTGAATAACGTGCACAAGAACCAACAAGTTAGGAACAGCAACAAAAACGAAAGCCGGAAGACTGGGCAAAAGTTATGGTCTCGGGCGGAAACAGTTCAAACAACGTGGAGTATAGTTGACCCAGAGGAGAATAGATACTTCTTAGAAGTTTAAACTGTGGTTTTTAATGATCTGAAAATTGAAACGCCGTTTTTCGTAAACTCAAAAGCTGCGTGTAGAAAATTTATCCGTTTTAATATGTACATACTGTTATAACTTAATATTCTATTCTTCGTAATATCTTTGAATTCGCATATATGTAGTAGGTGTTTATGTAGCGCTTGTTAGTTAAATTCTGCCGAAAAACACGCCAGAAAAGTTTTTTTTCCCCACTTCAGTTGCTGGTTATTGTTTCGTAACGTTATTAACCCCGCATCAGTTTGTTCATAACATATTAGAAGTTAGGAAGCCAGGTTGGCCACCCGTCCCGATTCGCCTGATGCAGCCTCGTTTCGGGCAGTTGGCAGGCGTGTGCCAGGTGGGTCCAATACCAGGGGCGCGCTTATTGTGCCGCTGGTCGCTGCTATCGATTCTCTCGCGTGATTGCATCTCCTGGCTTCATGATTACCTTGTTAGCGCCACCGCCCTAATATAATACTTAATTAAGTCCGAATGACTTTAAAGCCCCTTCGAACAAGGGGAAACGGCGAGGACTTACCAGTGGTATTCAGCTCTCTGACAAAAGATATTAGGTATTACGCATCTTTGCTTTGTTCGGCGAATCAGCCTGTTATCCGAGAAAATCCTCGCCTTCTATGAAGAGAACATAACTGGAGAGACTGTAAGTAAGAAGTTAATTTCATAACTAAATACGAATTATTCCAAAGATTCGTTGATTGTTAAAACATAAAAGGGTTTGAAATATGTATCTGTATAGATCATAAATTTCACTTTATTTTAGTTCTCATCACTTGAAACCAAGCAGACCTGATGACCTCGCATGTTTTCGATGCTCATACTGAAGGTTCGCTATTAATTTTTTTCGGTTGATGAATGAATGTCTGTCTGACATATCTGCACATCGATAATATTCCTGTATCACTGTCCCACACTGCATTGCGATATGTTCATATATGATGCTTTAAACATTTGTCTGTACCGCCTCCAACCCCTTAATTTGAGTAATCCCAGATTCCAATTTTTATTAATTAATTGTTACCTGCGATACGCACTTACATAGGCAGACAAATTCATTAACAAAACACTGAATGAAACATGTGCGAAAATAATCACATTAGAATCTGATTATTTTGTTTTCTATTTCTGAAACTGCAAAGGATTTGAATATCCAGTTTTCAGTTAATATCATAGAAGAAAATTGTCCAGGTGTCAAAACTAATCAACTATAATTATTATTGTAGTAAAATTGTTACATAAGGTTTACTTATTTGTATAGAACGTAACGCATTCCATAAGATTTCTAGACCAATTGACCAGTGTATGAACACAAGCAGTATGATATAGAAACATCCACTGTCCAGTATTAGTATTCGCACTGTCCAAACCCTCTACATCTTAAATTTAAGGCTTACGAACAGATAGAGAAGTCATTTTAGTTACTGACTCAGACTTTGGGGGACTCAGAACAAGTGATTGGACAGTCGGATAACATAGAACTGCCAACACAACCAAAAAGGTAAACAATGCATTATTAAATGTGTCACAACAAACAAAACATCATTTCTCTTTCTATTGGTTGCGAAATGTGAAAACCTTTTTCTTAGATTTTTTTTGCGTATTAGTTTCCTTTAAGCATATTTGGTAGCCAGGAAAAAACAAATAAGACACGCTTGATTATTGAATCTCGTGATTTTTTTTAATGTAAATTTCGAATCACACATTAAAAAAACCATTTAGCCATATAATGGCAGCCTGAAAAACTTCATCCTTTAAATTTGTCACAGGCTACACGTTTCAGGAGCAAAGTACCAATATTTAGATCCTCCAAATTCCTGTTTTTGGTCGAGTCTCTGCCTTAAACAGTTTCTCAGCACTATTTCTTTTTCCTGCTCTGGGCTTTACGTCCTCCCTAAAGCGAGACTCGAGTGTTACCGCTCACCCACCACGATTCGTTGCACTATTTCGTTCCCACATTAAGTTTTACGATTTCTTGCTTAAGCTGCACGAGATCGCAAATGAATTTTGTATGCAACAAGCCACTTTCATCCACGGTTCAGTAGTAATAATGTGGGCGTATTGATCAAAGAGTTCCTTATATCAGCCTCTCCTAGATAACGCTGAAATGCCAACCAGTAAATAAAGTAAAGGCAGCTTTCACCTTAATTTTCAGAGCCACGCATTCAGTTTCTACGCTCACAAAAAGTAAGGCGGAAGTGGCCCGGCCGATGGAGAAAGTTCTCTTACGGGCGCCCGGTACACGTTCTTTGGAACCGTAACTTTACATCACCACAGCTGTCACGCCTTCAGAGCCTCCGCTTTCTTCTTCGACGCTCCCACCGGAGAGATTCGGTTGAATTCATTCGTTTGGAACAACCGTCTGTGAGCAGAAATATGTTTACAAGACGTAAGTTATAAATTATGGTCCATAAAACTGACTATGAAGTACTATCACCCAAATACAAATGGAACTTCAAACAATGAGATGTATGATATATTTGTATTTACCAAAATGCAAGTAAATTTTTTAATAAAGTAATATTATACAGTCATTTTTGCAGACAGTCAGGAAAGCTTACAATATCTTATAGATAGAGTATCACAATACAACCACGAATACGGACTTGACATTAATATAAAGACAAAAGTAATGGTCATTGGCAAAAACAACAATTCCCAATGCCATATTATGATTAACCAGAAGATCATTGAATGTGTATCAAGGTATATGTATCTTGGCACCACAGTAAACAACCAATGGGATCCATCTGATGAAATAAAGTCACGTATTGGTAAAGCCAGGGCTACTTTCAACAAAATGAATAACCTTTTTAAAAGTCGTAATTCATCAATTACCACGAAGATGAGACTCCTGCGCTGCTATGTGTTCTCTGTTCTCCTGTATGGCGTTGAAACGTGGACATTAACAGAAACTATCAGTAAAAGGCTAGAAGCTTTTGATATGTGGCTATATCGAAGAATGTTGAGAATACCATGGACAGACCACACCACAAATGCTGAAGTGCTCCGCAAAATGAAAAAAAGACATGGAAATACTGACCACCATAAAAACATGGAAGCTTCAGTATCTTGGTCACATCATGAGGAATAATAGCCGCTGTGAACTCCTGGAATCTGTTCTCCAGGGGAAAATACCAGGAAAGAGAAGTGCTGGTAGAAGAAGAACTTGCTGGTTAAAAAATCTAAGAATATGGACCTCCAAGACATCTACGGAACTAATCCGAGAATCAGCCAGCAGAGACGAGACAGCCAAGATGGTTGAAGACATCCGGAACGGATAGGGACCAGAAGAAGAAGAATACATTTCCTGTCTAATGC
The DNA here is from genome assembly GCA_031002005.1 of Vandiemenella viatica. NCBI lineage: Eukaryota > Metazoa > Arthropoda > Insecta > Orthoptera > Morabidae > Vandiemenella > Vandiemenella viatica. The sequence continues at coordinate 132,653,312 of JARYHS010008075.1, read as the reverse complement.
CTTAGTTATTGAAGCACATTTGCTGATGTGAAAGAAATGGTAGACAGTCTTTAGCAGGATTTATTAAATTATTTGCCAGTACGTTTGACAGCAACTTCCGTTCTATTTGTTTCAACAATATCAGGGGAATGTATTGATTTTTATGCTGTACTTAATGGACATTAAAAGATAATGTGGTTCACTATAGGAACAACGGTCTCAGATAAAAGGAATAAACTAATCTCACAAAATTAAGAATAGATAATAAAATATCAATCAAAATTTATTCCTGGTGGCAGTGGTACTCAAGAGTAGTGACTGCACCAAGCGCTAAAATTGAAAAAACTGATAAACATCTAAAGGGCGCTATTAACAACAACGATAACAGTGTAACATTTTTTTTGTCTGCCATTCCGATCTCCAAACTTAATACATTAATGACACAGTTACTTTGGGTTCGATGTCTGTAGGCTACCGCAGCTGAATATGAATCTTCGTTTCGTGCATTGATAAGTGAACTTGGCGAGAGAGACGCATATGTTCCGTAAGTTGTATAAAATACCTAAGCACATCCGCAATAAAGCGACCCGTGGAAGGTGCGAGGCGCAACTAATTATCCGAAGAGATTCGTTATAAGAACTTTAAAAGAATTGGTCGACGATCAAATTTTAATAATTTTTTCACCGTATCTATGCCAGGTTGGCAGAAATCGGACCGCAGATCCAACAGCCACTAACGATTACTAGACATCGTTCCATAAGTTTCTTGAAGATCCATTTATAGAGGGGGAACCTAAACACCGGCGCCTGGATGGAGGTTTCAACTAGCCGGGTGACGGATCGGCGCGTCACGCAAAGCTTGACGAAACGCACCTGGACTAACTGCGACCAGCGATGTTGTTGCAAAATTGAATTGAGGTTGTGGTCGTTTTTTAATAACTACTCTACTTAGTAACGCAACCGCATATAAATTAATTTCTTGAACACTTTTAAAGTATCTACTGCGTTCAAATGAACATTTTAGTTACTTGTTACTTTTTGTTTATTTATATTTAGCCGATGTAGATATTTCCCCATACTCTCTGTTTAGAGATATCGCCGTCACGGAGTGGCGACATGCAACTGCGACTGCTTCATGTGTCAGTCAGCTGTAGGCAAGCATTAGCGCGTGCGCAGACGGCTTTAACACGGCACCGTTTTGCTGGTATTCTGAGAGTGTTAATTGTATATTAGGACAAAATACCGGATAATTGTACATCAGAATCTATAAAAGTCGTTAGAATAGCGTCAGCTGTCGGTGAAACGTAACGGAATCAATCCTCAGGGTTTCAGAATTTTTTTTTTTTTTTAAATGTATTCTTTAAAATATGTTTTAGATGTGTTAAAAATTGTGTGCGGTTTATGCATGTGGGGTTTACACGTGTGAGGACGTGTCTGAATGGTCAAAAATCATAACAATAGTGACAAATTCTGATAACCATGAAATTTCAAATGAATAATTGCATTTCCTATAAATTTAAAATATAAATTTCAATGAATAATCTAATTTCGTTTTATTTTCTCTTATATTGTTGAAAGATAATGTATTCAGTTTAGAAACGTTTTCATAACAATAAAAATTTCTGTAATACAGAATCAGATGCAGTTGTTTAAAAACACCCCAACCAAATACACCGAGAATTTAGTCAGATAAAGTTTACTCACGTCACGAAAAATATCAGTAAAAAAGATAATGATTAATCGTTAGTCGTTTTTCTTTAGAAACTTTTAGAGAAAATTTTCCCACTATCACCATGGGTGATACTTTAGTCGTATTTTTTGGCGGGAGTTTAAGCTAGTATATTTGTAATCGTGTGCCGTATACTGTAGATAGGTTTTGTACATAAAGATATTGGTCTATTTGAATTACATTTGTTCATACTTCCATACTATTGCGACAGATAAGCACCACTGCCGCGAAAAAACGTATAATCGGAGACGGTGTTGAGTAACGACAGCGTGTTTATGGTAGCTAAATATTAGAAAGAAAGTTATGTACAAATGCAATCAGATTTTCTCTGGAAACAGAAATGCAGACCACATTTTTGCTTCTGTTGTGCGTCCTACGATACACATAAATTTGGTTTAATGAATAAGGTCAATGATATATTTTACCTTTGTTATAATAATGCATTTTACTAAAGGTCGGTTCTTATACGTGTTGGTATTTGTCTGTGCGAATTACATTTGTTGACACATGCACGCTCCTGTGACAGATAAGGGAGCGTGCACATACTACGTGGCTCGATCCAGGGGGGGGGGGGTTGGCTGGAAGGCTACGTTGGACTACCTGGGGGGAGGGGGGGTTCCGAGTCAGACCACATAGCTTTCCTTTCATAACATTTTTCACTGTTAAAATGAGAAACAGAACACACAACAGCATGTGAATATTTATTTACCTCAGTTAATTATCTCCTTATGTAATTTACAATAGTCTGACAAGAAAAAACAGTACAAAATGTCTTCTGGACTCAAAAGGGAAAAAAAGCTACGTTCTACGTGGGGGGGAGGGGGAGGGTAGTGACAAAAGCCACGTAGGGCTACTTGGGGAGAGAGGGGGGGGTTCATAGGAGGCCAAAATGGAGCTACGTTGTTTGTGCACGCTCCCTAAGCAGTACTCTCTCAAGAAAAAACGTATCATCGGCGACGATACAACAGGAGTTGAGTAACGAGACCGTATATGTGGTAGCTAAATCTTAGAAAGGTTCAAATACAATCAGAGTTTCTCTGGAAAAATAAATACAGACGACATTCTTGCATCTGTTGTGCGTTTACGACACACAATTTTTTTTCTCTCTCTCGAAAACAGTATTTTTTTCTGAAGAAGAAGCCGTATGATACCCTAGTTATTTCACTTAATTGAGGTCATTGTAGGCAAAAAAGTAGTGGGGGCAATGAACGGGAAACAATTATGCCGCTGCCTATTGAAGGAACCATCCTGGTGTTTTTGCGGATTGCTTTCGAGAAACGATGGAAAACCGAAGTCTTGAAGGCCGGACGGGGATTCAAACCCTCGTGCTCCCGAGTGCGAGGCCGTAGCGTCACGCACGGCTACAGCTAGTGTCGCGGTGTTTGTGAGCCTCACTCCCCTCCGGGCTGCTATGCCGACAATTAGGGGGCCGCTCAAGACACAGTGGCTCTCATTACTTAAACACGTGCGGCGGTCGTGCGTGGGACAGGTGCCGCCCCGAACCCATTACGACGGCCGCTCCGGCGCCCCACTCTCTTTCTCGGCGCTAATGCAGTGTGCTTAGCGCCCCCGACCCGGCTCCAAATAATTGCTTTCTATCACCGGCCCGTTTTTACTGTGTACTCAGAGCGGCGTGGGCTCTTCAAAACTGATTAAAATCGAGTGCCCACGGATTATAACCAATCAACGTTCCAATATTTTCTCTGTGAGCAACGTCTCGCTACACTTGAATAGCGCCAGTGTGGTACAACCATGATAAAGTAACTGAGAAATCTGAAGATTGAAAATGTGTATCATTGCCACGTGTGTGATATTTGTCAGAGAAAAGAGACGATATCTCCTTCACCACCTTTCTGCCAACATTCGGAGTCAGCTGACTTTACTGAATTTTACTCATCGTTGGCATTAAACTCCGAGCGTTCATTGTAAGGCCGCTTGCTCTTGCTGACGGCAAGTGTTTTGTATTAACTGCCTGGTCGAACTACGTACTAATGGATGAAGTCTAGTGCTGCCATCTGTCTGCGACACGTGTAAATATGTTTTGTGTGTAATAAGAGTATTTTTGTTTGTTTATGAGATGAGTTGTTTATAAGGTGGAGATTGGGGACAGTCTGTAAATTATCCTTGATGGCTCCTGGATATTGCCTAACCTTCGCATTCAGGACGGTCAGTACGCGGGGACCAGGCTTCGTGCCCGGACCCGTTGTATCTCCCCGATCCAGAGCGTAACGTCTCAAAGCACAGTAAACTGCCAATGCACTAATTATCCAACTTCTCCCCATTGGTTTACATTAGGCAGGTGTTTCTTGCATCATTTAGCTTAATACGTTTCTTAAGCCCAATATTAGTTGTTTGCGTCATGAGTTCCTGTTTAACCAATATCTAGCGCAGAAATTTTCACCTCACTCTTTCAGTAAGCTGACAGACCCATCCTGCGCTATGAATAACGTAATGATGAACTTATAATGACGACATGGAGTACACTGCACAGTGGGAATATCCGTATCGTCGGCTCTAATCTGCTACTGTCATTCTATCACCATTCTTTGATTCTTCTAAATGTTTGAGATAGGCACCGAAGCCACATAAACTTGTTACAAGTAATTGTTTACCACACCGTGAACATAGTTACCGTGTGTTGATTAACTTCTGTTTCTTAGACACTTAGTTGTCATCAGTGTTCACATAGACTAACTGATTTTTCTATGCACACCGCCACACGCCATTAAACAGTATTGGAAACTTGATCGACTAATCGTGTTCGGCTGCTTTCGACCGAAAATTTCATGCATTAAAATTCTCAAAAATGTGGAACACGGGTTACATAAATGATCCGCAGTCACCGTTTATTTTCTATGCATACCTCGAATATTGCTCCATTATTTAATTGTTTCAGAATCGGTTTTTCTCGTCATCAAACGATAACTTGCTTCAATTCTAAATTTCTGTTATGTAATACTCTTTTAACAATGTCAGTTTTGCTAGACAAATAAACTCTTGATCCAAAAATTGAAATAATAGATGCATAAGTCGAATGATAAGGAATTTTCATGTTGGAACACGCCATAGATAAAATATATGTATTATTCGTATATAACTTTATATATTTCACAGGCAATTTACTTTTTTATTTCTCTGACGGAGTTTTGCTTATTTTAATCACGAGAGTTAAGTGCCTGTGACAGATCTATATCTACAGTATAACATATTTAAAAATTAAGGATTTTTTTTTGTAATTTCATTGAAACCATAAATTGTGGCTAACCCTTTGGGTTATATTTTGAACCTCATTGTTCGATTTAGAACTCGTTATTTATGGGAGAAAATTGTATGTTTCTGTTAGCTACAGAATTTGCATTTGAAGACGTTACTTTAACAAAAAATAGTTCCTGAATTCGCCAAAGAGCAGGGGTGAATGCAGAACTCTATGAATGGGACCGTAGTGTTTATATCGTGTTGAACGTCAGATTATTTATTCTCATTTAACAATGACAGCTATATACAAAATCTGAAAATGGTGAAAACATAAAACAAGCTTCCTAATTTGACCCAACGTGAGACACTCGTAGTTCCAATATCTGCCTCCAATGCAATGCAGTTCCCGTAACCATTAGAGAACTTTGCCAACTTGCACAGTTACCATTAACGAAGTTCTGCCATTCACTATGACACAACATTATTTTTATAGTTGATGAAAATTCGATGTAGTTATGAAATTACTTGCACAGGAACAATATTTTAGTGCCACCAACGCGGCAACGATGCAGGTAATTTGTGATTATTTGTTGCTGGTATTCAGTTCTCACTAGTGACGTTTCATCTAACTGATAATCCGCTTATCCACTTCACCATCCACGAACGTTCCCAGAAAACTTTCTTCCTTTCAGGGGCCGTGTTTAGGCTGAATACATATTAAAGCAAGAACCTGCAGTCCTATTCTTTAAAGTACGCCAAGCCCCAAAAAGTTGCCGCCCAGGCCGCGCACGTGACTAGCCGCGCTAAGTACAAAGGGCGATAGCCCCTCCCTCGCTGCAGATTACGGGTGCTGTGAGGCCTTAAGGCGGGCCCGAAAGTCCCCGCGCAGTCCTTCTCGTCTCGCCGCGGACTGCCTCAGTTTTTAAAGTAGCGAACAGCAATTAAAGTCGACTCTCCTTTCGTTTTACGGCCTGCTCTCGCGAGAGGAGCAAAGCGTCTTCAAGCCCGGCAATCGCGCGCCCGCCAACTTTCTAATTAGGCCGCACTCGCCGAGATTAATTCTGCGCGGGCGGCACAGGCGGCGGTCGTTTCATCATTCACTGCGCGGCGTCCTCAGTCATTCCGTCTTCATTTCTCGGGATTCCTTATAAGTGCCTTTATGAGAAACAAAAATTTAGTTTGTACAACAGGGAATGGCGTCGCTTAAACCAACGTAAAAATCATTCATCATTTCTTGTCTGCCCTTATCGTTGTCACAAACTCTTCATTTCATCTCCAGTTCTTCTACTCTGCTTTTTATGATGAAGCTACTTAGAAGGCGAATAAAACCTGTAACACACCCCTGCACTCCTATTTGTTAAGGCTAGTTTTATTGTGCAAAAATGGAAAGAAGTAAAAGTTTTTTATTTGAATTTTCCTTAACAAGTTCATGGAAAACCGTTTAAAATCATAGACTCATTGACATTGTTCGAAGGATAACTTTAATAACTCCAATCCCTACATTCTTTGTTACCTGTCAGTGTGTAAAAGAAAGTGAACTATATTACTATTACAACTGAAAAAATGGTTCACATATAATTTTTTTCCTAGTGTTCAAGAAAAACATGATCCTATTTCTATTATTCATTTTTACAAAATTCTCGTTTTTCAATTACCACTCATATTACAGTGATGATTATGCTTCGCATTCATTCATACTTCATGAATGTTCTTTATTTTTTGGAAGAGTTTACATCACGTATTCATTTTCTTTTCAAGCTAGCTATACATATTTTATTACAACAGCGAAAACAAATAATAATAAAAATTTGGTAATCTAAAGCAAATAATTCTTCGCTTTTAATAGCTCATCCGCAGAAGTGTCATAGTAACCTTTACAGCACTAAAATGTCAGCTTATATCTGTATTCCTTTTCCTTTATAGAGTTAAACCATTCTTGTAGGTAAATGTCCCATATGTCCAGTCATTTCTAACGTAATTCATTCCATTGATTAATGCAATGAAACTTAGAAGTGTACACTTGAATCACAGTTTATTATAACACGTTATTGTTTCTAAAAATATTTGTGAAGGAAACAACGTGTAGTATAAAACTCGTGGAAATATATTTAATAATGAAATATAGAAAGTGCAGGAAACATTCGGAGAAGTTATAAATAATGTTCAGGACAAGTCAGTAAACTGGAAATAAAGGAACGCAAGATGTTGAGAAAAATAATGGGTCTTGTAAAAGAAGAAGGAAAATACAGAGTCTGGTAAAATAAAGACCTATACCAACAACCGGAGAGCATTGCAACAGCCACGAGGAAAAGGAGATTAATGTTCTTTGGTCACATAGTTCTCATAGCTCTCCTACAAAATCTTCAACACCGTCTCTAGGAGGGAAAGCGACTAACGCAAAAGGACAAGGCTAGTAAGAAAATATCGCGAGCACCTGGAAATTGACCCAAATGAAATTTACATGAGGTATAGGTACAGAACGTTGATTGAAGCGTCAGATTCTCTTCAGACACTAACAGCCTAAAGACTGCCGGCTTTCGGATGAAATGGACCCAAGAGAGAAAAGACAACCACAATGCAAGGATGAAAGAATATTGGGTCAAAATAAAGCTCACCAGAGTTAAGAAACCATGTGGTCCACGGAGGCCAAAACTAAAAACAAGAAGAAGAACCTTCGAGATTGGAGTGACTGTATATTGATTCCTGTTCTATAATTGTAAAGACATTTAATCGAAAGGAGAACCAGGTTCCTGCATTAGGGTAAAAAATTAAACTATCTCAGACATTAATAGGAAATTTTCATCAAGTCCGGGGAGCGAGTGGTAACGCTCTGGCCTTCTATTCGGGATGGCGTGGGTTCAAATCTCTTTTCGGCCATTCAGATTTCTGTTTCCTTCAAAATTCTGTGGCCGAATTCCTTCCAGTTATATGTCTCCAGTTCTTTCGTGGCTTTAATGACCTCGACGTAAACGTAGCATTTAGCCATAAGTTTTATAAAAAGAGAGTCTAACCGTAATGTGCACCAGTATTTGAGGGGTTCGTGTATGATGATTGATGTTAAACGATAACGGTTATATGAATACCGACCAATGGCCTTAGTGCGGAAGAGAAATTACCAACATACGATGCTAGAGGCCCGTAGTGTGGAGCGCGCTACTTTTTCTTTCTCTGCGGCGAGACACCCTCGAGCAGGCAGAGAGTCGCGTGCGGGCAGTAAAAGCTGGCGAGGCCGCTGAGAATACCTGAGAGGCGGCGCGGCGCGGCGTCTTTTACTGCCGCCGTGTCCGCCCCCAACAAGTAGAGCACTTGAGTCGTAACAAGCTGGCTTGCTGCTGCATTAGAGATGAGTTCGCCCAACAGTGTTATCGCATCTGCAACACTGACTCCTCCCAAAGTAGTCGCCTCACTACTTGCTGTAGATACGGGGACGTTCATTAATCACGTGAGGAGTTTTTAATTAAATTTGGACCCCCCCCTCTCCCTGGGTAAGAAATGGTGGGACCCCTTTCGTATGATTTACCTTATAGTTTTAATTTTTAAATAATTAAATTTATTTGAAATGTCCATGTGTTTTGCTTCATTCCACTAAATACCTAAGCTCTAATACTCACTACAATTTTTCTGTGGAATAAAGGAGAAAAATGATATAAAATGTTGGCGTGAGATTTTTAAGGCCCCCCCCCCTTCCTTTTAGATTTGGTGAGATTTTGCCGGACCCCCTCCCCTTATTTTATCTCACGTAATTAATGGACGTCTCTTAATGACTCTACAGCTAATATTACCCATACTCCGAAGCAGCACAGGCAAATACTTCAACATTATTTCGATTCCCCAAGTATGTCAAACCTGTTGGCCAGAATGTAAGGAAATGTTTTATCACTCTCTCTGGCTACCTATTACATTGAACATATGCTCTTAACTTATAAACTATTTTCTTATGATTTTCAGCTTAAATTTTCATTGGCCTTCATTCTCTTCCTGCTAGAAATAAACATGTAGGCCTACATGAATGATCTGAAGTGCTTCTAGGGCATCAGACTAGGATGCATGGGCAATAATTCGTTTATTTGGTAACGTTTAAATTTCGCCTACGCTCACGTGTAAGTTTCCTTGATCGAAGAAATTAGCCCACAAAGATGGAAATAAGGAAAAATTTTCAAATTATCTTTTATTGGGGTTTCGGAAAATTTTGTTGCGTTTCCTGCAATGACTAATCATCTACTTTGTGTTGATGTGCTAATAGAAACGATAGTTTTCGATGTTCGGAAAACTAAAAAAACCAATTATCTTGTGATATCATTCTTCTACGTTTCACGGAAATATGTATATACAGAGTGTTAAAAAAATGTAAAATAATTTAGGAGGTGATAGTATGCATCAAAATAATACAAAAAGGTCTAACAAACATTGTGTCTCAAATTCATACTTTCGGAATTAATAACAGGTCCCTGTACGTCTACCATGCATGTCATTACGTATAGGACCAACCAAGACAGTTTCAAAGAGTGCGCGATTCCTTGCGCCGAAGGGCTGAGGCATGGTTTTTCGCGAACGGGCGTCACATTGCGGACCTGATACTAAGTCTAAAGTTGCGTTTGCGACCAAATGTTTATCAGACATTTTTGTCTTATTTTGATGCGTACTATCACATCCTAAACTATGTCACACTGTTTTTAACACCCTGTATAAAACCATTCTGGAAAATTCAGCTACCTCGGTTGTGTTAGATATCGTAGATATTAAGTACAACAGAAGACAAATAAAAAAACTTGATTAAAATCATTAAAGTCTTGGTCCTGACTGGAACAAGTGTTTCTTGCAACCTGGGACTGGCGCTATCCACACCGCTGCCGTGAACACCGAGAGGGCAGATGTGTTGTAGAATCTTCCTCGCGGGGCAGCTGTGTAGTCTTCCGTGTCGGCCTGATTACGTGGAGATTGGGAAGCTCTGATGACTAATCTAGATATGCGTGTCGGTGTTGATCATTCGCACCGATCTAAAAGAGAATTTTATGCTACCCCGTTGGGGGTTCATTCACATCACGAACACAGGTACTGCTATGGTACAGAACAGGTGCTGTGTGTTGGTCCTGACAATGTAGTCGGCAGGGCGTGGACTTGCAGAGCGCGAGCGGCCGCAATGTCAGCGAGGACGGACGGTATGGGCGCAGCCGCTGTTTACAGCCGATAATTCAGGGGATTATCAGAAACCTTTCGGACGGTGATTAACGCGCCGATAGGCGGCGCGCGAGTGTTGTCGGTCCAAACCGCAATTAGCGCTGCCGGCGTCGTAATGAACCGCTCGCCATCAAATACTAATCTGCTCATCGCAGCGCCCCCACACTCAGTGTCCACGCCAATGCCAACCACATTCACACACAGTCACAAACAGTCACAAACTTCTTGCTTTGCTTCTGTCGTTAATCGTGTCTACTTATCAGCATCAATAACGATACCGAAAAAACTTTTTACTTAAATTCTACTCTAAGAAACTATGTTGATACACCTTGGATTATGTGATATCATTTTAAACTCCACGATAATATATTGCCCAAAAAACAGCTTTCGTCATCTTACCAGGAAACGAATCACTAGACTAAATAAATATTAAAATTTTTTTTACTCTTATTGCTGTAGCGAAGGAAGCGTTTTATATAAAGAGGCAGTTATTAACTGGGAAAGCAGATAAAGTACATAGGAAAAGATTTGGAAAATCTTTTGTATGGAGTATGGCTCTTTATGGGACTTAGACTTGGACGGATAGATGCGTTTGAGATGTGGTTGTGGAGTAGAGTGGTGAGGATAAGCTGGATCGAAAAAGTGAGCAATGTTGAAGTGCTGGAAAAGGTTGGTGAAATGAGGAACCTACTGCAAATCATAAAAGAAAGAAAGAAGAACTGGGTGGGACACTTGCTGAGAGGGGAGTGCTTTTTAAAAGACGTCTTGGAAGGATTAGTTTTTGGGAGGAGAGTAATAGGAAGGAGGTACAAGATCACAGATAACATAAAAGAAAACGGAAACTACATGGACATGAAGGGAAGGGCAGAAGACAGAAGAGCATGGAGAGCAGTCGTGTGAAAAACTGTCTTTGGTCAGAACTCCGATGATGGTGATGATGATTTGCTAATGGCTTTACGCTTCGTCGATGTCGAGGTGCTTTGAGTTGGAAAGGGCTGAAGGCAGTTAATGGGAAGAAATATGGTTTTAGAATTTTGAAGGAACCATCCCACCATTCATCTGAAGTCAATTCGGAAATCATGGAAATTGAAATCTGATGTCAGAATCACACAGCAAAAATTTCGTTTCATACTTGGCAGTAATAAAAAAAGTGACAACTGTTATTGTTATTAGAGCTCTGTGTTCAAGTCCTAAAACCATTGAATCATCCGTCGATGTGATGGTTCGAAGCTCATTTTTCCTACTTTACAAATGTAGTGATTTTCTTTCGGTCACGCAAACTTTAAGACTAACTTACACCGTTCCCAGATACGGTTACAACTGTTAATGATTACCCATCGGCAATACTCAGAATATAAAAAGGATCAAAAGCTAAATCGCTTATATTAAACGCTTTCTCTAGCTCCTTTCTCTTATTAAGATTCGTAAAAACGGTTACGCTTACAAATAATACTAAAAAGTTATGTAACATAATAAAAACTACACAGTGCAGTGCAGTAATAACTAACAGAGAATGACCTGCAATCCAAAAAGCAGGCAGACATCACTGCTGCTGAGAATAGTGGATAAATAGAGCAATGTATCAAAAATGAAAACCGCCGAAGATTTTTCGGTTAAGAAGCGATACTCGTTCCGAAAGAAAATAAACAAACAAATATTCAATTTCTTAGGTTGTATTTATTTATTTATAGTGTTAAAATATTGACGGTTACATAATGTTATATCAGTATCTTTCTTGACATGTATTTTAACTTTATTCCTTTTGTTCTGTCTTAAGCCATATTGCCTGTTTATTCTTTGTGTCCTCAAGTATCGTCAGTCAGCTGTCGGTTTATCGCACCATATCTTCAATGCTCATCCCACGCTTGTTACTCCTGATCCTGCTATTCTCTCTTGTCTCAATCCATTTCATTAATGTACTCGTTCCATGCAGTTTTTCTGCTTTGTACTTGCACTTTAAGTTTTATACCGAGAGTGGTGGGTGAACGGTTTACGTTCTTGACTCGCATTCGGGAGGACGCTGATTCAAATCGCCGTCCGGGCATCCAAATTTGGGTTTTCCATGGTTTCTCCAGATCACTCCAGGCGAAAGCCAGGATGCTTCCTTCAGAAAGGCGATGGCCGAATTCCTTCCCGTTCCTTGTCCCCATCCCATCCCGCCTCTAATTACCACCCTGTCGACGAGGCGTAAAGCCGAAGCAAAAAAGTAATATAAAATAAGTTTTATACTTTACACATTTTTCTCATATCTTCATTGCTTCCAAAGAATTTTGAGACGCCTTTTCACCTCACTTCTCTTCAGTAATGTTTTAATTTTTTATGAGTTTGGTTGTGTGTCCCCGCTCCACACTTACTGCAGATGTTTTTTGGGTTTTTACAAAAAGTGTGACGCACAATCAGGTGATGAGGAATCCTGCGCCACCATCTCTACTATTCCACTTCTCGGACTCGAATCAGTTAATTTCGTGTTAGCTGCCGAACACCATCACTGAGCCAATGGGGTGATCACTCGGAATATTACATCAACGCATTACGCTGAAAGATTCTTAGATGTTTTACTTAAAGGGGCTCTGCACTGCACTCAAAACAAACGAATATTGATACCATGTTGTGAATTTTCTCAGTTATACTTTTTCAGGAGCACCTGCACTGACGAGCGAAAATATTATGACCACATGCGTAATAGCGTGTTAGTTTACTTATGGAACGCAATACAGCAGGGATTCGGTGTTGCGCGTATTTGACAAGTCCCTGGTTGTTTTCCTGGGGTATCTGGCTCCAGACGTCTACGCACAGGTCAAGTAATGTCCTGAAATTACGGGCCGGTGTTCCTGGGAACGGCGAAGCTGATCCTCCGTTCCCGTGCTACTATGGAAACTGGACGAAGGACGGTGAAACTACCAGGAGACGGCAAAGTGGTGGATGCCACAGAAAGTGGATTTCGGAGTCTTGTTCTGAAAAGCAGGGTTGGCGGCGATTTTTGTCAGATCTGACGGTGCAGTCCAATGCTGGGGAAGGCACAAGTATTTCGGAGCACGAGAATCGCTGCTGTATTGCGTCCCAAAGGTGGACCAATACTCCATTGAGCAGGTGGTCATAATATTTTGGTTCATCAGTGTATGTGGACTGTAAGAGAAGTTTTTGTGGCGTAGTAAAGGAGTGCAGATGACAAACTTGTCGCACCGTTGTGGCGTCGACGGAACATAATGTCCGGTCGGTTACAAGCAGATTATCCGGCGCGCGCTGCGTGTTTATTAAGCAGCAGGGCTCGCGTCGGGCACGGCCCGGGCGGGGATTACGACGCCGGGCTGGCTGGAGCCCAGGAAATGAGCGCCGCCCGTAATGAGCAGCGGCCAGATTGACAGAGCGCCGTCTTCATCCCGGGCCGCCTCTCGTCTTCGCTCTTCCTTCTTCTCGCTGCCGCCGCTGCACCGACTAATATATATTCATGAGGTGCCGCAGGCGCCGTGGCGGCCCATTTCTAAGCCGCGATATTTCACGCCAAGTGACATAAGCTGATGGCTGGTGACGCCGCCGCTAGCAAGTGTCTCTCCAGGGGCCGCTGATAGCGCGCGACCACCGGCAACCATTTCACAGCTGGTGGGCTGAAGCCTTCACACTCGGTTGCCACCATGTCAACCCTGATACCAAGTACATTGTAACCGGTAACAATAACTTCGTGTGTTACCGACAACCTGATGCTGAGAATCATATGGGAAGAGATAACGGTTTCAGAAAGCTGCCAATCGTCGAGAGAGAGAGAGAGAGATAAATGAAAATGTAGAAATTACAGAATAATCAGCCTGTTTGAAAAGTTCATACGCATCCTGCCGCTTCCCACGGCACTCACATAGTGAGTTCCGCATTTCCATTACAACCACTAGCACTAGAAGGCATGGGACGAATCAGAGCCACGCTCCGGTCACTCGTAACCTTTCTGCGGTGACTTCTCCACGGTACTTGTTTGACAGCAGGCTCAGTAGGCCTGAGGTGAGGCACTACTTTGTCGTTCTACACAAATATTTGAGAAGGTGATGGATAAGAAGAGAGGTGAAAATTAAATTCAGGATAAGCAAGATGGCTTCATCCGGTCAACAGTGGACTTAATATTCACAGAAAAAAATTACTGGTGGAGGCACTACGAAGGTAGGAATGACCTAATCATAGGGTTGTGGGTCTACGATACTCCCCGCCGAGATATGGATTCAAACCGGCAACCTTCTGTCCCCCAGTCACACGACTTAACCACTGAGCCACCAAACCGTAACAGATATACTCTTAACGTTAGCGTGTCGGTGATACGAACGTAAAAGATTTTGCCCATCCAAAAATTTCCCAACGCGCCTAAAGAATTTTTCACTTCAAAAATTAAAAATCTAACTTAGAAGCACAACCTTAAGGTTGTACGTATCTTTCCGAAGGAGATGTTAAAAGCTATTGTGTCATAGGCACGAAGGCCAATTCCTCTCCACTGTGGTCTACAGTTTAACGTGGCATCAGAACCATGGAATGACCTGGCGTAGCTCATATAATCAAACACAACTCCCAAAAATTCCTGCTCATCACGGGATTTGAACACGCGACAGGAGAGTGAAACTTTCGGAAGTAAGCGCCTTAACCGCTGAGCTACCAGAAGTTTACGTGTGCTAAGTACTATCAAAATCGTATTACAAACTGAGTTGTAAGGACAACGCTGACAGGAGTTAAGGTGATGGGGAAGAGAGGAAAGAAGTTAGATTATTGTAACTCAAAAGTAAACAGACTTTTTTTTATTTGTTTTAAAGCGCACATATGCAAAGTTCCATCAAAATCGGATAAAAAGTGTGTTCCAAAAATTGTACAGCTCGCATATCATAACGCGCAAAACGTGACAGCATGTCGGTGACGCCAATTCATAGACCGCCTATAGATGTTTTCAATTGTAAAATATGGAATGGGTACAATAATGCGGAATATGAATGCCAGGGAGTATTAGTGAGATGGTAGTAAAACAGTAACCTATTTCTACGGGAGAGGCACATACTGTAGGTAGCAGTCCGCTCACAGCTCCCCCTGTTGCCCGCCGCAGCTGCACCTAGTGCGTGGCGCACTGATAATTGGTCCGCTGCGCTGGACACCTGTCGCCGTTATTGCGCCGCGTCCGGCAGGCACCGCACCGCACCGCACTGGCTTTGATTACACGCGAAGAAACTTGGGCTCCCTGCTACTGCCCATCGCGCTACTCCCGTTCGAATACAAGTACCGTAGCAGAGCTCGCGTTTAAGTACCAACAGCAGTTGCAGCCCACATCACGTGCTCGAATGTTGTAATACATTCTGGAGGAATGGTGGTCAGAATTTCAGTTTTCCGTGATTACTACTAGTAATTCCAGGTGAACACAGGAACAATTCCTTCTCTACGACGTGCGGTCAGACGCTGATGTAGGTGTGAGTTATTGCTACCTAAAAATATTTCCTCAAAAAAACTGAGGGGAGAAATTTTAACAGAAGTTTGTTAAAAACTGCGATTTATAATACTTAGATATATTTTGTACAAACTTTGAATTAAAACAATTAATGAAATGTTTTTAGTAATTCCGTGTAAGACAAACCGTCTCTTCAAGAATATTATCTCAGACAACAGATTCAGTGCCCCACCTATAAAAATTTTCGAGGAACCCTTACTTGTAAAAGTGCAGTGTCTGAGCACTGAGTGAAATCATGTCAAGGGCCCAACTGTAGATCTTAAACTCAGTTGAAAGGCAATGGCCATTCCTTGACCACCTCCTCAATCCTTTTTATGATCTAGTGTCCTCAAAACTTGAAATGAAAAGAGCATCATTTAAATACCAACTTTTTAAAAGTGGTATGGGGAAGACTGTATATCATTCATTCAATGATAGTAAGTTTTATCATTGCACTCACTAACGCAAAAAGTATTCTGGAATTTGTATACATGCTGCTTTGTAATTTAGTTTAGAATGAAACGAGTATCTAACATTTGTTTGCAGCTCGCCAAGTATCGTGTACCATTTCCATTTCGTCGTGCAAATCAATCATTGTGTTCAGTGTACTTTTAAACCTCGACGGTAGACGATTCAATTTGAGAAATACAAACCGTGACTGCTCTCTGTTTTTTTTTATTCTGGCCCAAGCGTTTTTTGCACAAATGGAGGCTAATTTGGGCCGTCTGTTTATCGTCAGGGAATAATACAGCGCTGTAATGATCCCGGCCTCTTGGCGTATTGATTGAAGCTGAGAGCTGAAGGTCTGTTAATTATTGCAGGTCTGCTGCTTTGAAAACGAAACTCATCTCTCCGCTCGGTTTACATTTGTGTATCTCTCACTGTTAATTAACAGGGAATATCTTATGTTTCTGTATTAAAATCATGGGCCCTGCTAATTCTTGCTTTTGTAACTCTCGTAAGATCTTTAAACGTAATTTACGCATAGCGTTCCAGAATTTATTTTAGCACCTGATTTATAAGCCTTTCTTTGAAATTAATTCTTCCTTATTCATTACAAAAGAAAAATTCGACACTTATATCAAACAGTACTGAAGCCAAACCAAAATCAAGAGGGAACTGGTTTGCCCACGTTCGAGCTTTGTCGCCGATCCTTCAGCAGCTACTAATTTGACAATAAGGTTAATTCTGTTGATTCATTCAACCGGCGATATATCTGACTTACAGAACAGACAGCACCAGTAATTCTTTTAGTTTTAGAGCCCTATTTTTGAATGCTTTTTAAGGAGCCTTTGTATACTAAATGTTCAAGTTACATTTCTACAAATGTTTATAAACCTGACTTGTTACGTTGACAGTCTAAGAATAAACGATTACATGTAGCCGTAAGACCTGCGGTGATAGCAAATTTTTTTGTCAATAACGATAAACTGTACGAAACATTGATCTCACAGTTATATTCATTATGACGGTTGTTTGTGTTTCAGGGGCTGCGGCGGCTTCCCGGCTGTACGTGGACGCCATCAGCAAGCTGGCCAAGCAGGCGCAGCAAGGCACCTGGGGAGCCTCCGCCGACATAGGTTAGCGCTGCCACACACTCGCCTCTGGTGTAGAATAAGTGGGAAAATTACTTCCTGATGTCTGTCTTATGTATTATTGACTTATCACAACAGACATTCTGATTTACACATCATTTTTCTTTGGTAGCGTTAACCACTGATGTGGACATAAACCTCTCTTGCGTTTCCTGTATGCCCAAACGCTTCCACTATATTCCAACTCAATTCCTTTTCCTCTATACTCTTCATAACTCTTTTCAACCTCCATATAGGTCTGACGTTGTTCTCTTTGACTCCTAGTCTAACAACTTTCGTGGCATTCTATCCACTCCTATTCTCTTTACGTGCTCAAACGATGTAACTAAAATATGATCGGTCTTAGTCGATTCAAATTCCAAATGCTTATTACTTCCACGAAATGGGATAATATATTTAAGTATTCCACTATGAAGCAATAGTTGAAAGTAATATTCTCAATACATTTTACTGTGTGCTTTATTCTGGTGGACACGAGTTTGATCCCGGCCACCCATCCAGATTTCTGTTTTCCATGTGTAATGGTCTCGTTACTTTGTGAAATGTAAAAATAAGATTGAAAAATATTAATTTTTATCTATAACAAAAGTAAAGTGGCAATATAAAATAATAATCAGATGTTTTTGAAAAATCTCTGATTGCAAGGAGAAAATGTGAAATGTAATCATCTAATTTAAGAAAGGTTTTTGGAAGAGGATGATTATTGAATGAATTGATCCTTTTGAAAATCTTACCTAACACCATGATTCGAACCAGTGACATTAATGTCTCCAATTAAAAACTAATCACAATTGTTAAGTGTGTGTTACTGCCGATCTCAATCCACATTTTTAGAAGTAGTTAACGTCGTTGAATATCAAGAGTTCAACATGAATAAAAACATTGCAATATAAATCTGTTTACAAGACCTAAAAATGAGATAAATGGAAAATATTTCGGACGTCGTTCTACGTCACTTTAGTGAGTGACAGATCAGCTCCGCACTGGCACAAAAAGCCAAATCGACGTATTTTGCTATTCCTGCTACTTTTATAATGACTTTCGCTAGAAACATTTTGACTTCGGGCGGTTAAACAAATTTTGAATGTGACATCTATCCAGGATGAGACCAGTGCCAGTAGCAGAGTGACGGTGGTTGCAGGTAACGAGATGCGGACGGGATGAATTCATTTGCACGCACTGATTGAGTCTGTTCGGAGCTCTTCACTGTAACCGCGAAGAAGACGATAACGAAGAGAGACCGGACGGAGTTTAACTAAGACCCGTGAAATGAATAGATGAAAGGGACGTCATGCCTTCGGCACTGTTAAAAAAGTTTGAGAAGTATGTTTTAATTAAACAAGGAGATTCTTTCTCTCGCCAGATTCCTCGCTGGCATTTGCATTCAAACTGAAAGAAAGCTTTTTTCCTGGGATTGGGTCTCTTCTGCTGAAACTTTAATGAAATCTCAGCAGAGACTTTGAATGCTCCGTAAAATATCTGCTTCGCTAAAATGCATTAAAAGTAGATTGTTAAATGCGATCAGCAATATTTATACTTTCTTGAATTATTGAGCGAAGTTACTTTGATAACTGTGTGACACGAAATGCAACTTACATTTTATATTGAATTAATATTATACAAAGTTTAACACTATAATTATTTTACACAAAGTATTTGAATCAAGTCTCTCAAAGGTTTAGTTTGAGAGTTTCATCAGCAAGGAATAAAACCGAGCCCAGTGAATGAATGGTAAGACTCGAACTTAGCAGTCGGGAGAACGCGGGTTCGAATCTCTGTCCAGCCAATCAGATTCCGGTTTTGCATGGTTTAAGGCCATGGCCGATTTCCTTTCAGTTCCTTGCTCCCAGTCTTTTCCTACCGGCATCAGACTCGATATAGATGAGGAATAAAATCATAGTAAAAAAAAATCACTAATGGTAATAAACTGACGTGATTCGTATTTTGAGATATTTCAGTTGAAGGAGCTGGTCGCCAATCATTGTTCCAAGTTAATCAAAATCTGTCCGTAATAACCATAGACTGGATGCTGAGAGACCTACAAAACCTAATGACAGAAGGAAAATGCAGTAACAATTTAAAATACGGACTGCATTATGAAGATGGAATAGGCAGACGTAAGATGTACGAAGTGTAGAAGAATAACAGTAATGATGCCTCGAAGTAGACCATAACTTAGTTGTCACTGGATCTTAATTATCGACAGTGCTTACTCCAAAATAAGAAGAGTATTTACAGTGAAATCGTTCGCACACATTCCACCCAGTTTACAGCTATTGGAGATTTAAAAAAAATAAAAAATTAATCGATGATTCATTCCGCGATGGTTAGAATTTTTCTTGTTATTGAAATTTATGCAATCTAGTGGCAAAACTCTGCGAGAGAACGGTGTAACATGTGCCACTGGAATCATCAATGCTGTCCTCTTCTAGTATTAATGTATAACTGCACTGATTTGAGCAACGTTTCATGATGTGGTCGAAGACCTCGTTTATATGTTGATTGTTATCAATTGTACAGGAAATTAATATTCATTTCTGTTTTCAAAAGAAGTAAACGGTAAAAGAATAAAACGTAGCAGTATCAGTGCTACTGTTAGACGTTACATTTAGAAAAAAAGAAATAATTCAAGGTAGACTTCATTCCAGAAAAGTTTTTAACGGGAAAAATTTATAATATACGGAATAACACCTTTCATCCTGGACGATGTAAGTAAATATCTTTTCTAGTTTTTGAAACAACGAGAATAATCAAATAAATTTTGTGTGGCATTAATGCTGAATTGTTGACTTAGTTCAAGCTGCCCAACATTCTACCGTTGCAGTGCCTGTACACCGACAAACGAGCGTTGAAGTTTAGATCAGCTCAAGGACAAGTAAAAATTTGAACATCTTTTTTCTTGTTTATGACTCTACGCCTCGTCAACTTCGAGGTTATTACAAGAGGGAAAGGACTGGGAGGGGTGGGGGGTGACGGTGCAAAGATTCTAAAGGAATTCGGCCGTGTCATTTCGAAGGAACCATCTCAGCTCTCACCTAGAGTGATATTGGGAAACCATGGAAAACCAAAATTTGGGCGATTGGCTAGGGATTCGAGCCCTCATCCTCCCAAATACCATGCCCTAGAATACCATGCCCTGGAATTTGATGAGTGAGTTACATTCACACTTGGGATGTCTCACACCCTACTCCGACAACTCAAGCGTAATATACTCGATTGCTCAGTTAGCTTCGTGCCAAATATTGATTCTCTTAAAACTATTATAAATAATCACTGAATTTCTAGCAGAATGGAAAGTAAAAATCTTTATCGTACTTTTCTGTGGGTATATATCTACGTCGAAATCTAGAGTGCTGAAGGATTAGTTGTTTAATAATATTATTGGAAGCACAATTACAAATAAAAAAGAAAAATAGAAAATTGAATCAACTTGAAGTTACGTATTAGCTACTGTTATACACCTAAAAGCTTTAGAGTTTTAAATCAGTTTCAGAATTAGTGGTCACAAATCCTTCAACAACTATTTTATTCTAATTATTTTATCAAGAAGTGCTACTCTCCTACTCACGTTTAAAATTAAAGAGATTGTTGGATATATGTGCGTCTTTTTATTTGGTTACAATATATTTGAAACTGTGGGTATGCTTTTATAGCTGAGATGTTTCCATTTTAGTAATAAACATAGGAAGAGAAGTTACTATAAAATTTATCTGGAAGTTATTATTCTAATAAGCTCGCAAGTATCACTGGGGCGAATGTTGCATTTTATCAGGTAGCTTGATAAACCTCTTGGAACTTCGTTATGGAATATTGCTACCAATTAAACAGTCCTGTTGCGGAAACCATAATAAACCACTCTGAACTTGGTGTCTATAAACTACTGCTAAGGTTTACAGGTAATTTAGTCAGGTCGCCAGGTGAATATAACTAGCACCAAAATAGCTAATAGTATTCCTTATATTCTTCAAACTGAGAGGGCATCCCTAAATTACCCCACTCGTTAAAGGGGAGGGAGGGGTTCAACAAAGTGTGACACCGTGTGACAAGGGGGGGGGGGGGGGAGGACGAGTGATAAGCTTCGTGACTTCACACGTATAATTTGTTTTTGTCTCGTGGCCGCCGCGCAATTCACGCTCGCTGTAGCAACGGCGTTGCACGTCGCCCGCCTTTGACACACGCCGAAAGGCCAACAACGACTTTGAGGCTTTGGCAAAATACGACTTCCTCATACTTATTTAAACGTCTTGTGGCATCTGTGGCATATATCTTTATCATACAAAGGCACTGACCAACACCAGTAACCACGTAAGAGGCAACAAGCGGTTTTGCCCATCAGGAATATTCGTCCTCAAAGAACTGCAGCTAGACGTGACAGGGAAGATCTTTGTTTGATAAATAGTATATAGTTGGACGAAGATGATGTTGACACATCACACGTTCCTAACATTATCCGAATCAAGAAGGTAGTTACTGCTATCCTAATCATAAATAATATAAAAGAATGGGTATCGAGTAAGACAAGACTTGGAAAAAGCAAATATCCAGAGATGAGAAATCCTAGATCACAAATCCTTCAGACAAAAAATACACAACTGGGTAGTCATGCCAGAAATCAAAGCCAAGAAGACCGACGTAATTTGGACAGAAGGGAGAAAACTTGCGTTCAGTAAACGGATGCGAGAATAGTGGAACGGCAAAAGAAAGTCAGACAGAAAATGATTAAGGTATGCGTGATCTTTATAGGTCTATTTTCATAAAATACGTAATAAAAGAATGGGTTCAAAGTCCATCTACACAAGATGATTAAATTTTCTTTCATTAATTTGATTTGTTATGTTTTGTCAATTTTCTAAAATGTTTGATTTTATGAAAATATATTTTAAGTAGAAATACACAAATAATTTTGGATGTGCTGTTTTAGTTTACTAATTTATAAATTTCCAAATATGTGGGAGAGGGGAGGGGTCACACACATGTGACCACCTGTGACAAGGAAGGGGAGGGGGATCCAAAAATCATGAAAATCGTGTGACGTTATTTATGGATGTTCCCTTGAATAGCAATACCGTCGATTAATTTTTTATCAGATTTTTTTCTTTGAAATACTCATAAAAATGTACACGAAAAAGACTTCAGACTTTTTGCAAAGATTTAAAGCGCACTTACTAATAGAAATGACGTAGCATTCCGTCTAATACTGTTCCGAGCGAGACTGGGCGCTCGCGATCTCGGGACCTCAAACAGGCGGTACGGGATTTTCGAGAGAACGTCACAAGTGCCGATCGACGCTTCTGGAGCGTTGACAAAAGAAAGCGTACAAGAACAATTAAAACCTATACAAAATTACTTATAATCGTGAATAAACGATTTTAAATGATGTTTTAAAAAATTTATAAACATTTTAACACGAAACTGCCAAAATTAAACAAGCTTAAGGATTATGAATCCTATTCAGAAACATTATAATCAGTATAAATTCTTAATTTCAGTCTCCTAATCTGTATTTAAGACACTGTTCTGCTTTTTTTTATCAAATTATAGTTCATTTAAACAATTTATATCCACAAATACTCCATACGTCAAAGAAAAAATATACAAATTTACATTTGATCAAAGTTTATCCCTATTCGACACCAAGATAATCAACTTATATGGTTGAAATTAGTAGCAAGCTAGGTATTTACAATCTGGAAGGTGTTCTTTTTTAATTGCGGTGTAGAGCACATAAGGACTAGACATGTGACGCTGGTGTGCAGGAGTGGGAGTGCTGCAGCTTATTACCGGCCATTAAGGAAACAAGGCCGAGTGGGTACGGTACAGGGGAGAGCTCCCCGGAGACCAGCCCTACGTGACAGGTACAAGGCCCGCCAGCGGAACAAGTACTGAGGGACTCACATTAACATCTCCCTGCTTCGCCTCGCGACGCGCTACTCAAAAGCGGCTGCATGAGTTCTGTCAACATCAAGAAATGAAAGCGTAATCGAGTGCAGCCAGCAACACTGTATTATACTGCGAAAGTAAGTAACGTTAATCTGATCCGCGCCTGGTTATCAACAACGTAAGAGCTATTACAAAGGTGTAAGAAATGAAACTTCTTCAAAAATTCTTTCCATGGTTTTCCCAAGTTTTTTTTTATGTTCACGATACCAGCGGTATTGTTTTCTTAATCCTATTTGCTGACGTTATAAGTAAACTGTTTGTCTAATATTTGTTCTTCAAATTAAGTAAAAAAAGTGATACCGGTATCACACGAAAAACTAAATATAACGGAAAATGTAACAGACTTATATTATCCCTAACGCGGAAGAAATTCTATCTGACGTTATTGCTACAGTAAAATTAACAGTCACGCGCAAAAAGAAAAAATAAAGGGTCGTTTACAGGTTCGAAAAGACCCCAAAGGTGAGTTTAAGAACGTTTTTGAGGGATAATTACATTACCTTTATAGAAGGAAGAGGGTCGGTTGAATAGATGCGCCTTCGATTCATGCATATAGTCAGGGAAGGTATGGACTTACATGTACCGAAAAGGACAATCAGGGATGGGAACGGTTACTTAAAAAACAAAGGAAGATACATGCACGCTCAAGGACGACGATGTATAGGAGTGATTTAGAAAAGTTAGCTGAGACAAGAGAACATGTTAAGAATGAGATGCGCGAGGCTTTTAACGACTTTAGATGCAACTCACTTTCTAAGAGTCTCAACGAAAACTCAAAGAAATTTTGGTCGTATGTAAAAAAAGTTAGTGGTAGTGACAACAATATGTCAGTTCTACAACAAGACGGTCGGGAAGTTGATGAAAGCCGCGAAAACGCTACCTTATTTAACACCGAATTTAAAAATTCTTTCACTGACGAAAACATGGAAAACATTCCCGCTTTTGCACGGTGTGTAGAATTTAAGATGGATCCAGTTCAAATTGATAGTGTAGGTATCATAAAGCAATTAAAGCTCCTGAAGTGGGGGAAGGCGCCGGGTCCTGATGGTATTCCAGTAAGATTATTTTCGGAATACGCGGTAGAAATAGAACCATTTCTATCAGATATATTTCGTAAATCTTTAGAAGAAAGAAAAGTACCATCTGACTGGAAAATAGCGCAGGTGATTCCCGTTTTCAAGAAAGGTGATCGGAGAGATCCTAGGAATTATCGACCCATATCTCTAACATCTGTCTGTAGTAGAATTCTGGAGCATGTCATATGCTCTAACGTTATGAAGTTTCTGGATGAAAACGAGTTACTTACAGCAAACCAACACGGATTTCGTAAGAACCGTTCGTGTGAAACGCAACTGGCTCTATTTTCGCATGACGTAATGAAGGTTATCGATGCAGGATCACAAGTTGATGCTATTTTCTTGGATTTCCAGAAGGCTTTTGACTCTGTACCACATAACCGCCTTTTGGCGAAGATTCGAGCGTACGGTATATCTGATCAGATCTGCGAATGGATACGCGATTTTCTAACTGGTCGGTCGCAGTATGTCGTTGTTGACGGGGAAGCCTCTTCAAAGCTAGATGTTACTTCGGGCGTTCCTCAAGGAAGTGTAATAGGACCACTTCTTTTCTTAATTTTTATAAACGATCTCGGTGACAACGTTAATTGCAGGATGCGATTTTTTGCTGATGATGCACTTATTTATAGGGAAGTGGGGTGCTCTGACGATTGCTTAGAAATACAGCGCGATCTGGATGTTATTTCGGAATGGTGCCGTAAATGGCAGCTTACTCTTAACTGTAAAAAGTGCAAGGCAATGCAAATAAGTAATAAAAAGACCCCGTTTGCTCACGAGTACAAAGTTAACAATTCAGTTGTTGACACGGTCGATTCCCTGAAGTATCTAGGCGTAACAGTACAAAGCAACATGAAATGGGACTTGCACATAACTTCAGTCGTAGGCAAAGCTAATTCAAAACTACGTTCTATAGGTCGTATTTTGAGAAGCTGCAATGCTCATACAAAGGAAATAGCGTACAAAACACTAGTGCCTCCGCATTTGGAATACTGTTGTGCAATTTGGGATCCGTATCGCAAGGGATTGATTGACACGTTAGAGAAAGTACAGAGGAGAGCCGCTCGATTCGTGACCGCTAGTTACAGTTCTTAAGTAAGTGTCACAGAGCTGATACGTGGGTTAGGCTGGAATTGTTTGGCGGACAGACGACGTCGTTTTCGTTTAAATTTGTTGGAGAATATGCGAAAATCTCTAATTTACTAGTGCAACGAAATACTTCTTCCGCCAACCTATTTAGGTCGCAATGACAGGAGGGATAAGATTCGAGAGATAAGATGCCGTACTGATACATTTATGTATTCTTTCTTTCCTCGTTCTGTTCGGGATTGGAATACTCTAAATTAGGATTGGTGCTTAGCACCCTCTGCCACCCACAGTAATTGTGAATTGCAGAGTATAGATGTAGATGTAGATCTTAAAGATCATTATCGCCGAATTTTATTTTTTGTTAATGGTTATTATGTTTTGATGTAGCTCTTCGTTCAATCCGATACCAATATTTGTAAATTCAGGAATAAGTGAATTATGATACTTCTTTCACGAACATTGTAAAAAAATATATAATAATTGTTTGTTGATACTTACCTCTATTGTCAAATAATTCATAACATTAATATTTAATTCTATTAAGATTTCGCTACTTCCGTACATTAATTTATCAGTATCTTTGCTCTTATCAAATAAAATGAATATGCTGCAAATAAATCGTAGTCCGCCTCTTCTTTCTCCTTAACTCGTCATTCTACTTCCAACTGTTCACCTTCCGTTATTGCTGCCTCATATTAGACCTGAAAAAGAGTAAGCTAACAAAAACAACGTAGACAGTGATATACGGGAGAAAAAGGTGTCTTATATTGGATCGAGTTATAATGACAGAACTCGCAGGCATTTCAAATAATTCAACTTTGAAAAGGCAAGGAGTGCGACGAGGTTGACACTAAGTTGATCTAATGTATTAGCTAAGAAGGAAGTCATTAGGTAAGCGAAACAAGATTTACATGAAGACGTTCATTTAAGAATGGCTTTGACAAAGCATACGATGACCAAATTAGAAATCGCTGTACCATCACGCAGATATTACATCATTCAAAACTCTAAAATTAAAACAATGTAATATTCACATAATAATGAGAAATGGCGAAGAAAATGTTTTTAGATAAACAGCTCTGGCGTCAGGATTAAGGAAGGATCAAGAGAACTAAATACACAGTATCGACTTTAGCCGACAGAAAATTGTGAAAGTTAGTGCAAAAAATAGACAAAGCATTTCATATTTATAGATAGCAAAATACTATGATTTCTTACAATTAGCGGAAGAGTAGATGACTACACTAGTATCCTCTTAAATAAAATGCGTTGCCTCGATAGCGGGAGACCTCACATGCCAGTCGTCACTCGCGAATTAAGTGATCATAGTCATTAGCAATTGGAGGTTAGGTGCACGCTTTGATAGCTAAACAACTGCTATGAAATTAATTGTCATAATACATTCATTAATTTTGCTTTTCGTAGCATTTCATACAAAAAAAATAAAAAAAAATGGAATTACTTTACGGCTGTAAAAAACATGAAACTACTTTTCAATAACGTATCGACTTTAAGAAACTTAGTTAAACACAGAATGCCAGTTGTCATTCCGGTCTAGCCTAAATTTTATTACCGTAGTTTATACACATTTTAGCTATTAAATGAGCTTTAAGTTTACCTTTTAATGTAGATTTTAATCATCAAGGATACGACTTTGTATACGCGATGTGAAACTCAGTACTTCACTTGATTTTTGCCTTCAGCTACAGCATTTAGTATTTGCGACTCGCAAATAAAATATTTTCTTATTATTATTAAAAAAAAAACAGTACTGAGTATTTAACCAATTTAAATCATAACAAACAGCTTTGAAATTCAACAAAAACATTCTTGCCGCAAAATAACAGCAATCAGAGATTTTAGAAATTAGAGGTTATGTGCACAGTTTATTACATACGCTACTGCCAAGATATTAATCACCATAATACAGTCATAAACTTTGCTTTTTGTAGAATTTTATTCTTAAAAAATATGGAAAAACATTTCGGCTGAAAAAACGTGGAACTACAAGTAGGTACTTTTCAGTAAAATGTCGCTAGTGAAAGTAACAGTTCAGGAACTTAAATTTTTCATGGTCTCTAGTACAATCACAATTGTCAAATGTCATTCCGGCCTAGGCTAAATTTCAATTTATTTAAAACTTTCACTAATGTTGCTGCTTGATCAAAGTTTATATATTACGGTTTATTTGAATTTTACATATTTTACTGACCACTTTCGTTAATGGTCTTTGTTCATGTTCGCTGTACGTAAGTTATTAGGTTGTTTACAGTGGATACCAGGCCAAAAATGTTACCAAATCGAGGATTCTGACTTCATTTC
This sequence comes from Vandiemenella viatica, assembly GCA_031002005.1. Taxonomy (NCBI): domain Eukaryota; kingdom Metazoa; phylum Arthropoda; class Insecta; order Orthoptera; family Morabidae; genus Vandiemenella; species Vandiemenella viatica. The sequence goes on along the minus strand of JARYHS010008075.1, from coordinate 132,625,770 downwards.
TTCGGAGTTGTTCAGTTATTTAATAATCAGTTAAATTTCTCCGGCAGTTACAGAACTATAACCAAAGATTGCATTATGAATGTTTTCCCAGCCTCAATAAAAAAACAGACGATGCTTTCGAAGCGAACAGGAGTTCTTCATATTTCGTATATGAAATTTTATGGTCAAATACAAGTCAAGTTTGTATTTCAGCTAGTTCGATTCTACTGCCTTTGAAACAATTAAATGATAGCGCTATTGTCCCTGACCGTGTTTAATACGTCTATTAATATATCTAATTCTTCAAGCTAAGCGATTTTATTCACCCTAAGATTTTTTTGTTTGTTTGTTTTTGGCAGAAGATAAGGAACAATTAAGTTTATTAAAAACTCAGAAAAAGTTTAGATTAAACGTAGGGTACGTAATCGAAAAATGTATGAGTTAAATAAATAACAGTTAACCGTTTTTGATATTATATGTACTTTCCGTCATTCAGAGCAAAATGCATTTTTTTTTTTAAATTCTTAGCTAATATTCCGATAATCTAACCAGAGTAAGGTACTCATATCACGAAAAATATCATAAAAAATGATCCATATTCGTTTTTTTCCTTACTAGCTTTTCCAGAATAAATTCCTACTACCACCACAGGTGATACCTGTCGTTTTTGACGGGTGTTAAAACTAGTTGAATAATAAATGAACAGAGATGGAAGGTGAGAAAAATTATAGTGCTATGTTTTCTTATAATGACATTCTCTAAGCTGATGAGAACGAAGGAAATGTTTTGAGAAATTTCGCCAAAAATGTAAATATATTTCGACATAATTTACCCTTTCTCAGACATCTCCACTATTTTTTATTTTTTCTCAAACATGACTGTACTTTTTTTTTTTTTTTTGCTTATGGCTTTACGCCTCCTTGGTGTCAACATTTTTAGAGGTGAGATAGGACTGGGGTAAGGAACGGTAATCAATTTAGCATGGCTTTTTGAAGAAATCATCCCAGCATTTGGGGAAATCATGGAAAAGCCAAATATGGGTGGCTGGTCGGGATTCGAACCCACATCCTCTCGAATGAGAAGCTGGAGCGTTAACACTCACCCACCACATTCGATGACTTCGTGTATCGCCAAAACCACGGTTTATCCGCAACTGATTCTCTTCTGAAACATGATCCGTTTGCTTACTCACACAACATACTAAGTATTTTCGGTGTTATTTTGAATCACCATATTTAGTTGAAATATTAACTCAATTATTTTGTTGGGAGAACACTATACAGTACTATTTAAGTTTGAAACTTCAAATTAATCTGTTGGTTTTTAGAAGCAAAGGAAGATAGGACTGATCCGTTCAAAGTTTATACATATCCAACTATAAATGCCAATATTTACCGGCTTCATGTTATTGTTACAAAGAATTTCGTAAGTTTTCTTTAAATTCTTCACGTATTTTTTTCCAAAATGTAGAAGACGTTGTATGCAGTAATGAAGTAATGATTTGTTTTATAATAAATATAATTAATGTGATAAAAGACAATTAATTTTTGTAGTAGTTTTCTTTCCTTGTTACTGAAAAGGAAAATTTCTTGTTTCAGGATCCGCTCTGATACAGATAGTTGACGTATACAAAGAAATACATGAACAACAGATGAATATCGTAAGTACGATTAGTTTTTATTTGTCTATTTTTACATTTTGTTTTATTTTTTTATTTTATATTTTTAGATTATTCTCACAGGTGCACATTTGAAAGAAATGCTTTTTGTATGTTTCAGCTAAAAGCTTTCTACGTGGATATGCTAGTCCCACTGGAAACAAACCTGGAAAAAGACACTAAGGTCGTGCAGGTAAGAGTAAAAGCCGCAAACTGAGAGTAGCAACTCGGCTTGACGTGGTAACTTCTATGAGTCATATTAACGGATAACGAGACTACAGATGAAATTAATGAATTTTCAGTATTTAATGACTTGGAGGTACGATAAAGGAAAACCTGTTTTAAGCTACTTGGAACTTGATGTTTTTAATTTGCAAAAATTTAAACCAAATTTTGTCAGGTTGCCAGGCGATTATAACTTTCGCCACATTGTGTATTAAACTTTTTATATTTTCCAATGGCAGGTCGTTTCTTGAATGACAACTCCGTCAAATAACTTTTCACTTGTCATATATTTCGTAGAAACACTCAGCAAAACATGTACGAGTATGAATAAGTCATCAGACTTCTTGCCGAAGATTTAATGCACTTTAGTTAACAAATGGCTTAGCGTTGTGTTAGTACAGTACCGTTCCGAGCGAGCTTGCCTGGAGCATAAAACGATCAGAACTTATACAAAATCAGTTATAATCAGGCAGAAACATTTTTAAATGGAAATATAAAATATTTACAAGCATTTTGACATCAAACTGACAAAATTAAACAATTTAAAACATTCAAAATCTCGTTAGTTTACACAACATTCTTATTTATTATAATTATTTTATTATAAATTTGATTTCGAGGGCAATTCCCCTAGTCATGTATGTAATGGGGTACTTGACTAATTTTGGGAAAGTAGTCAGTATAGTAGCTGGTCATCTACTATAAACAAAAAAAATATTATTTCTTGAAATAACTAACGGAAAATAGCAAAATTTTGCATTTTTATGCGATGATTTGAATATTGGCGCCAAAACGCTCCCAGCTGCCAGTTGGTCTCTTGTGACGTCAGTTGTTGGCTCCTGCCATTGTAAACATATAGGCGGTATGCTTATTTTATTAATAAAATGAGTTCTAGAGTTTAAAAATGGTGTGTGGTGCCTCTGTGTGTAAACACGACCTTTAATGCACCAAACAAATTGTTTGTTTCCGTTCCACGCAACGAAGTAGTTGGAAAAAGTGGTTAATGCTTGCACGACGCGATCCGGCTTATGTGTCTACAACACCCTCAATATATTTTTGTGAAGAACATTTTGACGAAAGTTTGTGCTTAATATTTTATTATGTTTAATAAGCTATGTACGTCAATATTTTGTGCTATGATAAACTTAAATTATTACCGGTAAATAAATTACGACCCTGGAGGTTAAAATGCTGTTCGTTGTAAATGCATCAATTTTTTTATTGATATAGTTGCCGAACGATTTGGAAAACTATATGGAGTATCATATAATGGGATCAGTATCAAAAGTACTAATGAATCCAAAAAAAATATTCTTTACTTTTGATTTCTGTCTTCGAGTTACTGAAGAATCCATCATCGAATTTAGATTTGGAGAAATTTTTCTTCTGGTCGAGGCCGCATTTCGACCTAACCACTTTTGAGATAGTATATCTCGAGAACTAAGCGAGTATCAAAAAATGTTATTCCTTACAATCAATTTGTCACGTTACTTAAGAATCTATCACCAAATTGCGGCGCTACGACTATCGTAGAATCCCCGCTTCAACGAATAACGAAAAATATTTCTACCTGAATAGGACGATAGTTTACGACTTTCTTAGAAAACATGATCAAAATATTTTTCTAGCTATACAAAAACTTGTATAACCTCTAATATAGAAAGAAAAAGCTTTATATTCACAACATTACTTCCGAAAAAATAGCGTCGAACGAATGTGAACAGACTTAACTTTAACTTTAACCCAGCGCGGCAAAAAATAGTTGTAAAAATCACTCAAGGATTTTTTTAAAATAGTAATTATACTAACAATTAAATACTGCACATGATTCTGCGAAGCAACAGTCATATTAAACACATTTTAAAAGATACTACAATGAAATACTCGAAATGTAGACCTGTTGATTAAAATCGCAAATTACCAATCTGTATTAAGTAAAACGCACCACTAACACACACGCTTCTAAAATACCTTATATTCTAACGTTTTATCGTAACATGGTATTATGTATAACATATAACAAGTAAGTATTTACTTGGACGTTTTGACATTCCGGAATTCTGGTGATCAGAAATCGGTGTTTGATGCAAAAACACTCCCAGCATCATCACGTCAATTCTGGGCAAATTAGAGCTATTTGCCTTGATAAAACCAACTTCCATTGCGAGTATAAGAAGAAAAAATGTTTTACAACCAGCACTGAAACTTTAACAAACTTAAATAAGCGACGGAAAGATGTTCTTCGCATGAGAATACACGGCAGCTAAACTGGCGCGGCCCAACAACTGACGTCATGCGCTCCGATTGGTGTTTCGTGTCACGTGACTAACAGCTGTCTTTTTACATTTTCATTTTATTAAAAATAGTATGTTTTTAACTCCTATCCAAAAAATGAAGTTGATTTTCGGTATCCTAACAACTTACTCTATCAGTGTAAATTAAGGTTTCATGGTTTCATAGTTAGTGTCAAGTACCCCATTACCACTGTTTATTTCATTTTTTCAAATTTTCTTTTATAATTGGAGTGTTAAATTCCTTAAGCATTTTTGGTAAACTTTTCACGACTTCACTTGGTAATTTTTTCCAATCCCTGACACCCTTTACGACAAAAGAAAATTTTTCCACCCCCTTATGCATGAAATCGGACTCGGTCATAGTCGCCTTTCCCTTCCATGCACTATTCCTAATTGTTTTAGCAATATCCCTCCAAGCCCCATCACCAAAATATACCCTGTTCATTCCCAGCACTCTCTTCACCCTCCTACTTTAAATCTTTTAAATTGCATTTACGTTACTTTACTATTATTAATCTATTAACAGTTCATTTAAATCATTTTCATCCATCAAAAACAATATACATCCACAGAAAAAACACACAAATTTTCAATTAATCACTGCGTATCTGTTCAGACACAATGGTAATCAGGGAGGGGCACTTGTCTCACCATGGCAGCCTACCTCAAGTTGTAGAACAAAAAATATATGAAAAAATTTCCCACTTTTAATTTAAAAAAAATAATTCAAAATTTAGCCAGAACCCTTGCAGACTAGTGATTAAATAAATTAAATTAATGTTTAATTTTTTCAAATAAAATCATATTCAACAAGTATTTTTTATTAAGTTTCCTTGTTTTTATCTCACCCTGAAGCTAATCCTGGCTACGCCCTAGGTGGTAATTAATTTAAAGGATTGTAATTAGCACGAAACTGGGCCTGTGAACTGTTACATAATCTAAAGGTGACTGAAAATAGAATGAATAGTTCCGGTAATTAACGTAATAAATGTTTGATATAAGCTCAACATTCTTCACCGTTTTTGGTTGTAGAGCGAGCAGAAGCGGTTCCTGCAGCAGCACAAACAGCGGTCGGAGACGTACAGCAAGGCAGCGGCGGCCATCAAGAAACAGCGCAAGAAGACGCGAGCCAAACCGCCGGCAGTGGCGCTCGACAGAGAGGTGAAGAGCCTGCAGACCCTGGAGGAGGAGCGCGCCAAGCTGGACGCCTTCTGCGAGGCCAGCCTCAAGACGGTAGGTGCACCACACCCGGTAACACCGCCACACGGCCCATACTCGAGTCTCTCGTACAGCTGGCTCCCTCTTGCAGGCCATGACCCAGGAGCGCCGTCGCTACGGGTTCGTGCTGGAGCGGCAGTGCTCGCTGGCCAAGCACTACCTGCTGCACCACAGCCAGTGTCGCCAGGCCCTGGAGGGCCGCCTGGACGCCTGGCAGGAGGTGGCGCAGTCCAGGGAGGCGCTCCCAGAGGGCGTCGAGGCCGTGCTGGCAGCCAGGCTCAGGCAGGTCAGTCCACACACAATTCACTACTCACGCCTCTTCCTAAAGCCGCGTTCCAACGATCTCTTGTAACGGAGGCGGGACGGGACGAATACTCAACAACACGCCATGGGAATAGGGCTGCCTCTGCTAGGACTCTGTGTCGGTAAACATCACAGGCGTGTGTAGAGATGCGCTGTTGTCATCGGTTTGCAGCAGCGGTGCACACCCCTTCTGTTGCTGTAAAGTGTTCTGTGCCATACGACACTAGGCAACGTGGTGGGGAGGTGGCGGCGAGGTAAGCGAGGGTTAACCTGCGGCGCGCGCTCGTCCCTACACTTCGCCTAGTGAGGAGCGTGGCTTAAGATAACACACACAATGGGTAATCTCATTTCACCGTCAGTATATGTTCCGACTTGATGATAAAACTCTGAAGCAATATTTCAGTACTAAGGTGAGACTCCAATGACGCAATAGCAAAGCAATCACCTGTTTCAGTGTCCTAAACGTTTTAGTGTGATCAAAGTCTACATATCTGAAACTTTTCCGGGGTCTGCCGGATTATCTTGAAAGAACTGAATGCTGTTTTTACAGACACAAGATTGGCCATCAGGAGAATCTGAAGAATTGATACAATTGATTATAGTCGTTTGAAATGAAACATTCGTTTCAGAAGACGCACCATAACATTCGATCACTTTTCTAAATTTAATTAAAAATATTTTTTACCTCTACTGCTACTTGCTTACAAAATAACGATTTCCGATGTAGCCACTACTTTTAAAATAAATTGAATTTCTTGTAAATGTAGAAATATATCAAAATATTTCGATCTTGATTTTGATTTTATAATCCCAATAGTGACCTCTTTTTTTTTTTTTTGTATTCCATATGTATCTATCATTTCCATAACTATTTATCTATTTCATTTAAAGAAAACATACATCAAAATGCATCAATCGTCTCCTGATGACTATTCTGGTTAAAAACTGAATGTTTGCTCCTGATCTATGGAAATGAAATCAAGTACGTCCTTCTCACCTTCGTTTCCTTCTCAGTTTTGTAATATTAGTAGCTTCTGAGAACGTTAAAAATCAGGGCTTGAACGCTGAGTTCTGGAGATTCATGTCTTCGAGGTTACTGTAACAGTGACAGACAATATAGTGAAAAGATCTACATCGAATATAAATAGCTTCTAAAACCGTAAAAAATAACCGGTTGAACTCAGTTTTCTGGCAGTTCACTTGGTAGCAGTTGCTTAATTAAATATAATTGTTACTAAATAACTCTCCCAACCATAAACATGTTGTAAGGTAATACATATTTGTTAGTTTACTGTAACAGTGATATACCTCGACAGAGTATAAGAAAACATCTACATCGACTGAATACAAATAAACAAAAAGCGGCTAACAACTAACACGTTAATTTAAAGGCAATAAATACTTATCTAAGTGTTCCGGCAATTCACTTTTTCGCAGTTGTCTAACTTAATAGAACTTTTTACAACCTCAATTTTTCTGCAACATCTCTGGCCGTGATTAGCCCTGTAACGAAGGCAGGGCGCGTGACGTCAGAGTAACGGAAACGATGACGCAGTGACCAAGGTAGCTTTTACGTAAATAGGTTATTCAACACGATTTTTTAACGTGTCAACAGGAATGCAGGAAGCCAAAACATCAATATCAAATACAAAATATTATATTAATGCGAAAATATTTTACATCCCCTGCCAAGAGTTCTTCAGAATAGCTAGTTGAAATAGAAGATCAGAGGTTGTCACACTTTTTCTTTTGATAAACTAGCAATTTATTTCATAGTAAACCTTTTAGAACTGCTCCTCAGTCACACTGCGTTACAACTACTGATGGTTGAAGTATATATTTCGGTGTTGAATGGGATTCTTAGGTTGCAATTAGCGGTTTTACAAAGATAGTTCACCTGAATACCATCAATAGACAATCTCATCTTGAATTTAAAACGAATCCAGTTGTGTGGTGCATCTCGCATCGGAATTAGTCACTGCAAAACTATTTTCGTCATCAAGTTGTTATCAATTGATTTAATGCACTCAGGAAGTTAAATCGATTGTATACAAGTCACTAGTACGTCCTCACTTAGAGTATTGTTGTTCTGTATGTGGTCCCCATCAAAAGGGGTTAATGGAGGCTTTAGAGAAGGTCCAAAGAAGAGCCGCCCGATTCGTGACAGGTATATATAGTTGGAGGGAAAGCGTAAGTGCGATGTTGAAGGAGTTAGGTTGGGAAGACCTGGAACACCGAAGGCGTTGCTCTCGACGGAAGCTAATTGAAAAATTCACGACAGATGTATTTCGGAATGACAGTCAGCAAATATTGCTACCAGCAACATTCATATCTCGAAATGACCATGAAAACAAGATAAGAGAAATCAGGGCCAGAACCGATTCATTTCTGTACTCATTTTTCCCACGAGCGATTAGGGAATGGAATAGAAAGGATTTACCGGGCGAGTAAACTTAAAATCCGACAGCAGTAGCTTTCGCGAAAGCACTCCAGCCATCCTGATCTGGGTTTTCCATGGTTTTCCCAGATCACTCCACGCGAATGCGGGGATGGTTCCTCACAATAGCCCATGGACGCCTCCTGCCATATCCCTTATAACCCTTCCAAACCATAACCCTTCTCGATAGGTGTTATGCACCCTCCGCCACACACTTTTAGTGAATCGCGGAGTAATAATAATAATAATAATAATAATAATGTTAAAAATGTCTTCAGTCCACAGTGATCACCAATGGCGGTGACAACATTATCACATGAAAGATATAATAATAGCCTCAGAGATCACATTTATATCCCTGAACCTGAATTTCACGTTGTTCGAACAGTTTAAAAATGTCGGTTAACATTTGGTACTAATATTTAAGTCCTATTCAGTTGTACTTTTCTTGAAATTCAACACGATAAGTAACTTATATTACGGATCTTCTAGTGGAGATGGTTTAAACCAAGAATAAATAATAAATTGAGAGCACATGTTTATTATTTAAAAAAAGCTAGAGACTCTTTAATTACAACAGCCCGCAGAATTTGAATAAAGAAACTTCGCCTGATGAAGTTTCAAACTACGGTCACCAGCGGTGAAGTATTAGTGTCGCAGCAGTAAGATCACTTCCAAATCAGAGCCTACACCAAAAATTAAATAGCGCTATAACTAAGAATGGACTGTTGGGCAGATGGGATACTATTGATAGCCTCATCTGCCTCTGGTCTATCTTTCGTCTTGGAAGGAGAGGGGAATATTTTATGATCGCCACTTGTTTAATTGGCTTCAATTATTTATCTACTGTGATAACTTCTTTTCGCAGGCCAATGGACTGTTTTTAAGACCTCCTCCTTAATCTGGTGCTGGTAGCTGTTAAATACTGTACGTAAACCCCACTTTGTTAAATGAGTGAGTGGAAAAATGTTGATCTGTACCAAGAGCTATTTGCTATTGTAAGTAGAAACATATTGAAACCAAAGTGTCTTATGTTTCCGAGAAGCTGAAGAACGGACAAGAGATTTCCTGTGGCTGGTCCACTGCGTGAGAAAGTTAACTCATAATTTTTTGATTATCTGTGTAGCTGCAAGATTTTTCGGATAAAGTAGACAAGGGAGGCCGAATTGATAGTATTGTATTAAATCTTTCAAAGGCATTTGATAGAGTGAGCCATAAAATGGTGCTAAATAATGTAGAAACTATTGGAGTGGATGGGAAGTGATTTTCTCGGCAAAAGAATTCTTTAAAGGTAGAAAGCAAAACGTTAGGGTAGGGAATGCAGTATCAAAGGAAGTGGAAGTGAAAATGGGGGTGCCGCAGGGTAACGTATTTTGACCATTGTTATTCGTCATTCTAATGATTGATTGTGTTGGTGGGTTATTGTCAGAAGTTAGGATTTCTAGTTGAGTATGTCAACATGGGATGAAGATAAATACAAAGAAGAGTCAACTTGTTAGGGACACAGATAAAAATTAAAGACTGATTATAGTTGTAAGCTGGTGGAAAGAATTGCTAGTTGAAGACTTGAAATAAAAATACCTTGGCATAACATTTGATAATAAACCAAACTGGGCAGGACATATTTGTAAGGTAGTAGGAAAAGGTTTCAAAATCCTTCACTTGTTGGAGAGAGTAATGAGGGGATGTGCTAGGAAAGTAAGAGAATTGGGTTACGTAACGTTGGTCAGATCATTTCTTGAAAATGGTAATGTAGTACGGGACCCACATTTTTAGTGTCAAATACAGGAGTTGGAGGGTGTGCAAAGAGGGACTGCTGTATTTTTCGCTGGAAATTACCACAGAACACAATCAGTAAGCGATATAATAAGAGATCCTAGGAATTATCGACCCATATCTCTTACATCTGGTTTCATTAGAATTCTGGAGCATGTCATATGCTCTAACATTATGAAGTTTCAAGATGAAAACGAGTTATAGCAAACCAACTCGGATTTCGGAAGAACAGATCGTGTGAAACGCAACAGGCCCTATTTTTGCATGGCGTAATGAAAGTTATCGATGCAGGTTCACAAGTTGCAATTTTTCAAAAAGCTTTTGACTCTTTACCACACAACCGTCTTTTAGCGAAGATTCGAGCATACGGTACATCGGATCAGATTTCCGAATGGATACGCGATTTTCTATCTGGTCGGTCACAGTATGTCGTTGTTGAAGGGGAAGCCTCTTCTAAGCTTACTTCGGGCGTTCCCCAAAGAAGTTTAATAGGACCACTTCTTTTCCTAATTTTTATAAACGATATCGGTAACAACTTTAATTGCAGGATGCGATTGTTTGCTGATGATGCACTTATCTATAGGGAAGTAAGGTGCTCAAACGATTGCTTAGAAATTCAGCACGTTCTGGATACTATTTCGGAATGGTGCTATAAATGGCAGCATACACTTAACTGCAAAAAGTTCGAGGCAATGAAAATAAGTAGCAAAAAGACTCCGTTTGTTCACGAGTAGAAAGTTAACAATTCAGTGGATTCCCTGAAGTATCTACGTGAAATAGTACAAAGCAACATGAAATGGGACTTGCACATAACTTCCGTCGTAGGCAAAGCTAATTCTAGATAGGGCGTATTTTGAGAAGTTTGTAATGCTCACACAAAGGAAAGATGCAGTACTGATGCTTTTATGTATTTTTTCTTTCCTCGTTCTATTCGGGATAGGAATGCACAGAATTAGGATTGGTGATTAGCACGCTCTTCCACCCACAGTATTTGTGAATTACAGAGTATAGATATAGATGTAAAGATGATGGAACGGGATTCATTGCAAGATAGGAGAAGGATGAAGAGAACTGTACAAGGCGTATATTGGTGATGAGGCGTGGAATGATATTGGTGGAAGAATTAGGAGAAGTGCATGGAAGGGAAAAGATGACCATGACTATAAATTGGCATTCGATTTCAGGCATGAGGGTGTGGGAAGATTTTATATCTTAGATAAGATTGGAAAAAAATACCAAGAGGAATGATGAATAAATTACCAAAAATGTTAAAAGAATTTAAAGTTGAAATTAGTAGAGAGAAAAAGTAGGTGGGGAAAATGGATGTATAAGGAAATTACCACCAAAGCCAGTACTCCATCGCAATTAAGTTAAAATTAAAGTGAGCCTGTGCATTTGTTCCGCTGCTGCAGGTGAACTTCTACTCGGAGGACGCGCCCTCAGAGATGGAGCGTCCCGACGACGACCGCGTGTCGATGGCGTCGCAGCTGCGCAAGACCAAGTCCATGGACGCGTCGTGCCTCGACATGAGGTCCATCGGCGACGCGGCCAGCCAGCACAGCCCCCTCAAGCCGCTCTCCAGGGCCAAGTCGGAGTTCGACCTCAGCTCCTCCTCGCAGTCGCTCGACCAAGGTGACCAGTGCCTCAGGCACTGCTTCGTGTAAAAACATTAGCGTCTCATTATGGTTTCTTTTAGAATTTCTCATTTTTATTATTATTGGTTGACATTTTCAACAAGGAATAAGATTTGGAAATATTTATTAGTAAACATTACAGCAAATGTATCACTATGCAACACTGTAAGAAACATGCCATGGACCAGAGCCTCGAATAGCTAGGTGTAACCTACCTGCAACGCTTATTTTTCTTTAAATCTAAGCATTAAACCATAATTAATCGACTGACATAAATCTTTCAAATAAAGCTTTTCGTTGGTATTAATTATTCTGGAAACTCATAGAAAGCGAACCACATTTACCCATAATACTTCGTATTTAGAATTTTAATTTCCGAATAGACCGATCACACTAGCAACTAGCGTACTTCTGCTATGAAGATGATGAAAAAGCTATTGAGTTAGCTCTCCTTGTGGCATGGAAGATATTTACATCAGTTTAATTATTTGATACCATACCTATTTCGTGAAACCAGTAAAAGTTTTTTCAATAAATTTTAACTTCTGACAGCTGTACAAATGGAAAAGCATAAGCAAAAAAACGTAAATAAGAAATTTTGTCATAATTAGGTGGAAGTAACTGTTATTTGATACAAACCAGAAGAAAAAATCTTGTTCTTATAAGCGGTTATAATTAAAATTTTTAAAGCCATTAACAAACCTCAAAAAGACAGCAGTTTTTGAAAGATTTCGTAACAATTTTCTCTCTCTCTTTGCTTCCGACCATTCCCACTATACACATGCAGACAGAGACATTATCCATTCAACCGTCGAAACATCTCCAGGAGTAGTAACTAACGAAGAACTTTTGAAATCTTAATAAGGAGGAAGTAATAGATTTCAATTATTTACTTTTGCGTGTAGAGAACGAAAATAAAAATACATAATTAAAAAATGGAATTTCTTCCAAGGGGCAGTAGGAATGACGATAAGAAGAGAAACTTGTCAGAAATTGTATGAAAAACCGGTTGTACAGTATATGGTATCCAAAGTTTAGAAATCGAATGAAAAAAGACGGAGGTGTAATTTTAATACTTTTGGCCGTGTATACCCTGCTTAGTGATTTCAGTGGTCTGCAGTACTTGTGGAACTGACAGTGGTTGTAATTGCCGCAGACCCCGAGCCGCGCCCCAAGTCCGTGGCTGTGCCGTGCGAGGTGGAGGAGACTCCGCTGGCCCGAGCCATGTACGCCTACCTGTCCAGCGGCGACAACCAGCTCAGCTTCCTCGAGGGAGACGTCATCGCGCTCATGGGTCAGTCGCTCGCTCGCACGCTCGCTCTGCTCTAGCAAGGCAGCGTCCACAAACTACGTGGCCTCACGTGGCTTTAGCCCCTACACCCCTCTCCCCATCCCGAGTGGCTCGTAGCTTTTTTCACTATTGATTTCGGAAGATATTTTGTACTGTTTTCTCTTAACAAACTATCGTCCAAACCACTGCAGATATAATGAGCACAACCGACATTTGCGTTATATATTTCCTACAATCATAAATATTCCGAGTGAAATGTTAACAATAGCCACTCCTGCAGTTGATCAATTCTAGGGAAAAACCTTCTTTCTCTGCTGCAGTCAGGGATCCTTTTCCTCTAGAGGTGTTACTAAAAACAGTATCCTTTTCTCATTAATCATTGTTCATTAATTGATAAAATAGAACAACTATATCTACTGCGTAAAAAAAAACCTAAAAACTGCATTTTTTGTTTTCAATTGCTGCAGTTTTTTTCGTATTTCTTTCTGCATTACCAGGGAATGATTCTTTGATCTGCTTAAAAGATTTCTGTAGTTCACTAGATAGAAAAAAGTCGTTGAAAAACATTTTCGATAAGCCTATTAAAATTTATTGTATAGCGCCAATTTACACCATACTTTGAACTTGAAATAACACTTCAGTGAGGACTGTAATTAAAGTTGCACTTAAATTCGCATGACAGAACAAAATTAGAATTACCTTTATTAACGAACGGTGTGTACAACACACGGTCCATCTTAATCAAAACAGCTTTATTTCGAACCACCAAAGCAATACAATTTGTCACTGGCTTAGAGAATCCCGTGTGACATCTGTAATTGAATTTCAGTCTAGGTACGGCGCATCTAACGTTTTTCGGCGCGTAATGCACCGTCGCGTGTCGGTCAGTTCAAACGCGCCGGCCCCTTGCAACCCAAGTCACAGGCATGCGCGGCACTTTCAGGATATACGGTATCCAAATTACACACGGAGATAATTAAATGACGGAAATAAAGATTCACATGCTGCTGTGAGTTCTGTACCTTATTTTAACTGTGACAAATAATTCGGATGAGAAGCTACATGGCTTGGCTCGGAACACCCCCGCACGTAGTACAGCTTAGCTTTCTACCCAATCCTCCCCCCACTTCCAGACGAAACCTCGTAGTTTATGGACGCTCCACAACGAGTGATCAGTGACGAGGTCGCTGACAGGTTCCCGCGTGTTGCAGGTGAGAGGATCAAGGGCTGGCAGTTCGGCGAGAACCTGCGCACGCAGTCCAGTGGCTGGTTCCCTCTGGCCTACACAGAGATGCTCATAGACACCTCGGACAGGTACTGTACACAGACCACATGCCTCATCTAATACTGCATACAAATACTTGTTTCCTCCGCAATATATATCTTGCATCATCGACGACCTTGTCAACTAAAGAATTTCTCTGTATCACCTGTTTCTTCATATTACTTTTCAGTCCTGTAGTTGCAAGAGGCACTGTCGGCAATAGACTGAAGTACACTGAAGTAGACCCCTTTCCACATTGACGTCAGAATACTGGCTGCTCTACTACGACCGTAATGCAAAAGGCATAAATGTCCATTGGACATAGAAATATAACGTTATTAAACTTATTTTCATTTTGCTTTGGTACCAATTTTAAGGCATCAAAAAATCCCTTTATAATGATTAAAACAAAAGCCAACTTCCTTGGGCAGATTTAGTAAGGTTGAAATGTCAGTGATGGATTTTGTTATTCAGGTGACAGCAAATGTCCAGCCCACATTCGAAGTCTAGGAGATCTTCTGTCCGACCTATCCTTCTGTTACAGTTTCTCTACTGACAACACAGGATGAAGGCCAGGGGCGATCTGTTCTAGAGCGGTAGCTCTTTTCAGCCTTTGAGTTATACAGTTTATTTTTTAATTATCGCTTAATTTGTTTGAGGGAGGAAAGAAGTTTGTGGAAGAAACTTACAGAAAGAAGAGACAGGCTGGTAGGTCATACTGTATTTTGAGACATGCTGGATTAGTTAATTTGCTGGTTGTAATGGATATGTAGAGATGAAGAGGTTAGCACAAGATAGGAAGGGATGGAGGATTGCATCAAACCAGTCGAAAGACTGATGACAGGAAAAAAAAAATGTTTACTTTTTATTGTATCTGACATTTGGTGGAGTTGGAGCAGCGGACGTAATGTCCTTGATATTTGGTGCTGCGGACGTGAAGTTCTTGATTTTAAATCCTTTGTAGTGTATTGATTTAGGTATTAGTTGCGTAAGCAGCTGTATGACGTTGTTGATGGCCGGGCGTGACAGTGGAGGCTGACTGTTGCAGCTCCCCGACGCACGGGGGCGGCACCGGCCCCACGACGCCCTCCTCTCCGACGCGCAGCCTGCAGCAGCAGCAGCAGCAGCAGCTGGCGGCCGCGGCGGCCACGGCGGCCAGGCGGGGGCAGCAGCAGGCGGCGCACCGCCCCGCCACCAGACAGGTCAGTCGCACCGCGGCCCTTGCTGTGTGCTGTTTCTTTTTATTTAGTAGCAAAGCGGAACCGCAATTTTGTAGGTTTTTTTAAATGGCCTTAAGTGAGATAGGAAAATTCAACTTGCTGACAAATTCTTATTGTTGTGGTTTATATACTACTGACGACATCACTTTTATGATAGCGAGTACGTTTCTCACGCACAGAGACCATGTTGAGGACTGGCTGTAAAGCCTATTGATGTTACTAAGGCTGTAATGACTTGAAATCACGGCTTCAAATGGAAATTCCTACACTTTTGCCGCCTTGACTCTTGCTGTGGGCTGAAATGAATTCTTGCGCCATGAGTGCTTTATCTGATGGGGTAGGTAGCGCGTTTTTAAATGACAACAAGTGAAAGTTCAGCAAATTAGTATAGGGATTATTGGTTCCCTTACGCTTTACATTAAATTTAATTCCACAATTTAGTAATGTTTATTGGAATGCTATACTTTATTACAATGGTTTTAGTAACGTTTCACACGAAATCTAATGTACAGTATCTCTGACAGCTGAAGATATAAATAAACTAATTTACAAAGCCAAAAACAATATTAGCAGAACCCTAAAAGTTGGGTGTTTATCTTTGTTGTAGTGCGATCTTTGGTGAAGGTCTCCTAAGTGAGTGTTCCTCGAGAATTAGTGTGATCTGTGGCGCCTATCTGTTCACTGTACGAAGAAATTATTGTTTCTTGCTACGTTCTCTGGTCACGTGGGCCATAAGATACACCGCAGATCTTAAGATATACCATAAGCTTTTAAATTGTGAAAACACGATCCAAAATGGTGCTATAGTTTTTGCATCATGATTTTTCAGATTCTCGAACGCAGTTTGCATACAGATTTATAATAGTATGAACAGATAAATAGATTAGTAGGGCGGGTAGTAATCAATTACAACGACTTTCATAAATCTTCTACTCTCCCCGTAATATTGGGATTTGATTATGTGGTTCTCAACCCACAGGTTCGTTGGACCCCTGGTATAATGTGTAGAAGGTCTTTTTACAGCTGCAGGAAGAGACAGGAAAAAACTGTAGTGTACCTTATTGTTGTAAATTAAGTGTGTGGTTTAATTTATCTTCATGATATCGTGAATCTTACTTAATCGTCTAGAGAATTGTGCAGATATAATATACCACTGAAATTTAGTATCGTTTGCTTTAAAAGCAGTTTAAATTAGATTAATGAACGCTGCAAATACCAAAAAAAAATCATGTTACACTGCATCGAGAAAATTTAGTGTGCTTCATACAAAAAATAATTAAGAATGGTCTTCGAAATCTGCCATTTACAGCTTTTGTGGCTACCGTTTTGCATTATAATAACAGTGAATTCAATTCCATGTGAAGCAAATAATTTGATTAGAAGGTAAAGCATACTGGTCAAGCATATGTGTTGTGAAATAATTTCAGTGGAGGTACGTGATACAAGCGAACAATGAAACAAAAAAATTAGGCAAATTTGAATCACAAAACTACAGTCATATATGAAGGGAAAATTTACCACGTCCAGGTCTCCATCTGTTTCGTGGTTTTTCTCAGACTTGGCGTTTTTGTATGGTTACTACTGATTTTCCTCTCTGCTGTGAAATATTAGAGCTGCTAAGACTTCTGTGTGCAAATAGTGGGAGTATTAGTAACATAGAAGATAATGATCAGTATGTAAGTATTTCTGCAAAGGCAGTGTTTCAATTGATTTCGCTCGCTTTGAACTCGTGTGTAAAACTCAGCTATCGAGTACAATAATGTAGAACTGTAAAACCCCAATAAGAGCAATTTTTATTATCATGTTTACAAGTTCAATTAACAATATTTACTAATCATAATTTGGAATCATTTTTTAATAATATTGACAATTAGCTTTATGGTATACGTTTGTTACCCTTGAGGTTGCTCAACCATATTGAATGTGGTCTGTAATTACTGCGAAATTACAGCAGCAGCAAATTTACGTCCATTAAAATCAGTTGACATACTACATTCAATATTGAAGTACCCTGAATGAATTGCTGCCTAAAACATTAATGTCTTTGAGTATAAGCAATAAGTAATAGCTTCATGCATGCAAGTTACTAATGTATTTCTTTACTTCATTAAATAAATTTGGAGATTATTTTTTCAAGTATATAGAATTTTATATTTAAGACTATATATATAACTGTCTTCTATGTTCTTACTCAGCTTACCTAGAAAACAAGAACGGGTATTTTTGTTTTGGAATTGTAATGTTACAGGTATTCTTTAAGCACGACTATTTTTAAATCGTTTAGTGAACATATTTACTGATATTTAGGATAAAACTGCGATTAATGAACGAAACAGGTGTAGTATTTAGATGAAAGGAATTGAAATATTTGTACTGATGCTTAGTTGGAAACTATTTATTATATCTTTAGGACGCTCAGATTGACTGATAATTATATATTTACATCGAATTCGATTCTGAATACTTTTATGAATATCTGGACGTTCTTTGGTGTTTCAATAAGTTCGAAAGTATATATATATATATATAGTATATATATATATTTACATAGTTTGTAACAGATGTGATCTGAGACAAATTTGGTGTTCTGCGTAAAATATTAGAAATATTCAGCAAATGAGAATAAGTGAAAGGTTTGGAGACAGTGTCAACTGCCAGAAACAGAACAAAAAAAAAAAAAAACGACAGCTCGTTAGCGGCTGCGTTTGGGTCCAATACCGTTATGACCTGGTACTCGGGAACAGTGAAGAGACGGACAGCAACTGTATTACCCGCCCCGCAAGCGACCGAATCAGCTTGGTATACGTACAACGAGGGTCAGACGTAAGCTATCTTTAACGAAATGTTCGTGTCGTTCCGTACGAATTTAGGATGCTCCGAAAATGGCGGGATAAGCTGTTGGGTGACCGACCAATGAACAGAATATCCATATTTTGTGGCTCTATTTTGCATGTTCTCGAGGTAAATTGCGACAAGAAGAATACAGCGATTGGAGAAAAAAAGGAGAGCGTAGAGTTGAGCGACACGTTCTGCACACCGAGAGGGAGGTCATCTTGCGCCGGGCAACGTAAGCTGGCTACCCGCCATCCGCACATTTGCGAGCAGTGCCGATCCAGCTACCCCAGGAGAATGATTAATGATTAGTCAGTTTCTGAGTCCCCTATCAGTCATTGATAGAAATTATAGAGTGCTTCAATAATTGTGAAATCCTCACGATCGTGTGGCCCGTTACCGTGTGGTAAGCGCAACCTTTAGCACCTAGCGTTCTTGAAACTTCCAATACAGTCCGTAGATACCCATAAAATGATCCGCAAAGTGATTTGCAGAGAGATAAAGAAACTCACGTGCTAAACATAAAC
Organism: Vandiemenella viatica; assembly: GCA_031002005.1. NCBI lineage: Eukaryota > Metazoa > Arthropoda > Insecta > Orthoptera > Morabidae > Vandiemenella > Vandiemenella viatica. The sequence continues at coordinate 132,607,113 of JARYHS010008075.1, read as the reverse complement.
TTTTAGAGCTAGCAAAACTACGATATGATTTGGTTGGACAATCTACGAATTCCATGATTTCCATAAGATTGTTTTCTTTGTAAATGTGTGCCATATCCATTCAGTTGTAATTGTTCTTTTTCTTTAAATATCAGTTATAAATCGTAAGATTTGCAGATGTTACATATCTCTTATCGATATTTAAAAGGAAAGCTAAATCTGTGCATGAAATATACGAATCCATATATATAAAAGAAAGTTGTGTTAGTGACACTCAAGAACGGTTGTACCGATTTGGCTGAAAATTGGTACGGAGATAGCTTAGAACCAGGAGACGGACATAGGATACTTTTTATCCTGTTCGACGGCGTTCCCATGTGACATGACAAGTCACTATAAAACGTTGGTGTAACAAAAACGCATCTGACTTGAAATAACAAAACGTCAAAGAGAATACAAGTCACTATAAAACGTATAATAACAAAAACTCATCTGACTTGGAATAACAAAACCCAAATCACAGCTAAACGTAATTTTGTCTATGGTTAAGTATGGTTGAACGTAAAAATTGGAAGGAAAATAGTAAAAACAACACTTTTCGTGTCCCTCATTCAAAACAAGACAAAGGCGCGTTAGGATTATCTTTGGTATGCCTTCAAGTTGATTAGGCTCTATGGATATTGATCTATGCCTGCCTGTGATCAGCGAAAATAATACCACTAAAGTACGTGTTACCATTCCTTTCTCCGTATGTGGCATTTTCTTGGTTGCTTTTAAATTTTCGCTTCTCTCGAAAACCAATTGTGTGTTTATTTGTTCAATGTGTTTACATTTAGACCCATACCGCCTATCAGGAAAGTTTCGACTATGAAAATAGAATGCATCAGTTTAAAAGCATGCAATACTAAGATACCTAAAAAGCAAAATCGATTACTGGTATTTTCGTTGAGAAGCGATATGCGGTAGCGTCTGACGATCGAACCACACTTATCCTATTATTTTAAGAATGCAAAGTTCTGGTAAGCCTTGTGTAGATGGGTTCCATTCGTTTTAAAGTATCCTTAGGTAGAATTCACGATGATTCAATTGGCTGCGAGTAATAATACTTTCTTACTATTAAAGTCTATATAAATGAATATGAATTACCAAATGTGTTTCTAAGCGCAAAACTCGAGAATGGCTCAACCAATTCGGCTACTTTTTCCCCCCAAATTTTCTTTAATCCACAAGGAAGGTTCTTATGGACAGAAAAAACATAAAAATTGCAAGGAAAATAGTAAAATCAACACTTATCTTTTCCCATACAAACCAGTCAATCAAAACAAAACAAAGATGCGTTATGATTATCTATGGTATGCCTGAAAGTTGATTAGACTATATGAATATTAGTCTATGCCTGCCCAAAATAAAGTTCGGAGGGAAAAAGGGTTTCCGTGTCATCAACGAAAATAATATTACTGCCAGTCAATCAAAACAAAACAAAGGCGCTTTATGATTATCATTGGAATTGCAAAATGACTGCTCTGAAGAAATGTTTTCAAAACAACTCTTTGGCATGGGTAATGACAAAATCCCCGTAGACGTTTTGACTGGCTGCATAACACCCCTGTCAATTTTTTGGTTGAACGAACGAGCTATATTACAGAGACAAAAACACAGATATAAATGAAATGATTTCAAAATTCAAAATCAAATTGTCGGTGAATTAAGGACATACAAATCAGTTTATTGCGCAACTAACCAAGATGATGTCGACAACTATCCACCAGAATTTTTGAACTCACTGGATTTTCCAGGATTGATGCTACATAATCTTTAATTAAAAGTAGGATCGGTGGTCATAATGTTGTGAAATATCAACCAACCGCTTCTTTGTAATGGCACACGGCTAGCAGTGAAAAAATTAAACTTAATAAAATAAAAAATCTGCTTATTTATTGCCTCTAAGGAGGAACAGAGTTCGCCGGGTCAGCTAGTTAATTATAAAAGACACCCAAAAATAACTAATGGTAATGAAATAAACCCCTGATAATCCAAGTAAGTCACTTTTATTACAAGTTCTATTGACTTTTCTAACTAAAGAAATTAGCAACATTAGTTTCTGTTAGTTGCATTGACGAAGATTCAACCATAAAAGTTTTGTAAATGTTACATCCAATTGCTGTAAAAACGTATTCGTCATAAATCTCGAGACAATATACCCTGCATGTCTGCTTTGGGAAAAATGACACATTTGGCTAATATCCGAGTACAGGACGTTAAAAAATCAACGGCTTGTCCGTACATTGGCTTTCGCCTGTCCTATGACTGAAACCAGAGTCATCGACAACTGTAACAGACAGAAAACAGGCGATATAGACGATCAGGATGAAACTGATGGCATTATATGGAAGAATAATCCCACAAAATAAAACAGAAGAGATCTAATATTATCAGGGGAATAGTATTTCCCACAGCTGTATTCTTTATAGTGAAAATATTACTTCGTTTTTACCAGGCATCTGGTTCATATCTTATTTTCCTGAGCACTAGTTGGCTTATTTTCATTTACTATACGAATTTCTTTTTTTCTTACTTAGTGACGCGACAAACAAAGATATACAACTGATCCTTCATTGCTGTTAGGAAAAAAATTACGTAATCAGTGATATCATTATTTCCATCTTTAGCTAATTTTCATTGGACTAATCAGTGTGAAAATGCGGTAGCTAGCGTGTCAGTAACTTTGACTTACTTGTAAAATTAGTGAAAGTGTTAGTTTTGTAGCTCGCATAATAAAAAGCAACAATATATATATAACGCGGACGTTACATCGCTGCTACAATCAGTGTTAAGAGATGTTTTGTTCTCAGTATTTACCTGCAAGCAGAGAGTGAGTGCTGTGTAAATTGCGATCAGCAGCATTTGCTGTTGTAAATATTTAACCCCGGGACCACACGCTTGGCACTTGTCACAAACTCCAAGCCTCTACAAACGCTTGGTTAATTTTGTGGAGCCAAACATCGTCATCCACACGCTTGCTAGTGCGCTTGTATGTTTCGGAGAAGGAAGCATGACGGAAGTCTAGGTTGTGTCGGCCATAACTTTTAGCCTAACCTATTTTTACTAAAAAAATATTGATAAACGAGAAAGACGGCAAAGAAGATCGTGGATGCTAAAAATCCATAGAAACCATACCATTTAATTTACATTTCATTCATGCAACTATGATTACTATTTAGCTTCATGTTTGTAGTTCATTTAATATAAGTATATTGTTTTATAATTAGAATTCTATAATAATTATTGTTTTAACGGCATTATAATGTCTTTATCCATTAATTTTTGATTGCAGAGAAATTTATGGAATGTACTATACCAGCTAAATTAATAAATTTATACCTGATCCAGAGTGAATAGAATCTTGTTTTTTCATTAAATGTTTACGAAATGTAAGAAATTCTATCTTTTTTTTTTAATCTGGATGACAGTTTTATTTAAAATTTCACTAGTAGCCAAACATGAGCTACTTTTTTATAGTCTTTGCAGAGTTGTACTTGGCAGCATTCGGGGAATTTTAAAATATAGTCATTGGACAAGTTCTCTTACAGCACTTTTATACAACAAAAAGAAACGCACGTTTTGTCCGCCGTCAGGGCACTAACAATACCAAGACCGCACAAACGTGTAGCCGCTTCGCAAGCACTTGCCGCAAACGTCTTTGATTTGTACCAAAAAACCGACTTTCGGTCGGATCAGCCACAAGTGCCTGCAAGCCTACTCAAGCCAAGCCAAGCGCCCTATCCACACGTTTCAATTTGTGACAGTTTGACGAGGTTTGTCAAGCGTGTGGTCCCGGCTTAAGATTTCACTGTTTCAATGACTTGCAGTTTTCCATTCAATATTACTTTTTTGTAGCATTTAATAGCTGGCTGGAACAAACTGTGTCAGGCTTAAGTATGGTTTATAGTCTTTTATGTATGTGAGCTCTGTGGTACATGAAACTCACTCTCAGCATGCCGTGGTAGCTGCAGTGCAGATTGGTGGTATGGGAGCCAACAGCAGAACCGACATCGCCAAAAGTAATCATCCTGGTAAATTTACCACTTTGCGACTGGAGTATTGTACCTTGTCCTTCACATCAAATCCAGGGGCGGTAGAAGACGCATAACGAGACTGGTGGGTGAACCGTACTAAGCAGTCGTGGTATTCAGGACTCAGCTTCAATTCACTGTCCTTCCATCCAGATTTGGATGTTCCCTGGTTTCCCTAAATCACTCCAAGTTAACGCACGGTTGATGGTTTGGCTTAATTCATCCCCCCTCCCTCCCTATGATATACTGGCTCTACTGACCAGGACGTCGACGAGCAATAAAATCATAATAAAAATATAAATGAAATTTACTTAGGTACGCCAAGTATGCATATATGCTCATATCCAACGAGGTTTCTGGAGGATGGTTCAGTCGCACGTAGCAGTCACAGATATGACAGCACTACAGAGCTTTATCCGAGGAGTCATAGAAGATATAAAGCTAGGTGTGTGTTGGACCTACTTACGGAAGTGGAGATCCAGACGATCGTCTAATAAGTTCAGAGGCCATGCTGTCGTCGTTTAGACATTTAGCGAAAATCGTAAAATCTCAAGATTTGACAACATAGGGCACTGCTGAAATACCATCCCACAGCCTTTGTGATGGACTCTGAGGCAGATTCTCCTCTCTTTTCTCTATATTCCTGAATAGTCATTCTGTAATACGGAACAGGTCTGGAGAGCACTAAAAGTAATATAAAAACACAATGGTGCCGATTATTGGCTGTGAGTAATTAGTGAACTACCTTTGTACTCTTTGATGCTAGCGTGCGCCAATACTAAGCTAATTAGAACACGTGGAGACTCCGTTCTTTTATCCACTTCTCAGTTTGAGTTCTTATTTTAAAAAATAATATGTGCAAGGACTATGGTTGCTGAGGCAGCTGATCTGCGCATCCAGCTTGCCGCTTTGTTAACGAAAGTGTCACAGCTGGAAGCTGCCTTAGCAGATGATTTCAGATGTTACATGGGCTAATCTGTTGAAGCTCGGTCGCTGACAGATTCTACTCTACCAGTCATCGTGTCTCCAATCCGGGCAGAGAGGTTGGAATGTGTGCGAACGTCACGTGACAGTGACTGGCGTATGGTTCATGGACGTCGACGTCGTACAAGCTTGGGAGATTATACCACTGACGAAGTGCGGGTACTGATTCAGTTTGGCAGTCAAGTCCTTTTAGTTGACAGTGGGTTTGTGATAGGTTGAAGGAAGAATATCGTTAATACTGGATAGAATCACTGCGTAAAGAACTCTACGGTGAAAATTACCATGGAAGTTACATCCATTCCACTTCGCACATCCTCCATGTTAATATTGTTGAAAGAAGAGAGACAATAGATTATGCACAACAAGAGAGGAAAGGTGGCAACTGAATTGCGTGATACATGGAAATGATTTCCACAACAACTTCACAGGAAATACAAGGAATGTTATATCTAATATAAAATTAGATGCTGTTCGCAGGCATCATATTTGTAAAATTCCACTTATTTTACTTGCTAAGCGCTGCGTCAACAATGTTACTTCCGACAACGTTTAGGCAGCCAAGCTGGATCCTTCCTATGAGCTATTTCGGGCCGATGTATCCGCTGCTCCTTTTCCTTTGGGACTGAAAAGTTGGTGGGAGTAACAACATTGACGCAGTGCTAATCCCGCAAAGGCAGTGGAATTTTACAAGCTTCTCTCTGACCTGATCCATACGTTATCTCAGTATCACAGCAACCGCACGAGGACCACCTTAAGATGTAAACAACTTTGGAAATAATATGATGCCGATCAATAGTCGGAAATAAAACTTCAATAAATAGCGAATATTTTGAGAAATACCGGTATACTATTTCATGTTGATTTTATAAATCGCTACTAAGACTAAACAATAATATATAACGTTTGTATGATATAAGAAAAGATGAGTCTCCCTCGGGTTTCAAGTCCACTGTTCAACTTTTAAAACAATAAATTATGTGACATTTTTGTGGGTTGACATACAGAAAAAAAAAAGCAAAAGCAAGGCTTCTAGAAAAGAATCCAGCGTTTTGGTAACAAATATAAAATTTTAACAGACCTATATTTTTCATAAAATATATTTTAATTGTCTTAATGAAAAACATTAGTAACATATAAAACTCCAATGATGTTATATTAAGAATAGCAGTAATGACCAACGCAGTTCAAAGAAGGGCTATGCTTCCTGTTAATGACTGTATGTAACATCTCAAATGAGCTTCGAGAATTTTACCGTAGCTAAGGTGGGACAACTTGGAGGTGGGAAGAAAATATTTTCGCGTAAATTTACTGCTACCATGGGATCACCCACAATCAATTGAGACTACAACGATATGCTTTCTCTGTGATCGTCTCTGGGTAGCAAAAATAAAAGAGATATGTCTTCGCAAACTACTATAAAGTGTCAGTCGGTAATGCTTTAATTTCGTGTACCTCGTGCTAATGACTCCATGGCTAGAATAATCTTAATAACCTAAAATTTTATCCTAATAGGTCAGAAATTTCCCCATCAATAAGTTTATATTACCTTATGGTGCCGTCTTAATGATGGTTGATGGGAAACATGATTTGGGCTTTAAGATAATGGACCACCAAGAGAGAATTTTCAAATGTCAAAAAACTGGCAGTCATTGGGGAATGCCGACAGAAGCAAAAACATAAAATTATGAATATCATACCCGACATCATACTTATAGCTGCAGATATACACTATCAACATCAGCATGTCGGCGACGCAAACTCATAAGATTTTACCCATCCTAAAATCGCCCAAAGTGCCTGAAGAAGTTTTCACGTCAAAAGAGTAGGCCTAAATAGATGAACCTGTGGCTTCACTCTCTGCCTTCTATCATCTTTCAGCTACGACACAAACAACTCTTTACACTGAACACACACTGCATCACAATCATCCGCGCTTGCAGTACTACTAACGAACGCTGTTAGAATGGGTGAACAAGCCCGGTTACATCTGCACACGTAGTGGCAACACCCTCCATAATCAATGCCCACGCCGAACCGGGTGTGTTAGCTAGTTGGCTTGATAACGAGCACTGAGGATATAGTCCCCCTAAATAACTGTCTCCTTACTTAATAAGGTTATTTGTACTTCAGTAGCAAATTGTGTTCTAGGCTGGACTCTTTACTTACTAATTCAACTATGTATATAACATGTGTACTAGTGGATACATAATAATTCACTTAGGCCGCGTTTACACTATGCGAGTTGACTGGAACGACAGTAGGAAGGAGCGTCGGTGGTGGGGGTAAGAAAGTCAACTAGCATGAAAGTAATAATTTGAAGACAGTCCAGACAGTTCTCCACTCATACGTTGCGGTCTTCTTGAAACTATCTCCATATTACAAGAAGGAATTAATAATGTCGCTGATTTGTTTTATAGCGTTGAATGATATGCAATAAAATCCTCTCAGTTGTCCAGCCGGAGTCACCTGATGAAGACAGAGTAGAGTTAGCTGTCGAAACGTCGTGTTTATACAACAGTATCCTGCTGGACACCCGAGAGGATTATATTGCATCAGTACGCCGGCAAAGTCTCCACTCACACATTGAATCATATGAATGACAAGAAACTTCGAAAATGGGTAACAGAGTGAATATCATAAACACTTTTTCAATCTCGGCGACTTTTTTTATGAAGTTGCAATTGAAGATGTAGAGAGTTACAGAAATCATTTAAGATTATCTATATCTGAAAGAGAAGAGCTGGAGTCAAATATTTCTGCCGATATACATATATGACAATTTTTTTTAATATCAGCTTCTCTGAAATCCTTGTTCTTGTAATTTTTATTATTAAAATTCAAAAAAATTTCCTTACTTTCACGCACTTCTAAAAAATTTAATGTTTCTTCGTCACACCACTTTCTCCACTTATTAGTTGTCGCCATCTTGTGTGTTCAAGTCGCACACCAAATTATGGTATCCTCAGACAACTGAACCTTTTGACAAGAGGAGAGTGACTATCAAGCACTGGGAGCTTATCCAAGACAGCACAATCTTTCCAGCCTAGTACCATCGTGTAAACGCAGCATAAATATTCAAGTTCTAATGGCGTGTTGCCACGATTGGTGTTTGCTAGCTCATCTTTCGTCTTGGTTTACAGAGGTTATGGAATACTTGGTTTTTCACGTGGAGCTAGTTGCCAAGGAAAGTTGAAGAATTTATACACAGCGCTGTACAGAGGTATGTCCTGTACTGAAGCAGCCGTGTCTGGTGTGTTGCAGGGTAGTCGCGGAGCCGTCGCCACGGCCATATCCCGCGCGCTGCAGCAGCAACAGCAGCAGCACCTGGCGGGAGGCGGGGGGCCGGGGGCGGCGCCGGGGTCGGGCGCGCGGCCCGGGCCCCCGCCGCCCCTCGTGCCGGCGCCGGTGCCGCGCAAGCTGCCCCCGGCGGCCGCCTCCACGGCGGCGGCGGCAGCAGCGCTGAAGGCGGCGGGCGCCAGCCTGCACAGTAGCAACGACAGCGGCTTCAGCAACGAGCCGCCCCCCGTCCCAGAGGCCGACTACTCCGACGACGACAGCTCCAGGTAGACAGGGCCCGTATCCTGTACAACCGCTAACACGCTCTCCTGTCAGTAATGCACTGCTGCTATAAGCTACGCTGAAAACAATTATGGTTTTCTTCTTTACTCCTTTCATTATTCCATCTTCCTTGATGACTTTTGGTGTAATAGTTACACAACTTAAGGTTTAAAGTCCTGTAGGTGAAGTAAATATCATAACTGTTTCTCGATAGTTGTTACTTGTAGAACAAACTACCTCTGAGACTGAAATCATTCTCTTTTTTTTTCTATAGCTGTAAATCAATCAGTGAAATATAAATAAAGATCCATAATACTGGTTTATAACAAAGTACCAAGACTTTATTGTAACGTCTTTTTCTCTTTGGGTAACCACGTAAACGTACTTTCAAGAATTATTAAATCTTCAAAACTGTTTTGGCAAACAATACATTAGTTTCATTTATTCCAATTTGATAGAAAAGAGGACTCAAACACAGAAAGTATGCTATCTCCTAAGGCAAATCCCACTAGGATTTTCATTTGCTATACATTTTTAAGAGTTTTCAAGGTTCTATAGGCAGTAATAATTTTGAACCAAAGATAAAGTCATTATAGAAATTTGTATATACTATTAAGTAAAAAACTTCATCACATTTTTTGCAGATTCATTAACCAACGAAAAATTTGTTGTGAAAACTGATTCTTTCACGGCGTACTGCTGGATATGTTCTTGTCCCATACACGAGTTGGTGACGTTTCGTCGAAGTAGCAATTTCGACATTCAGTTCACCTGATGAAGGCAACGAAGGAAGTTGTCGAATCATCGTGTATGGCAGAAGAACATATTTATGAACCAAAAATTTCTATACTAGCAAATACGTGCTTGATGTGCTAGTGGTGTTAACTTAAATCACATTCCATTTAATGAAATACTTGGTTTAAATTTAGTTTTTGTTTAAAATACGAGGGTAAGTAAAATGAAAACCTTAAATATTTTTTTAAATATTATTTATTGTGCAGAAGTGGTACAAAGCTGTATCACTTTTCAACACAATCTCCCCCACGCTCAATGCAAGTCCTCCAGCGCTTACAAAGTGCATAAATTCCTTTAGAAAAAAATTCTTTTGGTAGTCCGCTCAACCACTCATGCACCACGTGGCGTACCTCTTCATCAGAACGGAACTTCTTTCCTCACATTGCTTCTTTGAGTGGTCCAAACATATGGAAATCACTTGGGGCAAGGTATGGTGAGTATGGTGGATAAGAAAGACACTCAAAATGCAAGTCTGTGATTGTTTCAACTGTTGTACGGGCAGTGTGGGGCCTTGCATTGTCATGTTGCAAAAGGACACCTGATGACAGCAATCCACGTCGCTTTGATTTGATTTTTAGGAGATCTGTGTATGATGCACTGGTGACAGTGGTCCCTCTAGGCATATAATGCTCCAAAATGATACCTTTTTCGTCCCAAAAGAGAGTCAGCATAACCTTCCCTGCTGATGGTTCTGTTCGAAACTTCTTTGGTTTTGATGATGAGAAATGACGCCATTCCTTGCTCGCTTTCTTCGTTTCCGGTTGGTGGAAGTGAACCCAGGTTTCGTCCCCAGTAACGATTCTTGCAAGGAAGCCATCATCTTCTCGTTCAAAGCGCCGAAGAAGTTCTTTACAAGCATCAACACGTCGTTCTCTCATTTCAGGAGTCAGCTGCCATGGCACCCATCTTGCAGACACTTTGTGAAACTGGAGCACATCATGCACAATGTGGTGTGCTGAACCATGACTAATCTTTAAACATGCTGAAATGTTATTCAGTGTCACTCGGAGGTTTTCCATCACTGTGGCTTCAACTACTGCAATGTTCTGTGGAGTCACAACTGGTGGCGAGGAGCATCTTCCACTGAAGTCACACCATTTGTGAACTTCCTACTCCATTCGTAGACTTGCTGCTGTGACAAACATGCATCACCGTACTGAACCTTCATATTTAGATGAATTCAACAGGTTTCACACCTTCACTACTCAAAAACCGAATAATAGAAAGCGGTTCTTCCCTGGTGCAAGTCTCAAGTGGGGCAGCCATCTTTATGCTGATACTGTGACGGTATTTGTGCATCTGCACTATGCTGCCACCTACAGGCCATTCTGCACGCTGCTTGTAGCACGCTTAGCAACTTACAGGATAACGGCGCGAAATTTCTATTTTTTTATTACAAATTTAAGGTTTTCATTTGACTCACCCTCGTACCTGTACGTGGTGACAGAGGAAGATATTTGATATGGGCTTGCAGCAAGCTGAGCAAATTATTAACAGATCTTTCATCTGAATTACAATTTAAAATTACTCAAATAACATCCGCAACCCAGATTTTGAAAATGAAACGTGGAATGCAATACTCGAGAGTCGTAACGATTCTCAGACGTCCACCACTGTGGGCATTCGAGTTGTCAGGCTTATTGTACTAGAGATAGACGTGTGCTCCGCCTGCTGCAAGGTGTCTGGCTCCATGCTGCGACTGCGTGTGTTGTGGCGCAGGTTGGGTATGGCGCTGGCCGGAGTCAAGCTGCGCAAGACGGTCACCAACGACCGCTCGGCGCCGCTCATCTCGTAGAGCCTGGGCCTGCTCTGCTGGTGGCGGCGGTGCTTGTGTTTAGACTGCTGGACGGCTGGTGATGGTTCCTTCAGAGGTGGCGGGTGATAACTGGTGGTGGCTTAGCTTCTCCTTTGCACTTACCTGACTTGTACATATTTATGTATACATGTAAAAACAAACGTCTTCTTGTAAATAAATTTGTTGAATTGTGGTTTTTGTGGTATTTTAGCTTATTTGGAAGATGCAGGTGCACTACCATTTCTTTTAATTTGCCCATGTTAACTTTTCTTTTTCCACAGTACTCATTTTACTAATAAAAATTCAGCAATAAAAAAGAGATTACATTCAAAAATAGTTTAAAAAATGTGCTTGTAATTATACTTAATTTTAATATGGATCAGATCTCCTTCAACATTACAAATTAGATTTTTTATGAAACTATTATTCAGTATAATCATAAAAGTAGATGAGCAAATATAGCTCATGAATTAGCCTTAATAAACAAATAAAATTTTCTCAGACTCCTACTGCCGTGGTATATCCAGGAATAGTTTTATGCTTCCCGCTCCTTTGAAGTTGATACAGTCTGCAGATATAAATAACAAATCACTGACGTTTACGAAAACTTGTATACAGAAGTGGCTAAATATCAGATATATTGTGATATTATTACGAAGCAAATTTCTCAACCTACTGGAGTTTAATGCTGTTAATTTCTTAATATTCATGTCGTAATGCAAATTAAAACAGATATATTGAAACCTTTAATTGTTTCTAATTGTTTGCTGCTTTCATTTAGTATTATTCAACACACTTGAGAACACCAGTCTTCTGAAAGAAAATGGGTAGCCTATCAAAACGTATGCTGATGTCAGCAAAAAATAAGAGAAGGAGTGTGATCACTGTACCGTGCTAGTGGTCAGAGCAAGTATCTGGACGCCCATGTCAGACATCGACTGTGGAGTGAAACTGTCTTAATTTTTGTAAATTATGGATAGTAGTAACTGTTAGGAATCGAAGAGGATGGTAAAAATAATAAAAAAAATAATTGTAACACCATTAATACCGGCACATGCTACAACCTATTTTACCAGCAAGTTGTAACGAGAAATAATTTTTTCAACTGCATTGTGGTTGATTGTGCTACTTTCCATCCTCATGAGTAGTAACAATATCCAGTGATGATATACAAACATGAAAAACGATTTGTTATAACTTAACTTGTTTTAACTTTCTTTTCAGTGAAGGAATTTTTTACTACTTTATTCACAGTATATTGCTTGATGGCATAAAAATATTTAAATTGTTCACAGCCTGTCATACAAACATCGGAAGACATTCTTCATAATTTCAAATAGAAAATACATTGTTTTAAGCCTTACTTTTAGTTACAGAACTCAAAAGGAATACTATTTATCTAAGTTTTCAAAGATCTGTAATGTATCCGTTATAAGGTTCTTGATCATTATGGTTGGAAACAAAGTTTAATCAGCAAATGACAGTTCCAAAATACACGTAGAATATCCATAAACCATGTCGGAATAAAAATTATTGCTAAGCTTGTGGACAATCATTAACGACGTCACCTTCAGATAGTATTGAAGACACAAACTGCGTATATTTATGACAGCTTGGAGATGAACAACAAATGCATGATAAATTACACCATCATCTTTACTAAAAAAATTTAATGATGAAACCGGTTAACTTGTAATTTTTCAAATCGTAATTTTAGATTAGCTCTGTATTATAATAACTGGATATAAAACAGTATTCATTTATGCTTTTGACGACCGAAAATATTGTAGGTGACCGAACATTATCTGGAGAGAAATGTAACGGTGACGAAGTAACTACAGTACTTTTTCGAACAAGCTGAGATAGAACGAAGAAACTTTATCTGGATTGTTCGGAGAGGTACAATGCACGATTATTAAATCGCTTAAATATAAATAGTTTAGCCCTTTAAAGTTATAGGATCTGTGTAAAATATTCTTGTAATGCATGAAAAGCTTTGAAGGTAGACGGAGTAGCACTGCGGTATGAGTGATAGGTATTAAGGGTGTGGAACCATTTAGTTGAAGCTGCGTAAACTGTTTGCAGCGAGAAGACAGTGACTGCAGTGAACTCGTCGATGATATCTACGTTACCGAGCAAGCAGCACCAGCAGAGTGGCGGGCGGGGCTGGTCCTCCACCGCTGGGAACCGCCGCCAGCCGCCCGGCGTGGGTAACGGGGTGGAGGGAGGCAGGCCCACGACAGAGCCCCGCAGGCGCCAGCCCGCCACCAACGGGCTGCTCAACGGCGACGGACTCAAGGTGAGGGCCCACCACCTGGCCACGCTGGGCCGCGAGTCGCCGCCCCGCAAGACCAGCATCACCGTCAAGCGCACCAAGTCCCTGTGGAAGTTCAGGCGCTCCGAGCAGCCGGGCGACATCCTGGAGGGCATGTCCCTCTGGAGGCACCGCTCGCTGGTCGACGTGCCGTCCGCGCTCGACGAGGAGGAGCGCAAGGACCACGACCAGAAGAAGAAGAAGCCGCACGAGGCGGAGGGGCCCGGGCGTCCCGAGGTGGCGGTGCAGACGGACGACGACGACCTCGACTCGACGGCGGCCACGGACGCCGACGGCGAGGAGGAGGACAGCGAGTCGTGCATCGTGGTCGAGGACCACCGCCGGCCGCCGCCTCAGCAGCCCGCGCCCGTGCCGAGACAGCTCAGGTCGGCGGCGGTGCTCCACCAGCAGCAGCAGCAGCAAGTGCCCCAGAAGAGGGCTAGCAGCGCCTCGCAGGGCACCGCCAGCCTCTCCGTGCCCTGGTACAAGCTCTGGGGCATGGACGTAGCCGCCGTCAAGTAGCGGCCAGCTCGCTGACGTCACTAGCACACCTCCTCCGTCCCACGAGTAATATCTGCTTTACTCGCCTACGCGATCGTATTGGTAGTTTCGTATCTCTGATTTACTGGAAGAAGGATGTCTGCAATACAGAACCAATTATAAAGTATTTTAAGCTTTATTCTCTCAGAATGAAGTAAATGGTGCTTTGAAGAATCTTAATGGAGAACTAAAACTTCAGACAGTACTGTTTGCTAGTGTGACGTCAAGAAAGCATAGATTAATTCTGTTGAGTAAAACTTAGTGTCTTTAGAGCATAATTGTTTATACCATGTTATGGAAAATATTATAAAACCAAATTTATATTTTTATTATCAAATTATTCATTTATGGGACGGTTTTTTCGGTAAAAGATTATTCCTCCTAGCATTGTTGGAATGAAAGTACTGTAGCAGCCCGCGTCGAAGTGTATAGGTTTAATTTTCTTTCCAGTGGAAAGATTCTTGTTTTTGTGAATGGGATGCATGGAGATTAGGAGTCTAGATAGTGACATCCAATAGCATAGTTCTAGCTATTTTTGAGCCGCCGGTCCCCAGAGGTCCTGGCCGTTGCAGCCCCGTGTCAGTTGTGAGTAGCTGTAGAGTGTGGCAGCTCCTCGCAGCTTCGCCAGTTAGAGCGCACAGCCGCGAGCGAGACGTCTCAGCAGGTGCTTTCTGGTGCAATACCCGCTAGTGTAGATATATACGTAATATATGAAGAATCTGTTATTTTAGTTTGTTACATATGCATTTTATAAATACGATTATTGTTATTAATCAAATATTCATTACATTATCTTCAGGTTTCACTTTATTTGGTTGAACTAAAAATTATATAATTATCGTTTGTTATAAATGATGTATTGAGTTTGTGTATCTATTCCCTAATAAAAGCATTATAACCCTGCTAAGATGTAATTATTTCTTTCAAAAGACCGTTTATTCTATGTGATTCTCTGTTGAGGAAACATTGACAGACTATTTAAACTTATTTCAAATTGTAGGATCTCATCAGTTTCATTCGAACACACTTAAGTCTCTAATCTTCAACCGTTATTTCATATTTGTTGTTGTAATCTAACAGTAACCGATTGCCTTTTTTTCTTTTAAAAAAAGGCCTAGTAGGCGGGTTACTGTGGGGATTTCAAGGACACTTCCCAGTCAACCTAAGCTAGGGCAACGGGATGAAGTTTGGTCATTGCCTTTTAAAACAACCAGGATGGGGCAATATTGCCCCCACTTGGCAGATTACATAGTTATAGACAGAGAAAGAGTGAAAGTGTTGTAATATAACTCTGAACTCATGCGTATTCATCTTCTATCCCTTTTTTTCGATTTTCGCCTACATCAGACACAAGTGTTCTACTGGTTCGCCTTTACTTTTCCTCTCAATTTTTTTTCCATTCTTTCATTGAAGTTCCTCCATTTTTATTCAGATGACGTTTGTAGTTTGGTCCTGGAACTCTGAGTTTATCAACACTCTTCGATTCTCTGTTTCATCTGGATGGATCACAACTTTTTCCATACCTTTTCTCGTCTCCTCAACCCATTTTGTTGTCGCCGTTAATTTAGTGATACAGTTGAAAATTATTTTTATCACTCTCACTCATCCTCATAAGGTGTCCACAAAATTTCAGGCTTCTCCTGTGGATCGTGTCTATAATTTTCTCTGCATGACTATGTTAATCTTCATGTTTCCTCTTCCACTAGGTACCGTCTTTTTCCTTTACTGACTCTAGGATTTTCCTTAGCATTTTCTTCTCTTCTTTCTCTAACTTCTCACTCTCAATTTCCTTATTCAGTACCTGACATTCTGAGCCGATCTTGTCTCTGTCTTAACAACTGTTGTAAATGTCAAATTTTTCATTTGTAGGAGATCGCTTTCTTGTTGTATCTGTTTTGTGTTAGCCTATGTAGCAGTTCCACTCTTGTATTTCTTACTTTATTCGCTTCCTTATTAAGCCTATTGGGTTGGATCCATTCAATCAGGTATTTCAATATGTTGGGTCTCTTAACTTTTCCAAATTTAGTTTTAGGATACCGATATCTTGTGGGTGAGCAGTAACCCTCTATCCTCGCATTCCGGTGGACCCATGTTCGAATCCCCATCAGGTCACTTAGATATGGGTTTTCCGCGGTTTTCTCAAAGCACTCGAGGCGAATTCAGGGAGGCTCCTTCAAAAGGCTATGGCCGAATTCCTTCCCGTTCCTTTCTCACCCCTAATAACCTCCATCTCGACGAGGCGTAAAGGCCGAATTAAAAAAAAAAGTTTTCAGATGTTTCTGATTATTGCGTATGTATTCTATGTACTCTGTTTTTCCATATGAGTTTATGAGTCCTGCTTTTTGCAGTCTCATGCAATTTTTAAGCTTCCTTTTTGCTGAGCCACTTAATTTTTGTAGTGTGGCAGATCATTCAGCAAAAGCATGAACTTCCACCTTCAGATCCATCTTACTAGGGCCTAAACATATTCCTTGCTTTCCTTCTTCTTTTATTATACTTTTTTCCAAATTCTCAATATTTTTCCCAGCACAGTGTCAAATAAGATGTCTATTTGTGTCTCAAAAGGATCATCAACTTCATCAAGAAGTATTTCAGACGTTCCTTTCAGTGTTTGCTGAATAGTCTTTCAAATATTCCTATCTATTTCTAATTCATCCAAAACATTGAAATAAATAATTCCTGTTGACATAATCATTTGTTATTTTAATATCAACGTAAATAACCATCCTAAATCCACGACTTTAAATTTTTATCCTTAAAATATTTTAAAAACTAACGACTTAATCCTTTCAATGATCAGGGTCAAAATACAGAATTTACAAACGTGTACAAAACTGACGATATTTGTTTTTTATATATATATATATTAAAGGATGTAAACTCTCAGACTGCGAGACCGTGATTTTTTCTGTCCTCGGAGTTTGAAATGATGGGATGCATGCTCCGGTGGTAGTTTCCCTAATCATCCCGAGAGGATTTTATTGCATCTATTTATCCCTTCTTACTATTTTCATTTTTTATCATTATCTTACTTTGAATGTAAAATTCCCCCATCCAACTTCTTATGCCATGTACGAATTTTATTTTTTATTTATTATTTATCTTGGTAATTTATTCCAATCCCTGGAACATTTATCCACAAAATAAAATTTTCCCTCCCTTATACATGAAATCTCTTCCCAGCTTGTACTCATAGTCATTTTTTGCCTCCGATGCACTACTCCCAATTCTTCGACCAAGACCCGTCACTGACCCATACCTTGTACACCCCCAGCACACTCTTCGTCCTCCTTCTGTCTTGCAATGACTCCAGATACATCTCCTTTAGTATAGTAGTTATCCCTGCGTGCTGTTGTAATCTCCACAAAGAAATCTAGTTACTCATCTTTTCATGCCCTCCAGTTTGAAGAGTACGTATTAGGTGTATTAAATTTTGATTATCATTAATCTTTGCATATTTTATCATTAGAGTTATACAGTTATTTAAATAACTGATGAAATGAAGGGAGCGCGATTTCTTTGTATAATTAAAAATCCGCTGTATCTACATTTACACTAGCCACAGATTTATTTACAAAGAACATTCAACAACAATAGATCAGTTTTAACACACACACACAAATGAAAATAATAATTTCTCTCCTTCTGGACCATAAATTCTCAGGTCGACATCGGACTAACAAACTACACTTTTGGTGGACAGTTTATTCGATTATCGTTGTGGTGGTCAAATGGTTGTACTGCGAGTTCTTTGGTAAGTTTTTGGCGATAGAATCGTCCCTCACCTGCATTAAACATGCAATTGATGATGGCGTATAACCGCCACACTACGATCAACACTTCAGTCGATTCCACACATTTTCATCGGACACACTTGAAACAAAAAGCATAACCACATTAACGCACAACCAACATGCCGCGCATTTATTGGTCCATTCACTTCAAACCACACTCTGTCCCAAATCACGTGACCGTCGCGTGACGTGGTCGCTTTGGTCAGTGGCGACATCTTTCAGCATGCACGGTAAGTTTTACAAACTCCTGCCCTTCGTAGAGACCATTGGCGTGTTATCACATTCTCGATTCCAGGGTTGTCCAACAGGTTGTATTCGTCGAAGTTCGTGTCCGGTACTCCTGGAAATTCTCGCTGGAGGTGAGAAATAAAACATATCGACAATTTATCCGTTGTTCGCTGCCCATATGTATGAAATGTTTTTCGATATTATTTACGCGACGATGTTGTAGTATAGGTTTATGAAGAAGATGGTTCATTATACTCCAGAAAAAAAGTATTTTTTGAAACCTTGTCCTACCTGTGCCCTCACCTTAAATCAAATATTATCATCAGGAACCGAAAAGAAGAGATTGCTATGGAACGCGCAGCAAACGATTCTTGTTCGTCTGCAGACAACATTGTTTGGCCAACCGCAGCAAGAAGCTGTTTTTTTTCCCGCCCATATAGACTTTCTACGGATGGTGAATCTAGAAAAAAAAAAAAGAGTAATAAAGGGTAGCAGCAAGTTAAATACCGTACCGAAACGCTAAAATCTCCTAGAATAGACATGAACTGATACACAACACTCAAAACAAAGGAGTTTTTCCTTAAACCACATTCGTTGCCTCCCGGTGGGAGAACAATAGTGCTTTGCGTTTGACATTCGGGAGACTAGGGGCTCGATTCCACGTTCGGCCATCCAGATTTCCGTTATCTATGGTTTGCCGAAATCATTCCTGGCGAATGCATGGATGCAATGAAATAATCACCATGTCCGTAATAACAATTTGATCAGTAAGCAGATGTCGGTGAGGCCGTTACGAGCCAGTCAGTGAGTAACATGACTACCGCTAACTCACCACCGCAGAGTTTGCACCTGTTGGCTTCCCCGGCAGGTGAATATTTGATGCAACAGCGCCACCCTGTCACCGCGGCGGATCAGCCGCGTCTCCTCGTCATTCCTACCACCTGCTTATTATTGCTCTGCACAACGTAAAATTTAGCAACTATAACAGTCGTGGAGCTGTCAGCTATTGATAAAAGTTTAAGGAGTTTTAACTTCAGAATATCATCCCTACCTCGGTATTTAATAGCCCAGGATTCACAAAGGCCTTTACAAACTTGTATGTACGGTGAAAATCATTTTGAACAACAAAAAGAGACTACATTCAGTCATTACACACGTGGTACTATAAAAGGATCAAATAGTAACTAGAAACTTAAAGAAGCAAGTGAATCGAAAGATGACTCTGAAAGAATCTCAAAGAAGATACTAGTAGATGGATCGCATATTAAGACGTTCGAATCTCGTTAAGTTCTTAGTGCAGGGAGCTGTTGATACCACGCCCGTTGATTGAGCAGTAACACTTGGACCTGATTTTCGGCAACACGCGGGTTTAAATCCCCGTACGCCCATCTTGGTTTCGGTTTTCCATGGTTTTCCGAAATCAGTCAGTGCGAACAGCAGGAACGTATTACAAAACACCATGGCCATATTTCCTCCTGTCTCTTTCCAAAAAACTAAAAAGAGGGATCAACTGCAGATGTAAACGAAACCAATCGAGACACTGGTGCAACAAAAAGATTTGGTATTTGTCTTTCACCGGACTCATTAGTAGAACCCTGCAACCGACCATACTTCCACAGTAATCGACATGATATCATTGAGCGTGGTAGCTGAGTGGTAACGCTCTGGCCTCACATGGGGAGGACGCAGGTTCAAATTCCCGTCCCACCATCCAGATTTCGGTTTTCCATGGTTTCCCAAAATCACTCCAGGTGAATGCCGGGATACTTCCTTAAAGGTCATGGTGGAATTCCTCCCTGTTCCTTGTACTTAAAACTAAAAAAATGAAAAAATATAAAACATGATATCCAACACATAGAAAATTTACTATTTCAGATTGAGATGGTAAACGAAATATCCAAAATTTAAATCAATTAATATCAGAATTTGTAACTGCCTTGTGAGTCGCACATAGTTCAGATACTGCATTCGAACCTTATGCCTGTTACACTACCGTATCACCTGTTTTCATCATAATGCATGGATTAAGAATTTTTTTGCCAGAATTAAATATAGAAAGTTGTTGGTAACGAAGGATTTGTCCCAAAAAACACCGAGTCGGCATAATATGACAGAAAAGCTATCACTGTATCATTCTACCGTCGAACCTGTCTCCTGAAGAGAATCAATTTCCAACATATTTTTGCCACCATTCGATAAGTTCTCAAAATTTCATGACTACAACTGTTAATCATACCGGAAAAAATGTCCTGTGCCCTTCATACAGATTTTCTTGTCAAATTCCATCAATATTGATATAGCCATTTAGTCGTCAAAACGAAACGAAAAGACAGAGAGTCACTTCCGCAATTATAGTATTATTACTGCGATTCACACCCACACATTGACTGCGAACAACCCCTGAGGGATCATTATAACGTAAAAAAAGTGTACACCTACAGCATTGCAATACTACCTACGATTTGCCTCGTATTGTATCCCTAACTTTATAATATCTACAGTTTAACGTTCAATCGGAATAACCAACGGCCCAGGCGTGATTCTTACGATCAAAAACAATTTTTTAAAATCTCAGCCTCAATGGAGATCTGAACCGGAGACCACGATCGAAACATTAGTAAGCAAGCGCTTTAGCCACTGATCTGCCTGACCGCTACACGGAAAAACAATACAGAGACCTCTATATCCAACGCGTCTGTCTATCACCGTTCAGTAATTTTTCGAAATTATAAGACAATATGTATTATTTATACAGATAATTTTTCAACCAAATGTAGACAGTAATTTTCTCCTTGTTTCAAAGGATAAGTGTGCAAAGTTTCATCGAGATCAGATGAAAACTGTGGATTTGTATGAAGATCAAACAAACCAACAAACAAACAAACATTCATACGTTCATCTTTATATATATATAGATTAATTATAACGAAGTTCTGGCACTAGTTAACTTGACGAACTTAAAGGTTAATAAGTAGATGCAACGTACACTGAAGTGCTCAAGTCACGGGACAGGCCTACCTCATTATATTGTGTGGGACCCTCTCTTGCCCGATGATAAGACAGTGACTTCGGAACTCCCCTAAAGAAACATTTAGCGATGCTTCCTCGCCCTAACATCGAAACAGTTGGCGGTCCAAGACTTTGTACACTTTCGATCAAGTCCGACAACATTTAACGGAATTATGCAGAATGTTCTCAAACAAGTCGTGAACGATATAGGCTAGCGACAAGGAGTATTGTGGTCCTTGAAAAATCCATCGTCGTTGAGAAAAATGAAGCCCGCAAATGCCTGCAAATGTTCTCCACGTACATGGACAACGATAGTCTCAGTTTGAACAGGATGTATTGACCGTCTAATTTGACGTCCACGGTTGTAGGTAATTCCCGGAAATTACATATTCACTCTTGACGCAGGAGGCCAAATAGTAATGAATTCAAGAACAGATTCCGCAATGGAATACCAATTTATCTGGTGCATTACCACTCCATGTTCAACGTCTTTGAATTCATGCCGTACTGTCAAAACTACGTCAATATACCATTCATACGCCTCACGAGAGTACAAGTGAAAGTCCCTACTCTGTAGAGCACATTGACGTTTGGTGCTTGAGCCATCTGGACCGAGGAATGTTGATCTGATTAACAATTTTCGCAATCGAATGCAGCATGAGTCTGGAGCCAACTGTCAATTCACGTTCTTAGTCAATTAATTCATGTCGTGTAGCCGTAATAACGGCAAAATACCATTCACACAACTCACGATAGTACAAATAAAAGTTCCCGACGCTGGAAGGCACATTTATTGTTTACGTACTCTTTTGGGGATTCCACATTATGGATACATGGATCTTCATATCCCATGATTTTTGGCACTTGTGCAGAAAACAGTGACAATTCAACTTACTATCGATACACATTAGTCCTTGTCATATAACAGCGCAAGTTCACAGACACTGAATTCTCAAAATTACTCTTCTTGTCATATAGTTCCAGCATCAAAGCCCACTGTTTGACAGAGCACGTCCAACGATCATACCTCCACTTGCTTACTCATTCTTCTACTGGTGGTTCCCATGGGACCGGGGTTTAGTAGGCAATGCAGCCCAATACCAGGGTACAGCACGCGCCACAGGGTAGCCCTCACCAGCCAAAAGCCACTTCCCCTCCACGTTCCCTAGTGTCGTTTTAGCTACCCTTTACCGACTTGGTGACGGATAGAGGCACGCCATCCCTGCAAGCACAGGCGCCTTCCTCCCCACGGCCCGCTGTTCTTTTAATCCGCGTTCCCACGATCTCTTGTAACGGAGGCGGGACGGGATGGGACCTCATTAGTCGAAGTGTAGTGACGAGCGCGGGCCGCAGGTTAGCCCTAGCTTACCTCGCCGCCACCTCCCCACCACGTTGCCTAGTGTCGTTTGCCACAGAGCACTTTACAGCAACAGAAGGGGTGCGCACCACTGCTGCAAACCGATGACAACAGCGCACCTTTACACACGTCTGTGATGTTTACCGACACAGAGTGGGTAGCTGCGTCTCATATCCGCTAGCAGAGGCGGCCCTGTTCCCATGGCGTGTTGTTGAGTATTCGTCCCGTCCCACCTCCGTTATAAGAGATCGTTGGAACGCGCCTTTAGCTACACCGGTGCGGCCATCTTACGTCATCTGAGTCACTAACTGCACAATCCGACCGTCCATTAGTCGCCCGTATCCGACATCCAACTGTCTACCGAAAATTTTGAAACACTTTGTCCCATAATCAATGCTGCCAATCATCATAAGTTACGTTTCCCATCGATACTGTAAACTGTCCATCAACCAAAACAGAGTTAAAGTCAAAATTTTGAATCACTTAGCGAATTGTAAGATTCCGCTATTCAATGGAGCGAATATAAGCAGATATTTCATTGCTTGCACGCTCTTATAACACTATCTGTTTTCATCAATTGTATTCGTAAACGAATCCTGAGATTATACTGTAAGCCTGAGTGGCAAGATCCTACCACTGCATCGTATAACTTGTAATATACTCTTTCCACAGGGTGGGAAATCTGCTAAATGTTGGTCTTGGTTGCTTCAAATTTAAATTCAACTCCCAGGACGCTAATATGATTAGATTTTGTATATTGATATACGGAGCTTTCTTGCATACTCCTATTTTGTATTTCATACACTTGATAAAAAATGTAATAAGCAACACTACGTGTAAAACATTTCTAAAGTGAAGTGACTTTAAAAGAGGTTTGATGTAGTAAACTATATTTGAGTATACAGGAGAAACAGGTATTTTTCTTTTATGGCATGTTTTTAGTGGTATTTGAATGGAGAAGTGGTTGCAGAGTAAGCCTCGCTGTTTGTGTTAATTTTCTTGTGTACTTTTAGTTACGTTTAGGAATATTTTTACAGGGTGAACAGTGGCTGCATATTGTATAAGGCAGTTTTTGATGTTGGGAAATATTTTGTGTCTTCTTGCTCTTATTCTCAGTCACTGACAATCATTCCCTATTGCGCTAATCCTTACAGACACGGATAACTGATTAACAAAATGGTAAATTTCGGTTTTTTTTCCTGGTTATAACTCCTGAATTCTCTTTTCGAAATCAGATTTGTTCCTTAAACGGTAGCCATTTTCTGGATGATAAGCGACGCAAAGTAGACCCGCGGTGCCGGGAAGCATTGTGGTTACAAGAAACATTGGTGTCCACCGTTAAAAATATCTGATATATGTGATGAGTATACAACGGATGTTTAATAACTGGTTATGACTATTTAGCTTCCCAGACAGGCAATGCTTTTACAGTCGGCAATCAGTCAATGAATATACAAATGGGTAACGTAGTATACAGATCCTATCACCATCCAGGACTTTTGGCAAAACGCAGAATTTCGAGGCGGAAATGGTACTGTATTCAAAGGTTCAAGATGAAACTAGGCTGCTGTCAGCTCATTTATTGCATCTAACAGCTCCAAGACATCACTGCCCTGAGAGTTGGATGAAGACCCTCACTTCTGAAACGCTTAAACCATAATGCATTAAAAATCGGGAAAACTGTATGTTGCACTAGAAATTTAGAGTTCCAAACCGGATAGCATAGATCCGAGGAATTGGATTGAAGTTCGTTAATGGCATGGCTCAATGGCTGAGAGCAAGAGCCATTTCACGTTAGAAATGTGTCACTGGAACCCGATTACTGGTTTATATATATTTAACTTTTGGTATACAAAAGACTTGATTCGAGGTTTCCATCCTGTATGGATGTTTTTCATTTAACATCAAAAAACTTTTTCCGATTGATGCTTGTTACCTAAATACTATAATGACTTCATCCTTAAGATTATGTTTATATTTATTTTCAAGACGTGATTGTTTAATTTAAAGGTGTTTGAAACAATTTAATACATTTATTTATGTTCTCACGGTAAGGAAATAATTTCCGTGATATATGACGTTCAGCAATGCACAAAATATTAATGTAGTATGAATTATTCTATCCAATGATCACCAAAGTGGTTTTGCTATTCTTGCGTGTCACAAAGACTACATTAATTGTCACCAGACTCACAAATTAATAAGTGCAACGATAACGCTAGGATTGCATCCTCTCCAAGGACGCACCGGAGAGTTGTAAGGAACCAAAATCCTTCCTGTGGCTGCTCAGCACGAACAAGCCTCAGCTTGTGCAGCTCGCTGTCAGCTGACAGTGTCAACAAAGCCTGTTACTTTTTTTTCTAGGCGGGATTGGATTGGGAACAAGGAACGGGAAGGAAGCATTCGACTGAAGTGATTTGGGGAAACCATGGAAACCCAAATCTGGATGCCCGGACGAGGATTCGAACCCGCGTCCTCCCAAATGAGAGGCCAGAACGATAACCGTTCACCCACCACGCTCGGTCCTGTTACTTCTTGCATTCACCACAGAGTAATGACAGTTAACCACTGAACAAGGTCTCCCGATACCTAAAAAAATTTTCATGCTTGAAACTGTGAAAAAAAAAAAAACACTTGTGACATCAAACAAAAGAAAAATCGGCATAATATAAAAATGTACAAGTTATGCAGTTAAGTTCACTGTCAGCAAACTCTCCGCGGAGAGAGAAAACATTAAACAGATAACTATCACCAAAGTTAATTCGCTCAGCCATGTACTAAGGCACACCTCAATATAAACTGTCTTTCAGAATCTTGGTCACCCATCTTCAAGGATGAATTTTTTTGACTAGGATCGCCAGATGCAACGGTAACGCTATGATTGCATCCTCTCCAAGTTCTCACCGGAGAGTTGGAAGGAACCAAAATCCTTGCTGTGGTTCCTCAGCACGAACAAGCCTCAGCTTGTGCAGCTCGCTGTCAGTTGGCAGTGACAACCAAGGCTGTTACTTCTGGCATTCATCACAGAGTAATGACAGTTAACATACTTTATTTCACTAAGAGCACAACTAAATACACTCTACACTCGCTCAATGCCTGCGAACTTCTCTCTGTGACGAGCGCCTCTCACCCTCTCCCCATCGCTACTCATCCCAATCAACCACTTGCCTAACGGGATCGCCCCTCCAAGGTCAGCCATGCTGTGCAAACATCTTGACCAGCCGGGAGGCTACTGTCACTCACATATCATAGCATCAAACTATCTAAACAATTAAATAACCACGAATAAAACACTGAAAATAGCATTAATCTAGCAGTAAAATAAACTATCCGTGATAAAATGCTGGAAACAGCATCACGTTAGTATAATAATTAAAGAACCATGGGTAAAACCATTCATATATCTCCGAGTTTGTAAACAATTAATTAAATACATACTACAGAAAATGAGACTACATTGATCATTCTAATGCTAGCAATATAATTAATTACTGACGAAATAATATATGATCTTACACAAATTACTAGAGTTACATCGAGAAATGAGAAAAAGTGAATATCTTGCGCTTGCGGATTATGGTTCTTGTGGCAGTTGGTGCGTTAGTTAGTTGGATGTCGTATTATCCTCCTCAGTAATTACCAATGAAAACAAGTGTGAGTCTTTCGACTGGCAACACTCTTTCCTCACTCGGGTAGTTCCAGCTGACCAGGTATTCCGGTCTCCACGACATATTATCCACGAATCTGCGGCGTTTGTTGTATCCAGCAGTTTGTCACCAGCTATACCATTACCAATAGCAATCTTTTGCAGCAAAATATCCATGAAAAATATTCAGGCACCTATTTGAAACTGCACTTAGACTTTACCCGTCTTACGTTTCCCATTATTTGAGATTAACATGGAGAGAGACCACCGTTTCCATTTTTGACAGCTTTAACTCTTCTGGGGAGACTTTCAATGAGAGCAATGGAGCAAAACCAGAGAAGGTCGTGATGTTGACGCTGTGGTATGGAGCGAAGTAGACATTCTAACTCGGACCTAAGGTGTTCCATTGGGTTCAGGTAAACACTCATGGCAGGCAGGTCCATTTCATTTTAATGTCCATAAACCATTGCTTCACATATCCAGGTTTGTGGTAGGGTGTATTGTCATGCTGATACAATCAACTCCGAACTGATCCTCTATCACACGTAGTGGTTTAGAATGTGCTCATATCCTTCTGCGTTTTAAAATTTTCTTAAGCGCAGTAAAGGAGCCCCACCACAACTATGAAAAACACAACCATACCTCCGAACTCCACTCTTGGCACATACATGATGGAAGATAACGTTCTCCAGGCATTCACCAAACCCAAACCCTTCCATCGCGTGTGCTTGATTCATCGCTCGTTTCCAGTCTTCCACTCTTCATTGCCGCCGCTCTTCACACTAACTCAAGCTTAGCTTAGTACTGACTACAGAAATCTTTGGCTTATATGCAGCAGATCTACCTTTGTACCCCAGTATTTGTAACTCCTGCCCCAGAGTCATTGCGCTGGCTGGATTGCTGGTAGCACTTTGGAACTCGTGAGCGACAGATTTTTTACAACCTCCACCCGCTTTGTTCGACGGTCCCTCTCCCTAATTAAATGACGTCTTCCTGGACTTGGTTTAGTTGTCACTGTTGCCTTTCGTTTCTATTTCACAATCTCATCACCAACAGTCGACCTTTGAAGGGGCATCTTTGAAGTGGCACCTTTGAAGAGTTGAAAGACTAGTTACTCAGGTAACACAATAATTAGTCCACGTTTGGAGTCAATGAGCTCTCCTGGCTCAACCTATTCTGCTGTTATTGTTTCTCTATTGACAACACAATACTCCCCGCCTCCTTTTGTGCTGGCAATCTAACGACCAGTCCTGCTTAACATGGAGGTGTACGGATACTTATGATCGGATAGTGTATGTTCACATAATACCGGGGCATCCCGCACACTTTTCTCATATCCTCTCTTTTAGAAATGTCCTCCTGATTTATAAATTCTTGTATTCTGCAATTTGGATTTTATTTCACTACCTTCCACTCCACTCGTGACTTGTTTATTCTTTCTATAGCTTTCCCTCTTGATAACACACCATTCCCAGCGGGGTCGTTACCCATGTCATGCCTTGTGTGAGAGGTGGAATTACTGTTTTCTGAACTGCGCAAATCTTTTAAGCAATTCGGAGGAGAATGTCTTGTAATATCTGTAATAGTTTCACTCGCTGTAAACTGTAGGTACCATTGCAATACTGTCCTAGAAGCTTCGTTGTGACTAGGGACACGGGAAAAGTATCGATACTTCTTGGTATGGAGTATGTTTCTGTTGATACAGATACTTTCGTATTCGATACTTTTCTTACGATACTTTTACTCATATCAATACTTTATGCCAGTTATCGATAGCCAAATTACGGTGAAAAAATTAGTGACGGTACCACAAAGCCCCTCAAAGAAAAAGTGAAAATATAATAAAACAGTCATGGCCCTCAAGACAAGAGAGGGTACAGAACATGTCAAGACGAGAATCGAGATGTCTTTTTATGATGATAGAATTGTCGGTTTTGTAACTAATGAGAACTTGGTAACGAAATTGCTCTAGATATTATTTTAAAGCGAAGGAGTCTAGATCTC
>JARYHS010008075.1:132480224-132578037 GCA_031002005.1 Vandiemenella viatica | reverse complement strand
CAGTTGTGTGGTGGCGTCAAAGTTTTGAAGGAAATGAGACCTGAAGTGCAAATTATGGGACATCAAACCACGGACTTTCAGTTTTCTTCGTCAAGAAAGACTTCAGCCAGTGGTTTGGGGCTATGTAATGTCCAGCCTCTGCTGTCATTGATTTTCCATCACCTCTCCATTTGTGAGACATTTCATCCAGCCGTTTTGGAAGACAGGAAAGGTTGGCAAATTCCTGCTGGCGTCCTGTGGTCGGCGAGGTTGCTTTGTTTGACGCAGGTAGAGATGCCACTCCCGGAGGCGGGGGGTGAGAATAGTAAAACGGTCGCGGGCACTTGGGGGCCAGACCCCGTTAAGTCCGTACGTGTGAGTGTATGCGGATTTCAACGAAACGTGGAGGTCGCGTTTTCGTCACGACAATATTTTTCGTGCTGTTTTCTTTATGTGCTTCCACTAGTGAACCCACCTCAGTTGCCAGATGGAGTTAAAAGTGTTTCTTCATAGTGAAGGAAACATCAAGGTCGCCGACAGCCTCCTGCAGTTACGATAAGTAACAATTACATATAAACATTTTTACCCAGTACGCCCAAACTTACGAAGTTTCTTGCTCTCCCTAGCCGGGAACATTTGTGTATTGTCTGTCAGTTTCTAATCTTTTTCTTTGCTGGCTGAGTTCGATTTTATGTGTAATCTTAAATAATCATGTATTTCTTTGTATTTAATTTTATAAATGTATTTTTTTTCTTTCAATTCCGCACTTGTGTTGTCCTGTTGTAATTAGAGGGTGTAATTTAAATTTAAGCCTGCTTTTTGCAATAAAAAAAATAAATATTAAAAGAACATTTTTTTAATAAATAACATCTTGCATCTCATGCACTTAAGAAATGTTTTCTCGGCATAACGAGTCGAGACATTTCAAGGTGAACGCTGGGATGGTTCCTCACAATAGTCCATGGGCGCCACCTGCCATATCCCGTATATCCCTTCCAAACCATTACCTTTCCTGATAGGTGCAATGCACCCTCCGCCAAACACTTTTGGTGAATCGCGGAGTAATTGTAATAGTAGTAATAGTCGTGATACTTCCGTTGACCCCCCCCCCCCCTATTTCACCTCACGTAATTTATGGATAGACGTCCCCGTACCGCTTCCAGTAAGAGTGAACGTTCTTGCAGAGGTACATTAAACAGCGTTTTTATAATGTTTCAAAGGGAGAAAATAACAATCTATTCACAGCAGTGTCTCTGGTAATTACTATTCTGTATCACAGTGTCATTTGTTAATTTTGATATCTGCCCAATATTCTTTTAAATGCCTGAAACTTCCAAGTCATAGTTCCCTTAAATAGAAAACCTCGGCGTTCTCTAAGTCGGACCCCTCATAATTGGAACTAATATTTCGTCAATTTGTTAAAAAGCTATGAAATGCTGTTTCAGTTGGCCAAAACAAATAGAAACCTCGGTAAAAAAGTGATGTTTTTTTGTCGCTAGTGGAAGAGTTTATAAGCGTAGAATCTAATCACTCTTTTCTTAAAATGTTATGATTGTCAAATAAGCAAAATTGTTTGTACTACATAATCAAATGTTTAAATAAAAATCTTTCATATTCTTTTTAATTTTAATGGTCTTTTATGATAATTTTGTGTATATTCTTAAAAGGTGTTTTCTCAGACACTGTTTTCGCTACTTTTTACTGAAAATTGAATTTTCCGACTAGGACCGAATATTTATTAACTCATGTCATGCAGGCTGTTTGAAAATACATTAAAGAATGAATTTCATAAGAATTCGAGTGAAAGTAACCCAAATTAAAGAAAGACAAATAAAAAACAAAACGGGGGTCTGAGTTTGGTTCCTTTCGTTTACTCAAGTACTTATTATTTCTAAAAATCGGAATGTGTGTGTGTGTGTATCGAAGCGGCATTAATATTCGTAGATGTTTGTATTATCTAGGTAGGCCTTTTGTAAAGTCGAAGGCCACTTTGGATTTCAGTTGCTGCGTAGTCATCAGAGTCTGTCAGATTTTCCACTACGTTACGAAACACTTTCTTACTCTGAGTTTAACTTTGGTATAAAAGTTTTCTGGAGAATTGGAGAGTATAATCTTGTGTGCCGACCACATCCCGGCAGTTTCCTTTATCAGCCCGCAAGAGCTCACATATATATCTTCATCGCCGTCGATAGCGACCTCCCGACCTAACGAAGATGCATCGGTGTGAGCGGGAGCACAGATTACAACTGACCGCACCGCTACGTCTTCTGAACATAAATTCCGATCTTAATTAGTCTCAAGAGGTTCTTGTGAAACATTCCTATTAGTTCCTTTACTTCCTCTGAAAACAAAACTGAACTACTAAGCCAGTTGACAGTTAAGATTCGCTCTTGCAAGTTTTTATTACTTTTATTCATCGGAAAAAAGCTTACACGTTTACATGGAATACTTTTCAGAATAAATAAAGTAGACATTTTGTTCACTTAAATCTTGCAAATAAGAGTAATAGGTTAATTTATCATTGACTGCAGGGTTAAAGGCATTTCACAGCAGAAACGCATTCCACAGTTTGTGATGTACACGGTGAAATTTATTATTATTATAAGGATATTATACTATTCAATAGTTATGATTATATATAGTATATAGGGTATTAAGTTCTCAACGTAAGAAACGTCAAACCAAAGGGAAGGAACATCTCTGGTCACCAGTTTGGTTGTTAAAGAAAAGATGTCTTGAGAGGCATAAATATGAAGACGTTTTAAATACTGGCGGGATGAACGCAAAGTTGTAATTTGATATTTGAGAAATGAAGTCCGAGGGCAGAGAAGAAGGATAATAGTACGAAAGAATTGTAACCATGGTGTTTAAATAGAATAATATGCATTAAAAGAATAGTAACGTATATGTAAAATTGTTATTGCGAAAACTTGATAATCAATTTGAGTTGGTACTTGAAAAGTAAATGCACTTCATTTAAAAGATAATTTATTTTCAGCTGTGGTAATAAGCCCAGTTATTGGATATAGAGTATTAATAAAAAGTTCTATAGTACTGGTCAGAATAAATATACTTTTTTATAATACTTAATTGTAAGAGTGAAAGTCACAATTACGGATAAGTTTATTCCGGTAAGAAGGACGATTAACCCCTTACAAGTTTCTACGTCAAACAAAATTTTCTTTCATATTTCCTTGATCATATATTTCCATACAACCACATAAATAATGTTACAGTCCATATGTATATATATATATATGGACTATATATATATATTACCCGAATATTAGTGCATGAAACGTAAACTACGAAACACTGAGAAACAGATAAGCTAAACAGCTGTTCTATAATTTTAAAAAAACTGTTTTATACACCTTCTTGGGGTAAGCAATCTTCAGTAAAGACTGTCAGAATTTTTTCTAATGGTTAAATACAAGATCCAATAATTGGATTTACGATGATGGTGTAGATCACTTCCTTTCTAAACTTATGGTAAATATCTTACAAACGTATTAGTAGTTATATATTATTCGGACGAAGTGGACTGAAGAAACGAAGAGAATCCACGGAGAAAAAATGATAGCTGTATGGAAACTTATAAAACTGAATCGTTAAGGCTTTGCGTGATCCGACAGGGTCCAATTGCAGATAATAATAATTATTCGGAGACAATGTTTTTATGCACAAGCAATCTTGAAATAAGGATGGGAGTTAAACAATGTCATAATTTATTACCATCAATTGAAGACGATTGCGACTTGATTAAAACAAGGAAGACACATGTGCTTATAGGTATTAATAAGCAAACTGTTCACTGCTCTAACACTAAATTATACGAATCATACAAAGGGATATTAGACAACAGAGTTCATAAAAATCATCTGACACCCACTAATAAGAGAAGAAAATGGAGTTTGTTACAGAAATATTGAAAAATTGCTGCGGAGGATCGATACCAAAACGGGTGGATGACTCCGCCGTTAGTAACACATGTCTCTGATTGTATTTACAAGGGGATGACTGTTAACTTAATATTCTGCTATGCACTGTACGTTTGGAGTTTAAAAGCAAGTTTGGCAGGATTGCAACAGTTACAAATAAAAATGAATCGCACCCTATGTGCACTTACTTTATTACAATCTACTATCATACGTCAATTCTTCTCATGTCGATGAATAAGAATACTTGGATGATTTTGTTATTGTTTACTATTGTAAGTTTGTGATTGTTGGGAATGTTCACCGGTATATAATAGTTCCTAGATCATGACTTTAGTAGTGGTAAATAGACACAAAGTAATAAATAAAACTTCTTATGTGCATACGGAGAATTATAATCCGGAATTATCTATGCTTGGAAACTAATTATTATATCATTGTTAAACCTCTTAACGTCGGTTTAAATAAAAAAACATTAAAAATTACAGAATCTGCTGACTTGTATTAACAGAATTTACATCTTTCTAGTAGCACCAGAGACGATCAGGTCAGAATTTTCAGGTTCGAAGGTCATGAATCTGGCTGAAATATGAACTTGACCCGCATTTGACCCTAAAGGCTCGCAAAATTTCAAATTTTCTTTTGAGATTAAAGGCGCTAAGAAGTATTAATAGAAGCATTAAAGTCATAAACAGGCGATATAACTAAATAGTATATAAAAGATCTAATTGGTATAGCTATGTTGATTCAATGTTTTCGGCTGGACAATAAAACACTGTGGTTTCGTACTGACACGAAATCACGTGGTATCTGGTTGATGTGTCAAGTATCTCAATCAAGCAAGAGTCCTTTTGCAACAGTCAAAGCAGACTCAAAGTCTATATCTGTTATTCTAATCGTTACGGACGAAAGGTAAGATTAAATTCTCACACGCATCCTTATGGCTGTAACGCCTGTATGGCTAGAATGAATCGAGCGATCGTACTACTTAAAGAATCTCTTCCTAAACATAGTATCCACAAACGCTGACTATTTGATCAGGTGTAGGCAATTCAGATGTGGTAGGAACTTCGATATGACCGATTACTAAGAATTTATATCAAGGAAAATATATGCTCTAGCTGGTGATGCGCTGAACTTATCACCGCCTCGAGATATGTTCTTATTAAATGGCTGTTGGAGCATTATCTGACGCTAAGAATGTTGGTGTCTGTGTCCCTGGCGGTGTTGTGTGTCCGGCCTTTATCAGAGCCCTTCAAGCAGCTCCTCTGTCCTCAGACTCCTCTCTGCTCTGAGCTTGTATGACGTCGATAATTGAAGAGGAAATTCCCTATGAAGTAGGACGTTCTATGTAAAACAATAGTAGACCTAGTGTTTTCCACGCCATATATTTTTGATACTTCAAACGTTTATTTACCTACGATAGTTTTAAGAAAGCGAGTATCTTAATATAGTTGCAAGGTGAAAATACAAAAATTCATAGTTTTAAGTATTTATTTCACCAATAGGACATACTGTGTAATATTGTTTTATTGTTTCAGATACCTCGTTCAGGAAATTGCTCCATAAATTATTCCAGTCTTTGATACACTTATCTATAAATATAAATTTTCTTACTTCCTTATCACTGAAATTAAATGCTGTTATATGTCAAGTTCGTCTGTTCCTATGTAAGTAGTGTTGTCAAGTCTTTTGTCACTATCCATCCCATCTGGGCTTCATCATTAATGAATGCCTTATACACTCCCAGCAGCCTCCGCCGCCATCCCTTTGTTCCAGTGTCTCTCAAATCAGGTAATTTGTCTTATCTAAGGAACGTTCAAAAAGAAACGAGCCGGAGTCTGGAATCTGCACACCGCTGACAGAATGGTAATATTGTTGCGTCAGTAACAAGGAGGGTTTCCAACAAGGGAGCGGAAGTCCACATGCCCGTAGCTAGAGGGTCACGACTGTTAGTCACGTGACTACAAAGCTAGCAGAAGCATGCGTCAGTCACCTTGCGTTCATTCGTATTGTAAGCATTGAAATGGGGACGTCAAAAGAAGAGCAAAGAGGTGTTGTTCGTTTTCTGACAGCGGAAGCAGTAAGGGGAATGGACATTCATTGAAGAATGTGACAAGTGTATGGTTTACACTGCATACCCCTTTCAAGGGTCAAGGCGTTTCACAAGCGCTTCAGGGAAGGACGGGTGTGCATGGTGCATGGTCTGTAGCAACACACCGCATTACCGGTGACGTGTCCAACTGGCTGATGGACGCGTTCCCAGGACCGCCGAATTATAGTGAAAGCCGTAGCCGCCTAGGTCGGATTGAGGGTCGGAAGTGTTCACCCCATCATGACAGAAAGACTGGACGGAACTGGCGCAAAGTGTGTGCCCAATGAGTGCCCCACAGTGTTAAACCACAACAGGAAGCATGTCGAATGGCCCAGTCTTGATCATCTGCAGCGCTATGGCAGGAAAGGGAATGAGTTCCTGGCACAAGTGATGGCTGGAGATGAGTCTTGGAGTCATCACTTCAACCAGAATCGAAATAACAAAGTCTCCAGTAGAAGAATCGAAGGTCACCACCACCAACAATATCCAAGGCCATTCGCACAAGCGCAGGAAAGGTTATGCTGACGTTCTTCTTTTACCAAGGCGACCCCCTTCTGATAGACTTCTTGCAGAACGGAACGACAGTGATTGACCTCTGCTTTGAGGGGCAAACGATTCACCTCTGATGACGACGTCAAGCAGTACCTGCAGAACTGGTTCACATCGCAGCCCCAGGAATATTACGAGACAACCATTCACCGCCTTGTGTCGCAGTGGGACAAGTGCCTCAACAGGCAGGGCCAACGCTTCTGAAATACAGGTATTGGCTTCTGTTCCTAGGACTGCGGCTCTTTACTTTTTCAACCAGCCATATATTAGGAGCAGGATGAAGAAAATGCTGGGAGTGTACACGGCACATGTTTATTTTTTATTTTACTTGTGACTTTACGCTTCTTCGACGTTGAGGTCATTACAGGCGGGATGGGACAGGTGACAAGCAACGAGAAGGAATTCGGCTATAACTTTAGAAACAAAGTGAAGTACCCAGCATTCGCTTGGAATGATTTGGGGAAACCATGGAAAACCCAAATCTGGATGCCTGGACGGAGAATGCGAGACCAGAAAGATAACCGCTCACCCACCACGCTCGGTCATGTGTTTGTGATGGGGCTTGGAAGTATATTGGTCGAAGAATTAGGAATGGCGTGTGGAAGGGAAGAGATGACTATGACAACAAGCTGGCACTCGATTTCGTGCACATTTGGGTTTTCCATGGTTTCCCAAATCACTCCAGGCAAATGCCGGGATGCTTCCTTCAAAAGGCCATGGCCAAATTCCTTCCCATTCCTTGCCCCCCATCCTTTCCCGTCTCTAAAGACCTCGCTGTTGAGAGACGTAAAGCAGTTAAAAAAAAAAAAGATTTCGTACATAAGGGAGTAGGAAACTTTTCTTTGTGGATAAGGGGATTGGTATAAATTACAAAGTGGAGTGATGAATAATTTACCAATAAACATTGAAGATATTTAAAATTAAAATTCGTAAATCTCATATGTAGATGGGATGTAGAATTTAACAAACAGTGTATATAAGATAACTTTAAAAAATAACAAAAGTGGGATAATTAGATGACTTGGGGAATCACCACAGTAGCATGTGCTCAATCGCAATTAAATTATTAATAATAATAGCATTACTCACTTATTAAGTTCTACGACAGTTTTAGTCTGTAGGTGCCTCGACATGTATTCTTAATGTATGTCATATACCAAAATCTGCTGTGAATATGTGCGTCCTTGTGATACACATTTGTCACATGACACAACAAACTCGTGCAATAGCATATATTAAACTAGATTGTACTGTGGATCACTATTGAACAGTCGAAAATAACTGTTATAACATCTGTCAGAAATTCGCAGCGATAATAATAAATTTTCTAAATTGTATTTCCTTAAACATTTTCTACTACGATTCCGTCACCGAGAATTATATCTGTTATATCTCACATTTGCTGTTATTCGTTCTCAGACTGACGAAACTTACATTTTCAGAATTTCCGAAAAATTGTGTCTTGTCTGTGCTTATTTGTTGTGTATCCTTGGTGATTTATGCACACTCCGGAGCAAAGCTAAACTAAAAAATTAGACTTCTGAATAATTAACTATAGAAAAGAAATTCCCAACAATATCACATGAAGATCATATTGGTTTAAGCAAGAAAAATTGGGTACAGCAAAAGCAGTTTTAACACTAAAATTAAAGAAAATGAGAAATTATTGATCCTTTTGGGAGCTAAAAGCTTTCAGAAACGTCAATTCGAGAAAAATAGCCTAATTGGGCTGGTAAATTCTTGAGATAGAATAGAATTGGGCCAGATATTTGAGTCTTATAAAATTCAGATATTGACGAATTACTTATATATTATGTATTGTTCAGGTACACTATCAGAGAATGACAAGAAGATAAAATTATAAGAGACAACTACAATTTACAAAGAAGGGTTAAGCAAGCCTTGTCTGTCACCAGAGGTACTCGGTAATTAAACAAGAATTTTAACGTGCTGTAATGACGCGAGACAAAGTGATTAGGGCCGCAATTTGCTGATACTACTGCCTATTTGCGTGCAATATAGAGCGTGGTGTGTGAGCGATGAAACTTTCGTTTCGTATCCGGGAGGACGCAGGTTCGAATACCCATCCGATCATCCAGATTTCAATTTCCCAAAGTCACAAGACGTCGACGAGGTGTAAAGCCACGAGAAAAAAGAGTAAATAAAGAAAATGCATGCAAGAGTGAGATTTTAAAGTAGTTATTGAATGGAATTAACATATTTTGAATTAGCGGAGTGAGAAATGGTGTCCATGTAATGTCTTCACGAACTTTAAGAAGGTATAACAGACGTTAACGATTCCTCTGCCTAACAATTCTACACAATTAGTCGAAATTCGGTGGTACTAAAGCTGGTATACCATTATTGGTAACAGTTTTTCTGAGCTGGCAGTTTCACTATATTGCTCTGACAATATTGAAAAGAATAATATGCCAGACTGTATTAAAAAAAGAAAACATAATGACAAAACTTCAAACTGCAAATTAATTTGGGTCTAATGGAATTTTATTTGATTCTGCTGAAAGAGTCGCTCACATATCAACTTTGGTGTTGGTGTTCGTGGTGTAATTGATATATTCATCAACGTACTTTTCTGCCTCATTAAGAATTGTATGTTTATTAGGGTTCCGGTCTTTAAGTGAGAAATATACATGAAAATATGACCTTAAAAACGAGAAAATATTACCAAACATTTAAACTTACTATCCAGCAAAACATGTTCAATTACACATGATTTATTTTATGTAGTAGTGTCGCTTGCATGTTGACAGAATAATTTGCTTCTGTGCTGTAAAGATCCGAGAATACACAGCTATGTGCCGTGAAATACGAAGGTTATGAAATGTTGTATAATTGTTTGTACAATGCTGTCAACTTAGGAATGCTGAGGAAATTTCAGAATGTTTGACCTCGTGTGACTTCAACGTCTTCACCAAAAAAACAATCATCTAATTACTATAATCATTCGTAAACGTCAATAATTTTTCAAAACCTTTAAAATGTATAGCATCTTATAGTTGTTGACTGTATTAAATCAAGATTTAGTTTCAAAGTGCGCTTTAGAGATACATGTCACTTTGGCTGATAAACAAAGTTACGAAGAGCAGTTAGTAAAATGAACTAAACCACTTGCGAATCACGACCTATTAAGCGGCAGCAGTGGTCCGCCTGGGCACTTGTACTAATCCACGCTGCTGAGTGTTTTTCTCGAGGCACGTCACATCGCCCCAGAGAGTGTAGTCGCTAATGGAAGCGCCCGCAGGTTCTACTTATCCTCCGGCTCAGCATTAGTGGCTGTGTGAAAACCCTCGCTAGCAACCGTTCAGGAAAGAGCTTCCTTCCACCACCACTGGTTTCACGAAATAAGAGCAAGTCAAGAAAATCAGTGAAATCCTTTGCTCTGGATTACCTGACATAATGACGTGCAGGATTTGGAGTGAAATTTTGCCTTAAGTAACTCGCATTGCAGTAAAAAATTGAGTCCTTTTATAACGAACTACAATGAATGAGATATTCATACGCTTGTAGCAGAAACATATGTTTCGGTAAGTCATGCCTACAGACTTAACTTTTTATCCCACCTATGTCCATCTAACATGCAGCACCATAAAGCACTGAATCACACTGCGGGTTCATAGTAGCTATTAATATTTATTGCAATGTTGTTGTAGGCCAATTTTCCGCAGTTGCTCAGTAAACGAAATGATAAAGTAACGCCAATGCAACTGTTTTTGTATGCTTTAATGCCGTAGGCGTTTAGCCTCTCATCGAGACATCATCAGCGAAGAATATATGTTAAAATTTTACATTTAGTTTACAAAGTTATTATATTATGTTTAACATAATTCTAATTTCTGATTATTTACAACTTATCATTTACATTACCGTTCTCCAGGATCGTAACCACACATCTCTGATTTTCCCCAAAGCATGTTACCGCTAAGGTCACTTGTCTCGGCTGCTGCATACTGGATGTAAACATTGCGTCTATCACTTCTCAAGATGGCCACCGTAAACAAGAGAGTAGTGAGAGAAGCAATATTTACATCCAGTATGCAGCAGCCAAGACAAGTCACTTAAGCGGTAACATAGTTTGGGGAAAATCAGAGATGTGTGGTTACGATCCTGGAGAACGGTAATGTAAATGATAAGTTGTAAATAATCAGAAATTAGAATTATGTTAAACATAATATAATAACTTTGTAAACTAAATGTAAAATTTTAACATATATTCTTCGCTGACGGTGTCTAGATGAGAGGCTAAACGCGTACAGCATTAAAGCATAGAAAAATCAGTTGTATTGGCGTTATTTGAGCATTTAATTAATATTTATTATTATTTGCGAATGAAAACTATCAGAAGACTTGATTCTCACCACGGCTTGTAATTAACTAGTTGCCCAGTGCTTCCCCTGGGTTGTTAGAACCAGGGATTGTCAGTTACTGTAGCAATGGATGGAGCTGAGTGTTGCCATCTGTCTGCGATTCGTGTAACTTCTGTTTTCTATGATATGTGTACTGTTCTTTGTGAAATGTGTAGTTTAAGTGGCGGAGGTTGTGGATCGTACCAGCATTCGCCTAGATGACTGTGGAAAACTGCCTAAAACAGCAACCAGGACGTTCGGTACGTGGGTTACAGGACTCTAATCTGGTCACGTTGTACCTCCCCAATCTAGTGTGCTGGCGCCTTAACGCGAGCTACCATACTGGAGCCTTTAGGGGTCATTAAAGCTTTCACATTAAATAAAAAAAGTTGGGAATTAAAACGACCTATGTTCAGAATATCTGTTGTGAAGATTTGATATTTTTTGACAAGATGATAGATTTTATACATTTACTTACACTTTCAAACACATATTGCTAATCTTGGGTTGAGTGACAATCTCTCTCTTTTGATTAAAAATAATTGCAGAACAGTGAGCGACAACTTTTACATAGCTGGAACAACTGTTTGATTCCAGTAACATTTTACTATCTTGCTTAAAAATATAAAAATATTTTGCTAGAATATCTGTACATTTCAGAAAACCTCATAAAATATACGTATCTGTGTGTGTAACTATACGTGACATTCGCAGCTAGATGTGAAGAAAGTAATTTCATTTTTAACATTCATGGATTCTCGTATCTATTTTATTCTTCTATAATAGTCACGTAAGTGCTTTATTTTAACTGAGTATCATCTCGTTACACAAATTTAGTAATATTTTATAGAACTTAACCCACACTTGAAGAATGATTTTTGTTGATTGGCTACCCAGTAGGTGCACGACGTCACTTTCATCCTTTTCTATGAACGCCTTACCCCTTTCCAAGCGTACGTAATTACTATGGAGAGTGTTTATTCGTTCAATGAAAGTCTGAGTACTAAGGGGGTTTCCCCAGTGTGACAATGTTCGTAAGTGTCGTTGTAAGTGTGGGTGACTGTAACAGTGTGCAGAGTGTTGTGCTGTGGATGAGAGATGAAAGAAGCGAGAGGGTAAAGCTAGTTGCAGAACCATTCAGGCCTATTCTTCCTAAAAACATCAGTGATGCCGCCACGCTTAACGTCCCCACCCAGCGGAAGAATCACCATCAACAGCGGAGAGGTTTGAGATGTTACCCAGGACTTAGGTGTACAGTCTACCCTGCCAGCCAAACTACTCTGCGGTGTATTCTGGGCATATGGGAATCTTCTACATACACTAACACTATATAGCTCTCTTACATTAATTAATCAACATCCAAATCCGAGCTTAGATCATTCAACGACGATTATAAGTACATTTAAAATATTGTCTTTTGCATTTTCGTCCTCTTTAAGACTTTGAACCAGGAAAGAAATACGTTTTTAAGTTCTGTTTTTGCTGAGACGGATTTCAACAATCGTTTAAAAAAAAAAAAAATTGTTCTCTATGGCCGCATCCGTAAATATTTTCCTTAATTCATATTCCTTTCATTTTCCAGTATCTCCCTACCGCTGCCATTTCCCCTCTCATCTCAATCATTTCATCTGCACCTTCAATAATCATCCCCCTCTTCGAAATCACTTTTATAATCTCCCATCACATATTCTCATTGCTAACAGATATTCTTCAAAAAAATGTGACTAGTAATTTATATTACCACATTATATCTATTGTACATAACATAAACATTTTCCAATCTTATCTTTACATTTCATAAAACAACGAGACGTACGACAGTAATAATCCGATGATGAAAATTTCTTTCTCCACCGGGACTCGGACAGCTAACCCCGTGTCAGCACTGGACACCATCACCAACCTGGCAGCCTCGTATCGTACTTCAGAGGTCCTTGCACTGTAGGGCCACCGCACAGCCGGGCTACTCGAGCTCCACATAGACTTCTGATATCGTAGCGTCCGCGACAC
Organism: Vandiemenella viatica; assembly: GCA_031002005.1. Taxonomy (NCBI): domain Eukaryota; kingdom Metazoa; phylum Arthropoda; class Insecta; order Orthoptera; family Morabidae; genus Vandiemenella; species Vandiemenella viatica. Next base: position 132,565,102 of record JARYHS010008075.1, on the reverse strand, counting down.
AGTGTCGGTTCCGCCGCAAACGTTAAGCACATTCCCCCAGGAGCAGGGTCCCGGCAGCGCATCCAGTTTATGGTCCGGAAAGCCCCCCTTTTTTCCTTCGATGTCATCAAGTTATCGGAGCGCTCCCGCTTTATGACGCCGTTCTGGCTGTCTGGGAGGGAGAAAAAGGGAGACGGATGTCGGCGCCGGAATTGGACCACTCCGGGAGCAGTAATGCTCGCAAACAAGTTCTTGTACCAACGATGGCCCAGCAACTACTGCTCCCATGGAACTCGGTCTCACAGTTTCTGCTCAAACTAAAAATTAAAGCCATAAATATTTATAACGACATTCAAGATATATATGTGCGAATTTTGCACCATTGTTGTATCTCTAAATTCCGCAACGTTCTTCTTTACTGTAAGAAATAAGTTTAAATATGATTTTATGATCTTTGAAACTAATTATAATACAGTTGTTTCATTAAAATTGTCTCAAAACATTTATTATTTCTCGCAGGTGTGTAAGAAAAATTACTGTTACAATATTGCAAATAAAAAAGTATTTCCCATTTGCTATTACCATTGTTTTGACCTTTACCAGCTCACTACATTAAATTTACCAGCAAAACTTGACTGAGCGTGGTGGTGTAACGGCTAGCGTTCTAGCCTCGCATTCGGGAGGACGGCGGTTCGAATCCCTGTCCGGGCATCCAGATTTGGGTTTTCCATGGTTTCCCAAATCATTCCAGGCAAATGCCGGGATGCTTCCTTCAAAAGGCCATGGGCGAATTCCTTCCCATTCCTTTCCCCATCCTTTCCCGTCTCTAAAGATCTCGCTGTTAGCGAGACGTTAAGCAGATAAAAAAAAGCAAAACTTGACTATAACAAGTTTCTAACTTTCGGAATAACGTATAAATAATATTTACTTTCTGAGACTAAAAATCCAAATCAATATATAGATATGTCCTCAAGACATCCGGAAAAATAGTTTTTCTCTTCATACTGCAACGATAAGATATCAACAAATTATTTAGCGTATGTTATATATATATAGTACTATACTACTAATTTTGCAGCAACGGACACTTGCAACGTGTGGGTATCATTACCAAAATATCATGTATCTTTAGTGATTTCACGTTACCGAACATTCTGACCCTTTCCAGGATGAAAGGTGAAGGTTACATACAAAGTTCAAATCGGATGCATTATCTAAAAGCGTTTTGGGTTATTTTATGTATTCAAAGCAAACTTGAACGAATATGAACTACGTGATATTAGCTTGTAAAAATCCCCCATTCGTCATAAAAACATTGATACTTGGCGTATACTGAAAGAGAATGTTAGAACATAAAATTTGCTGATTGCCATCAAGCTTCAAAGAGGCAGGTTCTCCTTAGCTGCAGTTCCCTGGATAAATATATCTGCCGCGCAACAATCACCTAATATTGTAAACTAAGATTAATCAAATTCAATCTATACAAACTTTACTTTTCTCCTAGATCCCCATTACAAACAAGTGCACAAATCATTTTTAGGAAACGACGCACAGATCTATTTTGTACAATTTGATTTCACGTACCCCCCCTTTTTTTTTTTTTAGCAAATAATCTCTAGTAGACATTCAGTATTTAACTAGTGAAACGTGAGCATTCTATTTGCTGGCAGTAAACATGTTAAAAACTTTAGGCCATTTTTCTCGCCAGCTTTTGCGCCGTCTAATAATCTTCGCATTACTACAGCAGTTTGTTTTCGTTTGCAGTGTTCTAAGTATTTAACAGCAATTCTCGAAGGAGTAAACTAGAACTTATACGACAGCAAAGACCAACGAAACGCACTCCACCACACGTTTAATGTGACGCTTGGGAATAGAAGTTTCTCTGGCTGTGTGAAAATGAGTTTCTTCATTTATTTGAATCGTCGTTTTGTAATGTGAGAACAGTTTTGTTGCCAATTGTTTACAGTGAAATGTTTTATTTTTTAACCTCCCTAACGTTAAGATACAGGTTGAAGTAAAATTTACACACTAGAGAAGCGGCAGTTCTAGCAAATTTCAAAATTTTATCAAACGCATAGAATATTCATAGTTTTAGAGTAATGATTTAGAGATGACGATTTTAATGTTTCGTTACATCTAAATACTCCGCAAATTTTTCAGAACGAAATAAGCCAACTGTTATTACAGGTACGTCTTATTAATTTTCCGATTGATTACTAATTAGGCTACAATTTAACACACTTATTAAAAGACTCCATTGCTCTATAATGATGTACTGGTATCTTATTCCTAAAACCCTTTGCCTTCATCAAGGTTTATTGAATTTCAATGGTAACTACTTGGTACTTTAATAACCAGGATAGAACTCTGTTGTGTGACAACAAAATGGCCAGAAAGGGTAAACTATTCAAAACCTATTATTACATTCTCATACTGACTTATGCACTAGAAACATGTACCCTGTACAGAAGAGACAACAGTAGACTTCAAGACTCTGAAATGAAGTTTTTGCGTACCATGCTTCAAAGAGCACGAAAGGATAAATCGTGCAGAGGCCGGCATAAACATCAGTATTGCAAAATCCTAACAGCATTCTCGCCTAAGGTGGTGTGGACATGTTCAAATTATGGAGGAAGAATGAAAAGCAAAGGATTAATGAACATCCATTGTAAAAGACGTGTGGAAAGGAAAAAATAAATCAAGAAGGATATAGAAGACTTATGGCTTGATTGTAAGACTGTTCTTGAACACCAGCAATTCATGGACAGCAATAAGTGGAGTGTGCTCGTGCCCAGCACTCGAGAGACTGGAACTGGAGAATGATGATGATGATGACTACTTGGTATTCTAGTACCTTCGTCTAAGAGTGTTTATTGCATTTGTTTTAAATTAAAATAGCAGCTGGGACTAAAGTGTAAATCATTTTGGTCCTAGAACTTGATTTTATAATACCGGTACATCGCAACAAACACATCAGTAGGCCTACTCTTATTAAAAGATCACAGACAAAGTGATGCAGAATTACCATTATCTGATTCATTATAATATTGACAATAGATATATCTGTAGACTATGATATGCGCTATTACTAGCATGTGAGCAGGATTGAGTGGTAGGAATATATTTTGTTTGTAGTGTCTCCGAGTGGTAACATAATTGCGACATTGTGAGGGTTTGAATAGTGGAGGGGTTTTAGTACCAAAGATAGAAAAATAAACGAGTGAATTTCAAGAGAAATTAATCTAAACAGCTGTATGAAAATTTCTACAGTTACTTTGCAGTGATTCTATTGATAGAAAGATCCCTTGGCAAACTTATGCCAGCCAACGAGTAGAAAGTACAGTCGTGACGGAGATCTATGGCTGTTGATTTTCATCGTACTCTTAGCAGTCCACAAACGGGTATTGTGACAAAAATTTCCTCATAATCTTAGGCGCTGGAATCTGGCTTACAATACTGTTTTAAAGTACTTGTTATTTAATTTCTGCAATTATGAACTCATTCATAACTCTTTGCGCTGCGATACATGTCAAGTGACGGCAATTATTTAAAAAAAACGACAATATGGCGCTTCTATTTCTGTTGACCATACAGATTCCATCACACGTGCAGAATGGATTGTGACAGCGTGTCACCTGGACGAGCAGCTTAGCAGTGGTGTTCTCTTTCCGTGTCACGATGTCGCCATTCCACATTCCCTGTCTCCTGTGCTTTCTTCTGACGGCCTGCGATAAGATCCGAGGCGACAGCGAATGGAATTCCTTGTTCCTGTGTTGTTGCTAATTTAACTAAAGCGCGAGCGTCTTCAGCCCGCTGACCTGCACCACGAGGCTTTCTCAAAGGCCGGTGTGGAGAGATTTCATAATGATACAGAGTTGCTGAAAATGTACAGGTCTATTTTCTGAATTCTGTTTACGTGGTGGAGACATTAAGGGGCTAATTCACGATACGTATCTACACTTGATCTCGAAAAAATACGCTACTGAAATGAGTTATATTTGATCCCGTTTACCATTTTTTTTAATACTTGCATAGTGCGTAACAGATTTAACCTCTCGATTATCCTTCGTTGTAAACGCAGTTGCATGAAGCAACAGAAAAGTGATAGGTAATAACCTTTGTTGAAGAAGCTATAAACCGTCATATTGAAAGAAAGAAAACATCAAAAATAAAAGAATGTGTCGCCGAATACATGCAAAATGTTGAAACGGAGCATTCCTCCCCTGTAAGTTTACCCCTGCATGGACCAAACATGTGATGAAATACTATTTTTTTTTAATATTTTTTCTTTTTTCACAATTTTGATAACCGTCGTAGCAATTAACTGAAAAACAAAAACCAATGTTTTTATTTTATTTTATTTTATTTGGCCTGAAGCACCAAATGGCACTATACAGCCATCAGCTATTTAAACAGATAATTGGCTTGGTACAAATGAGTAAAATATTGTACAGATAAAAAAATTTACAGGATAATTATACATAAACCAAGAATTTTACATCAACTGGAATATTTCTCAAATAAATACATATATGTTTACAAAATCAAGAATTAGGAAAACAAGTAAATAGAGTACTCTGTACCAACAGTGGGGGGTACAAGGCTCTTCGTGCACAAACAATAATTACAGCATAGTTAAAATATAAAGCAGATTGTTATCTACACATTAAATGATTATTTATATACATATACAGAAATTAAAACATTATAAAAAGGACTTATTTGTCTAAATCTTAATGTTTGTTGTTTTTATAAAACTGGCTAACAATTTATAAATAATCACATTGTAGCCATGCAACAGACAAGAGATACCTGTTGGAAAGGGTATACCAAAGTTGTTTAGATCTTTCAAGAATTTAGGTCTGTACGGTTGTTAAGTCCTTTGGCAAGGCAATTAAATGCTGACTAGAATTGGCTCATCAAATTCATTCAGACAGAGCCAATGAAATTATTTGAAGGAAGTGACACACTCTATCTGGCTTAAGTTTGTTGCGCAATGCTTACGCTTCAGCATCTTGTAGATCTGTGCTCTGTAGTAGTAATTCGGTAATAAAAGAGTTCACGATGTTCCTGACAACATCCGTGCTATTCCCAAAGTTTGAAATATTTAAGAGGCAATTACCAGCCGAGCAAACCTACAGGCTGATCTGAAATTAGTATATAACCTGCCACATGCATAACATACATTTACTGGTTTCATCTAGTGGCCTAAAGAGGGAACAAATTTCTTGACCACAAGTCACGATTATTTTTCGCCGATCGGTCCAACTACACAACATACCAAAGTTGTAAGGGACAAACTTTTCTTTGGGTAAACAGGAGAGCCCTATTTGTATACACGTGTGTTACAAGAAGTTAAATGTAAAGCTAATTAATGTCTGGTTGGATTTGAGGGCTTGAGCCACCAACAAGGATCTTATGAAAGCTGCAGCGAACCTACTCCACGGAGTAATGGCAAAGCAGATAGAAGAGTCGGGAAAATAATGGTTCAGGTTGTTACCAATGTATAAGATTTAATGAGCCAGAACTAAAAGTCAAAACGCGTTGTGTCTTGTAAACGAGTTAGTGTGTTTGTATCTCCAAACTGCTGTAAGTACTGCTAGTGAAAGTAAACGGAGTTTATGAAGAAAGGCTCTGTCGTGTGGATTATTGAGAATATTGAACACAGGTATAAGGGAATTACCTTTCAGGTTGCCGGGAGAATTAACCACACATGGGGTGACCATGCATTAGCCTAACCAGGATTATGTAGTGTACAAGGACTAGACATCAAAGGGAGATTTATTATTTCTGCAAGCTTGATATTCCGCAGTTTTGGAATTAGTTATAGAGAAATAACTGATTCAAATTACGCATTATTTCTCCGTGTGTGTTGGATGTGGAACAACGAATAAAAGGACAATAAGAAATAATTCAAATCCCTTGTTAAACTCACTAGCACAAGAAGAGAAGGCCCCTTTTATGGAATTATGAAGTAAAACCTCTACAAGGTATATCGCGTTTAGGATTCATAAACCATATTGCACAATTACAATGAAACTCCGTCAACTGCGACCTGCTCGGTGCTGGGGTTGTCCGTACGGACGTATGACTGCTGTCGTACAGCACCTGTCCTCTGCCGTTGTCTCCCACATCGGCTGCGTTGTGAACTCGGCAGAGATATGGAGAACCGTAGGAATCACAAACAGTCGGAATTCATGAGGTGGGGGTGTCTCCTAGCTCTAGGTACCCATTTAGAGTTTCAACATTTGCTGGGTGTGGTAGTCATTACTGTTGTAAACGTTGAGTCTTCAAACCAAACTTCTGGACAAAAAAAAAAAAAAAAAAAATATATAGATTTAATTATAAACCCCACGTTCGGTTTTCAACATTTTCAAGGAACCATGCATTGTTAACAAGAAATTACTTTCATTTTAATCCTATGAAGACCATTATATATATTATACCAATGTCATTACAATAAACATAAAAGATACGGGAACTGCACCACTTTCGGAACCTACCAGAAACTGGTACTAACCTGTTGAAATTTACATCAATCGCTTCGTCAACATGTCCTCCTCACGTTTTGCGATCATAAATTCCGGAAAATTTGCCAGGAATTTAATTAAAAATGCCGAAATATGACAGCAGTTACATGCCACCAACGTTGAAAAAATCAGTGACATTCTCTTAAAATATTGATTTAATCCTTTGTTGTAATGTTTTCATGCCTTTTCAGATCTACTCCTTTGTAAAAAGTCGCACAAAAATGAGAAACACGCAAATATTTATCCGAGTTGTAATACGGTGATGACCGCCATCTTACATAGCAACGAGCAACCAGAGATAATCGATTGCTTCCATTGTAAACAAATATGCCTTTGCGTGTTGGATGCCGCATTGTCAAAATTTCGCAATTTTTTATCACTTGGTCCAGGCCGTATTTCAACTTAACCACGATTTCTATGACAAAACTAAACTTTTTAGGTTAAAATTATCCCTGTACCGATAATTTTTATGTTATTTTAGCAGTGCTGAAAGCATTTAGCAGTTGCTCAGCCTATCATATTTCGGCATTTTTAATTTAAATTTCTAGCGACTTTTCCGGAATGTATGATCGCAAAACGTGAAGAGGACATGTTGACGAAGCGATTGATGTAAATTTCAACAGGTTAGTACCAGTTTCTGGCAGGTTCCGAAAGTGGCACAGTTCCCAAAAATACTACGTTCCATCGAAGTGCATTCTAAGAAAATTTATTTTAATTACATTAGAGTATCTGCTAAATATTCAAACCGATAACACTCATCTATTGACCAACTACAAGTGTGCTACATCAGAGCACCGATAATCGGAAACAATTGGTGACTGTGGTGTTCAGATAACTTATTTTTCGGATAACAGATTATAGCATAACAGTTTACAAAGAAGAAAAATCTAAAATAGAATGTCGGTTACTCTGAGAGAATCGTTGGTTGTCATGGTGACACAGAGAGCAATTAATAACGCTAGTATTTGCGAGTTGCTACTATTAAATCAGTCACTGTTAAAATTGGACCTTGTATTCTTCTGAGAACTTACTTTTCGAATGTAGTTAGTTGGAGGAATAAGAAAAGAAACGATATTAAAGTTTTAAGTATAACGTACTTCATTTGAACATTAATGCGGGGACAATCCAGAGCAAAACAAATTGAACCAGACTTGTCGCCTGGCAGCCGTATCTAATAAATCCGATATGAATTCTTAAGAAATACGACAAGATCATTAACTAACAAGTTTGCACTAAGATCATAGAAGGAATACTAAACCATTAAACAGTGATACATACTAAACAGAAAACTATATAGTGTACGCACAGTGTACAAAACTTATAGTATTCACATTATTTAACAAGATAGAATTATAGAATTTGACATTTACTGTAATTTTTCTTCAGAGCATACTATTTTTTTTCTAAATTTTGAAAACGTTTTAAAGACAGCATCACATTCTTGTTCTAACTACTTCATAGCCGTCTCACGGCAGTGAAAAGCTTCCTCGTTGGATGGTCCCGTTCCTAGTCGTCGCAATAACTTCATAGTCATTCGTCCATTGGATCACTGACATCACATTCGAGCTAGTATTGCATGTTTTCCTAGAGTTTTTATCACCCAGCCACATATGGACGTATCATATCGCTTGAATCGGAACGCTTTCGGTCAACCGATGTTTCAGTTGATCGGTATTCGGATAATGGAAGTTCTATTGTATCTGAATTTCGGCTTCTCCGTAAGTAAATATTAACTATCATCTCGTCTAGTTGTACTAATCCCTTACGAGTTTTGTCTTAGCATCACGAAGAGTAAATTATATCATCCGTTAAGACCTAGCTGGAAACTCATTTTAGTTTGCAGATTATAACAAACTCGTCTGGTGCAAAGTTTAAAGGTGTGAACAATTACCAAAAATAATATTTTTCTTTAAATAATGTCCGTCCTCATACACACTCTAAAGCAACTGTCATGCGACGTGCCAGAAAGAACGACTATTTAGAAAACCGTTAGAAGTGAAGGAGAAAATACATCAGTTAGGTTTATGCTCACGTCTTATTTAATTAATGTACGAATATGAGAAGCATAAATTGTATCAGTAAATAAAACTAACCTAAGTCTCATCTTTTCAGAAGCTACGTTATTTAAAGTTCGATTACAACCAAAAATACAATGTTATTCCGAGACTTACATCGGTTATTGTGCAAAGTACGGCCAGTAGAAAAAATTGTCTTTTTAATTTAAAAATGCAGTTAAATCCTTCCTTTGAATTTATTCTTGAAAGAAAAGTGTACCCGGAAGCCGGGAAATAGGTAAGAAAGAAGTAGTAAGCCCCAAATGGTTTGGTTACGCTGAACGCTGACCTTAGCAGGAGAGGCCATGTTGAGCAATCTCTGACGTCACAAGAGAGTCTCAATACGACATGACCCGACGATTTTCACTATATTACTTCTTTCCTACCTGTTTTATCGGCTTCGGGTACACTTTTTCTTAAATATAAATGCCTAAGGAATGCGTTAATCACATTTTCATCGAGAAATAACAGTTTTTTCTACTGGCCGTACTTTGCACAGCACCCCTTACATTTACTCTAATACGCCATTAAGATGCTATATTGGAAAATACGGTAGTAACATACGTCGATCAGCACTGAGCGGCAAAATATACAACCACTAATGTGAAATGAAGCTGTAGTCGATTTCTACCGCCGAAGTCAATTATTGTATATTGCACTGATAACTCCAGAAGTTGGAAGCGACATCCGTCCTTGATGCCATCGCCTTCTGATCTGCCGACGAGCCCTGCGGCCGATCTCCTTATATAGACGCACGACAATGGGCAGTGAGGAGTCCATGGAAACGTTAAGAGATCCATGGAAACAGAAGGAACACGGTAACTGTCAATTTACCCAACACTTACAGAAAATAATATCCAAGACCAAGAAGCTGTATTGACTCGTCAGTATAATGTCGCGCTCTACAAAAATTGCAAACAACTTTTCTGTTTTGTAGACAAAGTTAATGGCACCGTTAATAATGCAGTACTAAGCTAAACTATGTCATATACATATTACGTTGCAGCGATCAGACTTGCCCGAATTCCCCTCTATTCTACTGGTTCCGTATGGAGGTAAGTCGACCAAGCTGCATATGGCTAAGTTGCGCCTTGACTGAGTGCCCACTCCAGTGTTGCCAACCTTCTCAGCATGAACTGCTGACAAATATTAACGTTAATTTAAGACCTAATATTTTTAATATGCTTGAATTTAATTTGTGACGTAATCATATCTTTTTATCCTTTTCCACGATAAACGTTATTCTGGAACCTTTGTTTTAGTTAAAACGGTTGAAAGTCAGGAAGTAGGGGACACTGTCAAAAGAAATGGAAATCAGTTCATATGTAAATTAACAACTTCGATATTTTAAAACCATAAAAGTATCAAAATGAGTGTGTGATAGTTTAGAACCAGTTTATTCACTTGTTTCTAATGCAAAATATTTAATATTTATTCCGGGATGAACTGACGAACTGTATGAAACAATACCAATCTACATTATTATTAATTTAATTGCGACGGAGAACACGCTCCGGTAACAATTGTATTAGTCATCTAATGTCCCCTTTTATCTTGTTTTTAATTATCTTATATAATTTGAGTGTTAAATTCCTACTCCATCTACTTTTATGATTAACAAATTTTAATATTAAATCCCTTCATCGTTTTTTCGTAAATTATTCATCACTTCGTAAATTGTTCCAATCCCTGACACCCTTATCCAAGGGGTGGAGGGGGGATATTGTCACTCACTTAAGTTTGAAATCGAATGCCAGCTAGTGGTTTTGGTCAACTTTTCCCATCCATACACTATTCCTAATTCTTCGACCAATATCCTTCCAAGCCCCATCATCAACATATGCCTTGTATATTCCCAGCACTCTCTTCATCATCCTCCTATCTTCCAATGTCTCCCAATCCAGCTACTTTATCATATCAGTTACTGACTAGATTCTGCGATAATTTACAATATTCACACGTTAAACAATTAACTAGGAGTGCGAACTTATCGGAAGGCATACAGAAATTTGTAAGTTAAAATACTAAGTTCTGGCAGTTGCTGTTGAACCAGAAAGCAAGTGCATTTCAAAGGACGATCTTCCTATAATGTAAGTGTATCCACAGGGTGAAGTTGTTACCTACTGGTTATTTGGTTACTTTCTACAGATGAAGCACTTTCATACTTATGTTATTTGACAGGCATTTGAGCAAGATTGCAAAGAATTTAATTCAAAAGTTTAATCGGGTTAACCATTCAATTGGTAAACTTTATATTATAAATGAATAAGAACTTCAGCCTCTACTTATTTTAATATGAAGAGTGCGCTCAAAGCTTGCCGCAGAAATTTAAAGCCGTTCGCTCGAATACTCCCCTGTGGAGCTGCTTCCGTTCCCTGAATCGTGTGTGCCGCTCGTCAACCCACCAACATTCAGCCCTCTCGTGCTCCAGCGCTTCAATGTATTTTCCAGTGCGTGCAGTGATACACTTCTTCAATACAGTCCAAAGAGCCACAGAACTACCCAGGTGCGTTTGCTTCTCAGCAAACGGACAGGGAGATGTAACAGGTGCATCTTTGTTACGTGGCCTGGGGTAAGTATCTATCCGTACTGGCAGTTATTGGAAAGCCTTATTGTACGTATATACGTGAAGGCGGCTGCAGAGTATGTTTTCTTGGTATAATCGGATTTTAAGCTACGAATATCCATATCGTTTAGATCCATGCTCTGTTGCATTAGCATTTGCCTCAGACCACGTGTGTTGATTGCCAAACCCGGCCCTGGAAGGTGACGCGAATAACTGTGAATTTGTGTGTATTTAAAGTTCTATAACTAAAACTTTAAAACACTGAATTACCTTGTGTATATGTAGTTCCGCAGCACGTCTTGTGATAAAATTGTAGTTGTAATGTGGAAGACAATGTCCAGTTAAGATCCAGTGGTCAGGCAATTTCTGCCTTATCGACCTTCTGTATTAGCACTCGGTACAGTTTCATCGCGTTCACCATCGTTGTGGTGAGGAAAGTAGTTATAGGATACTAAAATCTTAGTCCACTTCTATTATTTTAGTTCAGCTTGCATTTTGTTTTTGTGTTAAAGTATGAAGCCATGGAACGGCGATTCTTCTTCTCTCTCAGATCTCGTTTGTTGCGTCATGTTAATATCTGCCTACTACCCGTTAGCTACCTATTAACCACAGAATTTCGTTGCTACTGAGTTCTTGTGAGAATCCTCTTTTGTTTCCGTGATTTTTTCTGACGATCTTTCATTTCCATTAATATTAGTGATAACGAATGCCGAATGCTACCTATATAGAATACAGAAGTGTTGTGATGCTTAGTTAATTGTTTTCAGCCTGAGGCCGCTTAACACCTTTACCCTTCGCACAGTTCTTCATAGTGTCTCGTGAATAGTACCAAGCTAAAGTTCACGATATTTGTAAGTAAATAAACTGTTAACTGAAGTGTAGAAACATCTTTAAAGAGGAACATCATCACTCTGCATTCCTTACCTCGAGATATGTGTCATATTTCGCCATTTCAAGCATTACTTAACAGGTACAGTGAACGGCCACAACAGACGGTAACCCGGAGCGCCATTGGCTTTTGTAGAGTCACACGATATCTGCGTATGCAAACAGCTTATGTTTCGCAGGTAACATAGACATACAACTTATTAATGCGAGCTAAGCGGTGGCTCAGCGCATGGTGAGTTGCTTTTTCAGATTATCGTTCTGCTATCACTTTTTTTTATTAAATCGTTCTCTAATATCTCTGATCTCCGACATGTGTACTTTAATTTCAGCATAAAGCTGTTGCCATTAAAAAATTTCAGAGTCCTAATAGTTTTTTTATTTTTATTTTTATTTTGGCTGTCTGTTACAGGACTATGCAGTTTACACTGAATTTCTAATACTGATGAATGTCGACAATACCATCTTTCAAAACAAAGAGTGGAATTTGTAGATATTTCCAAATCAGAAACACATCTAAAAATAAAAGGTACATTTTAAAATGGGAATTTCAAATTATTGTAAAATAGTAGGCCTATATTCCAGACAGTAAAAATTACTACATGCACTTTTCATTATAAACATTTCAAAATGGTAACAATATTTTGCTATTTATATAAGCACTACATTATTAATCACACTTATAGCTCGGGCTGGATTAAATTTTTATTTGGTTGTCTACTACTAAATTTGCGATGTCTGCGTACAAACGTGAAAGCTTATAGAAAAGATAATTTACAAAAACTCTGCATCTTTTGTTTGTGTTTCAACAGAAATTTCTAAATGACGAATTAAAGTTTCAATAGTATATACACAATTATTTGACAGACAGTGAGGGAGTATAGATTTTGAAGCATAATTTTTTCCCTAGAATGTCGTCATACAAGTGGAAAATTGGAATGTGGCTTTGAACTAAATGTTTAAAACAGTGTTTCCTATGCTGATAGGGCCTACTGTAATGTTCAAGGACCCAACATGACACGAGTCCTGCTGCTAGGATTTATTAGAACAGAAATCAAATGACGCGGAAGTAACGTCGTCAACAGCAGTTTTTGCAAGCATAGGACGTATTTTATTCATAAACATCGGATGTCTCCAATCCCGTATCGGGGATACAGTGTTATTGGACATACAGATCGCTCCCCAGAAGGGAAGCTTTATGTGCAACCCCCTCGGGAGGGGCACACGGAGGACTCTTGGGGCAGGACGCGTCGGAGGGTATCATCTGGAATCCATAGCTGGCAGTGTTTCGGCGGTTAAGTGCGGCTATAAATTTGCCGCGGGGGAGATCCTGGCTCACTCGTCTGTCCGTCTCTGTGTCGGCGACACAGTATTTCATGTTCGAGAGTAATTTATCGCGATATGGGTCGCACCGCATTTCCATGTCGTAATTCACGGACGCAGTGTCATCGCTGGAAATAATACTTTGCACAATGTTACAGATAATGTCCAATAAAATGCGTTGAAGGATGTTGTTTCTGCAGAAATACATTTTCCCTTACAATAGATTGTACTGATGTATCTCGACCCACTATTTCAAACATAGGTTTAAAAATTTGATGTAAATTGACGGATACAGGACAAAATCCATAATATTTGATCAATCATTACTCCCATTTATAATTTTACAGAGGTAAAAAAAGCAAGTGTTTAATAGGTTCTCCACCAGACTATTACAATTTGAAGTCTTCCAAAGCACTAAATGTGACTTCAGTTTCTGCGCATGGTGTTTTACAATTTTACAACAACGTTATGTATTCTTGTAATAACAATAAAACGTCATTATCTTCACTTGTATCAGAACTTGACGTCATCAATTAAGAGAAGAATAGAAAGTGGGAAAATCGATATATAAAACGCAGGAAAATAATCTCTGCAATATTGTTTCCACGAAAAAATCATAATAGAAGCAAAAATACTAAACTAAACGCTGATGCAGAAAACGTTTACTGTTAGAAAAATTATTGCATCATTGATTTTTATTTGTACCACTTCTATTATGCAGCTGAAACAATGCTGTGCTCAAAATTAATCCATAGTTTTCTTTACGCTTTTGCATAATAATGATCAACAGTGAGAACGAGGACTGTGTTGTTTTCGGATATTACTGTAGCATTACTATTTATTTATTTTGCACAGTTGTTGGTGCATGATGAGAGCAGTGAAATTATCTCTTGTAGTGTAGGAGTGAAAGAACCGCATAGGTAAATAACACACCAATGGTCAACCAAGCTCTAGTTCACTCTAAATGCCCATCAATCCACGCTTCATAATGGATAAAATTTCAGAAAATTTTAGAAAATTAGCCACATAAATTTTACTTATAGACACAGCAATGATATTATCTTGGGAAAAAAATCAGTTGTTGAAGTAACGAGTCCTTGTAAGCTTAAGACTTACCTCATTACTAGCGTGGTTGTACTGATAAAACTTGGGTGCACGCACGTTCAGTAAATTAGTTTCAGAAAGCACCTCCACAAAATAAACGAACTACCACCTGCCACCTGTGAACGCCGAGTGGTTCAGGATGTGAGTCACTTGTTTTTCAAATTCTTAATAACAACTTCACATCGACAAACAATTCACAATGGCATTATTAAGAGCGTATCATCAGCAGATAGTAAACATGAGCTCTGTCCTGCCATCCGTGGATCCTGTCATGAATAAAACATTGTACGCCGTCGTACTAGCAACAAACAAGAGTATTTAAAACTTGACAACAAAATGAATACGACACCGAGGACTATTCCTCCTAAGCTCCTGTGTGTATGTAAGTTGTGTGTATGTATGTTGTGTGTATGCATGTTGTGTGTATGTATGCTGTGTGTATGTGTGTGTGCATTTGTGTATGTACGTGTTTGTATACATGTATGTATGTATGTATGTATGTATGTATGTGTATGTGCGTGTGTGTGTGTTTTCCTCGAGTGCGTGCGAGAGAGAGAGAGAGAGAGATAGAGGAAGGGATAGAAACGTCAAGTTATTATCTTTTTACCTTGCATTATCATTTTAGTCAGTACGAGTTTTAGCCAGAAAGCCATATGAAACAACCACCTAGTGATGATCGCTAGGGCATGCTTACCAATAGAACAAAAATGAAACACAGAATCGCATAAATACAGTACACAATACTTCAAAATACTTAGCGCCTGAATGTTTTTACTTTGCTGTTTCTTAGATATAAATGTAATATTCCAAAAAATACAGTAAACTAACATAGATTTGGATCTAACAAAATGGAGTAATACAGCTTCTGTTAAATTGTTCTTAATCATGTGAAACGATTGTGTTTTGTTGAGATTATAAATAAATTTGTGGAGTGTCATAAAAAGCTTATATCGGTTTGTTGAAAGATAAGTTTCATCTTTAGTAATTTCAAGATTTTTTCCCTAAGTATAGTTGACTCTGATAACCTTTCAAATCAAAGTCGTTGTTTATTTTCAAGCTAGATATATTTTTTCACATTTGATAACTCCCATAAACATCCGATACAATTTCAAAGGTGTCAGGTTATTAATAGCATAGAACCATAAGACAATGTTGTAAAAATGAAATGAATTCATCATTTTGCTAGAAGTATGCGACATTAGAGTATCAACGCAAATGCAGCCAAAGTGTCTCCTTTCAAAAACTTTTTTTTTCCTGTCATTAGTCTCTCTATTGGTTTCATGCAATCCTCCGTCCCTTCCTCTCTTGCGGTAGCCTATTCATCTCTACATACCCCAACAGCCCATGTCCTCAATTATCTACCTCATATATTCTAATCTCTGTCTTCCTCTGCAGTTCTTAGCTTCGACTGTTCCCTCCACTAACAAGTTAAACAATCCAGCATGTCTCAAAATATGACCTACCAACCTTTCTCTTCTTTATGTAACACTCTTAAACAAACTTCTTTCCTCACCCATCATTTCCAAAACTCCTTCGTTTCGTACTTTATCCTTCCACATAATTTTTAGCATCCTTCTATAGCACCACATTTCAAATACTTATTATTACTACTTATTACTTATTATTATTAATTTTACTACGATGGAGCACACGCTTCAATGGAAATTCTCTGTCAACTAATTACCTCTTTTTATTTTTTATTATCTCATACAATTTGAGTGTTGAAGTGCTCCCCCATCAACTTTTGCGACTTGCAAATTTTAGTTTTAAATTCCTTCAGCGTTCTGGTAAATTATTCATCATTTGGTAATTTGTTCCAATGCATGTCACCCTTACACACAAAAGAAGATTTTCCCACTCCTTTATGCATGAAATTTATTGCCAGCTTGTGGTCATGGTCATCTTTTCCCTTCCATGCACTATTCCTAATTCTTCACCAATATCCTTTGAAGGACCATCACCAGCATATGCCGCGTACACTCCCAGCACTCTCTTCGCCCTCCCCCTGTCTACCAGTGACTCGCAATCCAGATCGTCTATCATACGACAGTAATAACACTACTGGGTCCTGAGATAATTTCCACAAACAAATCGTAATTAACATAATTCCAAGGGTTCCATGTGTTTGCCGGAAATTGACAGGACAGCACTGTCAACAGTCGGCGACAGTGGTCACACATGATTGCTGGTGTTATTCTAGAACGCTTCTTCTCTCGATCAATCTCTGTGAAAATCATGGATCAAAACAAATAACACGGTTCATTTCAGTGAACTACATAATCAACGGAAACTATGCATGTGATAACTGTAAAAATAAAGCCTGTCTCCGTAGTGGTTACCTGAATTACACCTTATCCTTCATTTACATTGAGCTTCGCTTATTAATACAATGAAGTCTCTGTGAGGAACAGTTTTATGGTCCAAATGACAATAGCCGCTAGGCCTGCTGGGAGCTCTAAAAATGGGAACTGTGAGTTAACGGATAGAAACAGTCATAATTTATATACAGAATGTAAGTAATACTGATGCTCTTAGCCAGGGTGCAAGATTGTAAGAGATTAGCGTTTAAATCGTTTATCGAAGCAGAATATAGTTTGTGTACGGGATGAGCTGAGCATCGTTGGAGTGAATCAGTGAGACAGAAATTATTAGAATCTGCAGGTAATAATAGAGTTTCTGAAGAAGGATTGTCGTCTTTCTTGCATGTGTAATGGAGAAAGGAATCGATTGTAAATGTAATGAATTAAATATTTTGTACGAAGCATATGTTAATATAGTAAATTAAAATTAAGAGCACTTCTGTAATAGGGGAAAATACAGTTCTTAGCAATGCGAGTGCTTGATTTAGTAAGAATTACACAACAAATTATATTCTGATCTACACCAGAATAAGGAAGGCTTATTCAAGTCAACGAAAAATATTAATTCCAGAGTGTCTTACCTAAGAAAAGTAATATTATTTTTTTTTAAAGTTTATTTTAGGTATACAGGGAGAAAATTTTGCAGAAGCAAAAAGACGAAAAGTAAATTTCGAAAGGTAAAGCAGTGAAAAATAAACGGGAATTAAATAAAATGCTGTTTCTTATATATTAAAAAAAAAAAAAAAAAAATCCTTTTGGGATGTTGCAAAACTGATGGTTTCACGAAACGTTCTGTCATCATAACTTTGTAGAAGTATTAGCTGCTGGGATCTTATGTTGATTATATCAGAACAATTCTAGTGCAGAGGTTATGAGCCTCAGGAATTAACATTTAGTTTCACTAAATAAACGAATCTCTCAGATCAAACAGCGTTTTCCTACATTTGATATTAAAAGCTAAATTTACGATGGGAGACTTGATTGGGGATCCTCCTAAAGAAGGTGTACTAGACCAGTGTGACACTGGTGGTATGGATAGTTCATTTCCAAAACTTGAAGTGGGAGCCAAATAACGGATTCGGGAAGAAGCGATTATCCAGATTTTCCGAAAAACTTGCCCGAATACCTTTCCGTTACTTGCCCTCAGTCCTTTACCATTATAAAAATATCATAAACCGGCAAATGGAAATTTTATTTTCATGGTAGAGTATAGAAATTTTTGTTGCCTTCCATAAACTTGATCACACCTATTAGAATTTTCTGAAATTTTAATTAAGTGGAAGAGTCTCAAGAAAATTTTGTTCCCTTCTGTAAACTTGGTCTCACTTATTAGAATTTTCTGAAATTTTATATTAAACTCGCTTTTTCTAAGTTCTGTGAATCCTTGATTTGGGTGTGTATAGCAACAGCTATTCTACTCTGCCAATCGATTTTTTAATGGCTTCTTCCAATAATTCGGCTAGTGATATATTATAAATTAATCTATCCAATAAGATTATAACTGAAATTAAAACTTAATTTTCAAGTACTTATTAATTATTTTTTTAAAGTGGAATTTGGCTTCCCATGCCATAAAGTCATCTTAGTATTCTAGTTCTATCTCTTTTACAAACTGATTTTCCAAGGTATATTTGCTCCTCAAAGAACATACAGCAAAAAACAGACAATACTTAATTAAAACCACTCATACCCAAGATCTGAATCGAACTGATGATCATTGAATCGCTGCCGGGTTAGGCACGCACTGCACGATTTTGTCAGCTTTCAGCTACATTTGTTTGCGTAATTTGCTGTAGAATAAACGCAGTAACTGGTAGTTCAAAGTCAATCGAACAGGATAGGCGAGCGAAGAGAATTGAGAGAAAGAAATCACCATGTGCATAATCTGCAAATTAATTTCAGCTCAAGGGGATGGTAAAGTCATAATCTGTGGGAAAGAGAGTCATGCCTGGAATAAATTATAGAGGAAGATTCCGAAAAAATTACCATAATCAGTGAAACAAGTGAGGAAATTGTCACTGGAGAATTAACTCTATTACGATTAATCTTAACAGCAATAGTAAAAAGAGGATGTTTGTGTTGAGTATAAGTTTCTATTATATTTGTAGAATACTAGCTCGTACCCGCGACTTCGTACGCGTAGATTAAGAATTTTTTTGCCAGAATTAAATATAGAAAGTTGTTTGTAACGAAGGATTGGTCCCAAACAACACCGAGTCGGCATAATATGACAGGAAAGCTATCACTGTATCATTCTACCGTCGAACCTGAGTCTTGAAGAGAATCAATTTCCAACATATTTCTGTCACCATTCGATAAGGTCTCAAAATTTCGTGACTACAACTGTTAATCATACTGGAAAAAATGTCCTGTGCCAGTATCAAAAATTCCATCAGTATCGATATAGCCATTTAGTCGTCAAAACGTAACAAAAAGACAGAGACTTACTTCCGTATTTATAGTATTATTACTGCGGTTCATGCACACACACACATACACACACACACACACACACACACACCCACACACACCCACACACACTGACTGCGAACAACCCCTGAGGGATCATTATAACGTAAAAAAGTGTACACCTACAGCATTGCAAGACTACCTATGATTTGTCTCGCATTGCACCGCTAACTTCGTAATTTCTACAGTTTAACATTCAATCCGAATAACCGATGGCCCAGGCGTGACTCTTACGATCAAAAACAATTTTTAAAAATCTTAGTCTCCACGGAGACCACGACCCAAACATTAGTAAGCCAGTGCTTTAGCCACTGAGATACATGACAGCTACACGGAAAAACAGTAGACAGACCTCCATATCCAACGCGTCTGTCTATCGCCGTTCAGTATTATTTCGAAATTATGAGACAACATCTATTATTTATACAGATAATATTTCACCAAATGTAGACAGTATTTTTCTCCTTGTTTCAAAGGATAAGTGTGCAAAGTTTCATCGAGATCGGATTAAAACTGTGGATTTGAATGAAGAACAAACAAATAAACATACAAAAGGCCATGGCCGAATTCCTTCCCATTCCTTGCCCCCATCCTTTCCCGTCTCTAAATACCACGTTGTTAAAAAGGGACGTTAAACTGTTAAAAAAAAAATAAAAAAAAAATAAACATACATACATTCATCTTTATATATATAGATTGCTTTCCTGGGTGTTAGTCGATTACAAATTTATTGATTGGCAAAGATAAAAAAATCATATTAAACCGAGCAGCAAATTATGAACTTGTACCTGAATATTGAAGGAAGCCTTCAGATCGTTGCAGCATAGCTCATTTTATTTTCTGTTCATTCACTGGATTGTGTGTAAACTGTAGCAACCATTTGCTCACATGTTGTGCAAAATTCTTTTTTATCCTGCTTATTTTTTACGACGATAATAACGAGAGAAAATACACGACTGTTATAACCATGTATTTTACACCTACACATTTGATAGGTTCCGGCCGACGTTGATGGTCTCTGGTGCATGAAGCTCTTTGACCACCCGCCGCCTGCGGCACTCGATATTCTTTGACCAGAGCACACGCACATAGCGGTCGCATCAAAGCGGTTTCGTTAGAGGCCGGCCGTTGTTTTGAAAGTTCGCCGTTCGGCGGCGCGTGTGTACGGAAGACCGTGTTTACAGCCCCTGTGTTTACACAACCACTCACTCCTTCCTTTCACGTATTTTATAACTATTACACATGCCTCAAGTTTGTTTTCCCGTGTATGGACAGAAGCTTCTATCGGCAATGTCCCTTTACCCTATATCAGAGCTGTTCTAAATTTTCTGCTTCACAGATTTTTGAACACAGAGTTTAAACACTTAATTTATTGTTTTATTTGAACACAAACAATGAAATGTAGTTTAATTTCCACGCTGCCATCTATTCCACCTGCCGGTTGTGTGCTTTCTTCAACCCACCGACATAAGCTAAGGAATTCATCGGTTTATTGACGTAGATACGTCATCAAGGTCGATACCTTGTATCAAATCGAGAGTCTCGAAAACACTAGTAATCTGTTTCGAAAATTTTCCGTTTCGTCACTGTCCTACCTTGGTAATTTAGGATCACTGAATGATGTAGGCCCGACATGTGCAGTCAGTTGCTAGTATAAATCAAGAGCAAATTCCAACGGTCATCACAGATATGAGTTCCAATTGAACTGATCAGGTAGTCAACCGACACAAAATCCTTCAAACACCAGATTTAGTGTGAATAAATTCCAATCCGATCGTTACTGTGCCAAGTGCCAAATACGGAAAATTTGAACAGAATTTCGAAATTAAAATATGTTACAGTCAGTCACGGCTGAAAGAATTAGCTGAAAGGTATGGAAAAATTATGTTATTTAGACTATACCACTATCGGTGCAACAATGATTGCTCTAAATCCCGATAATAAATCACCAAATCTTCGGTGTTCCGGAAGAGAGGATGACATGGAAATGTTCGTACTGAACGTCCAATATGACCTCAAAGAAGTCGTGGAAACGAAATTTTTTTTAGTTCGATCAGATATTTTTCAAAATCGACAATTTTCCGTCTTAATAACTATGTGATTGTTAGAAAAGGTTTAAAACCAGTGGCCGTGAGTGTGTGAACCGCAAATAGAGCTTTCCACAGGCAGCTAGGCGTTTTTGCTTAAGCTACAGAGCGTCAATTAAATATGAGCAATATAGATGGAGTCCACATAAAACTTCCCTGATTTCAAAGTACAATATAAAATAAACTATTAGCATACAAACTTGCGGACAGCATCCTGTAGTGTCAATCTACTCAAAAAGTTTTTTGTCTAAATTAATGCTTTAATTTTGTTGCAGGTGTTGAATAATTATCAAAAATTACTATTTTATAACTGAGAGTCAAATATGTGGTTTTGTATACTGAAAGATCACCAGTCGCTACCCAAAGAAATTTCCGACATGTGGTTGATAGGGTGCCACAAGACATAAAGACAAGTAAGGTCTTTTTTTTTTTGTTGGTATTCGGCTACATAGGCCATACAGCCATTCAACGTGAGCATCGACTTTTCTAGTGTTCCAATTTTCGAGTAGAATGTGGATACTAAGTATGTACACATGAACAGTACAGAACGGAATCAACATTCACATACACACAACACTAAACATCCATGCCCATGCCCTCGGCCGGACTCGAAGCGGCGACTTTCGGCACGGCAAGCTAGCATTCTAGCCCCTACGCTACCGAGGCCAGTAATTAAGGCTTGGTTTGATATATCTAGCTACGATTTGCTGACGACATTGTCTTATTAGCAGAGAGGGCTGACGATATTGAGAAGTTATTGAATGGCATGAACAAAATACTGAAGGAAGATTTTGGACTGAATATAAATCAAGGTAAAACAAAAGTGATGAAATGTAGCAGAAATGACACCAATACTAGCAGATTAAATATAAAAATAGGATCTGATGCAATAGGAGAAGTGAGTGAGTTCTGTTACTTGGGAAGCAAAATTACAACCGTGGCCGAAGCAGGAATGATGTTAAAAGCAGAATAGCACTAGCAAAAAGAGCCTTCATGAAAAAGAGAAACCTTTTAGTTTCAAATATTGATCTAGGAATTAGAAAGAACTTCTTAAAACTCTATGTGTGGAGCACAGCACTTTACGGTAGCGAAACATGGACTTTAGGAATACCGGATAGAAAGAAACTTGAAGCATTTGAAATGTGGTGCTACAGAAGAATGCTGAAAATTAGGTGGACAGACAAAGTAAGAAATGAACGAGTTTTGGAAATGATGGGTGAGAAAAGAAGTTTATGGAAGAAGCTTACAGGAAGAAGAGACAGGCTAGTAGGTCATATTTTGAGACATGCTGGATTGGTTAATTTGTTAGTGGAGGGAACAGTCGAAGGTAAGAACTGTAGAGGTAGACAGAGATTAGAATATATGAAGCAGATAATTGAGGACGTGGATTGTAAAGGGTATGTAGAAATGAAGAGGTTAGCACAGGATAGGAAGGGATGGAGGATTGCATCAAACCAGTCTAAAGACTGACGACAGCAAAAAAAAAAAAAAAAAAAATCTAGCTACTGGGAGTGTAAACAATCTAGTTGGTTGGAGATCTAGGAAACATTTCCTAGATGGATAAGGCGAGACGTGGCCAACGCGATCTCCAGACAAAACCTATCTGGATTTTTCGTCGGGGGGCTATGTGAAAGACATTGCGTATGCTTCACACGTACGTGCAAAATTGCTGTGTATAAAATCGGTTCTGTCACTGCTCACATGCCTCGGCGCACTTGGACAGAAAGTGAGTATCATCTAGACATTTTGAAGGCTACGAAAGGATCATACGTAGAAGTGCACTGATTTCTTGTATAAAACTTTTTGAGTTGCATTACAGGATGGTGAAACCTGCAAGATTCTATTTTTAATAGTTCTTTTCTACTGTATTTTGAAATCGGGGACATTTCATGTGGTCACCATGTACATCTTCATTTCGTGAAATTTATTTATAGTAAGTCTGGTTGTATTTAACCAACGCATGCAACGATTCCCAAAAAATGATTGCTTTGATCACTTAGACAATTTGCGGTTATATTGTTCAGCCGGTATTAAATTTTAACTCCAGGGACAGTTCGTATCGTGGTATAATACACGTAGTCATTTAAAAAAAAAACTGGTTCTTTTTTCATTTACTTTCGAAAAGAGATGTCTGGTTCTCAGAGAGAGAGTGTAAAGAGAGCCACCAATTTGTTCTTCAACTGTAGATGAAACCTCAACTTATTTGTATTGGCGGTCGCTCTCCGCGCCTACAATAAACTTTCTTTTTATTAAATCTTGAAGTATTTTCGTCCCTCCATACTGGAAAATATGTCAGTTTTTTTCAGTCGTAATCTGATATTTTTCCATCCTCTTTCGTGCCTAGAGTATAGGTGTGGCCCGTAAATGTTCGGTGGATTCAAACGTATAGCAGAGTTATGTGACATAAAACGATCACATCTACATCTACATATGTACTCTGCAATTCACAAAATTGTGGGTGGAAGAGGGTGCTCAGCACCAAAGCTAATCACTTTGCTGTGCATTCCAATCCCTAATGGTACGAGGGAAAAAAGAATTCATATAAGAATCAGTCCGGCATCTTATTTCTCTAATTATATCTTTCCTGTCCTTCCGACTCAAATAGGTTGGTGGAAGAAGTATTTCACAACACTCAAAAGTGAAAGTGGAAGTACGCATGTTTTCCAATAAGATTAAACGAAACGTGTGTCGTCTATCTACCAGAGACTCCCAACCTAATCTACTAATCAGTTCTGTGACGCTTTCATAAGGACTGTAGCAAGCGGTCACGAATCGAGCGGCTCTTCTCTGTACTTTCTCTATACTTTCAATCAATCCCTTACGAAACGGGTCCCAAATGGCACAACAATAATCCAAATGTGGACGCAGAAGAGATTTGTACGCTATCTCCTTTGTTTGTTCATTACAATGTTTCAAGATTCGACCTATGAATCGCAGCCTAGAATTTGCTCTACCTACTAACGAATTAATGTGTATGTCCCATTTCATGTTCCTTTGTACTGTTACACCCAAATATTTCATAGAATCGACCATATCAATAACTGAACTGCTTACCTCGTATTTCTGAACAATCGGATTCTTTTTGTTAGTTATGCTCATTGTCTTGCACTTTTTACAATTCAGAGTAAGTTGCCACTCAGCGCACCAAGCCAAAATAACATCCAGATCGCGCTGAATTTCTAAGCAATCGGCCAAATTTCTTACTTCCCTATAAATAACCGCATCATCAGCAAACAATCTAAAATGGCTTTTCACTTTGTCTCCGAGATCGTTTATAAAAATTAAGAAAAGAAGTGGTCCTATTACACTGCCTTGAGGTACACCCGATGTAACATCTAGATTAGAAGAACTTTCTCCTTCAACGACAACATACTGCGACCGACCAGTTAGAAAATCCTTTATCTATTCACAAAGCTTATCCGATATACCGTACGCTCGGAGCTTCGCTAAAAGGCGGTTGTGTGGCACAGAGTCAAAGGCTTTCTGGAAATCTAAAAAAATTGCATCTACTTGTGAACCTGCATCGATAACTATCATTACGTCGTGTGTAAATAGGGCCAGCTGTGTTTCACATGATCTTTTCTTCCGAAATCCGTGTTGATTTGTTTTAAGCAAATTATTATCATCTAGAAAATTCATAATGTTCGAGCATATAATATGCTCCATAACTCTACTACAAACAGATGTTATAGATATGGGACGATAGTTCCCAGGATCACTTCGATCACCTTTTTTGAAAATCGGAATTACTTGCGCGATTTTCCAGTCTGAAGGTACTTTTTGCTCTTCTAATGATTTACTGAATATATCAGACAGAAATGGCCCGATTTCCGCCGCATACTCTGAAAATACTCTTACTGGAATTCCATCCGGGCCCGGTGCTTTCCCCCACTTCAGGAGCTCTAATTGTTTAACGATACCTGTATTATCTATTCGTAATGATTCCATCACCGACTCGCCACGGCGTGGGAAAACGGGAATACTATCCTTATGTTCATTTGTAAATGAATTTTTGAATACAGTATTTAGTACATTAGCTTTATCGCGGCTTTCATTAACCTCGGAACCTTCACTAATTAGTGCTGGAATATTGCTGTTGGTACAATTAACTTTTCGTACATACGACCAAAATTTCTTTAGGTTTTCTGTGAGACTCTTAGAGAGAGAGTTGGAGTGAAAATCGTTAAAGGCCTCGCGCATTACATTCTTAATCTCTCTAACAAAGTACCAGCAAACTGAGTTTTTCGACATTCACATTAGGACACCATCAAACGTGTTTCAGAAATGATATCAACCACAGAAGTATAATGTAAAAACTAATATAATTTGCAAACTTGATAATGATACATGGACCACAGGTAATTATAGAGGTAGAGTCTTGGTTAAGAGAAGAAGTAATAGACAGTGAGGTATTTCCCGATGATTACGGAGTGTTTCTCAGAGATAAAGGAGCACGTAACTTGTGGTTGTTGTCCTGCAATAGAAACACTTTTACACCTTTCAGTTAATGTAGTATCTCAACGAAAAGTAAGAAAGAATATGACGCAACGATGTTCACACTAGGCAACGCTTCGAGGACTGTGGTGTATTGTGGGTTGCTAGCTCTGTCAGGGGACAAGTGGCATTACTGCTTGCGGGTTGGTGAATTATTTTTATTCCTTGACAATCAACTAAATAAAAGATTTCCGAAATACTGAAATAAATTAGGAGATTCTTATGATCAGAAATTACTATCATTAGTGTATTTAACCTTCTATCAACATGTTTCTTTATTAAGTGAACACATAATTCAGAAATAATAGAGTTAGGTAAGCATGATAGACAGTATGTTTTAGTAACATTTCGCAATACCAGACGCTCCAAAGTTACAGGCTATAATTGGAAAAATAATACAGTTCAAAATGGTTTTTGCGACACATTCACACAATATAACACATGTACAGACACTGACGATCGAGCATGCAATAAACTCGACGTAAACCGAATTTGAGCATCATGCAGCGGGTTAATAAATAGTTCTTCTTACTAAGGAAGTAATTCACATATTACTTTTCTTATAGGAAACGACTTTGAGCAGGATCATACATTGCTAAACTAGCGAAATCTTGATAGCTCCGATAACACTAACAGAAAGGAATTAACCGAATTGAATTAACTAATGAATTACTTTACTCAGGCCAAATATGAAAACATTATAAACTGAATCAAGGAATACTCCACAATCACTCTGGGGATACTAAATTAACTGAACTACAATAACTGAAATGATGTGCGGATTACCAAACCATCAATCAAAAAATTATGGACAACTGTTTAGTTTAGCTGACAGGCAATGTACTCACGTCAGCCAATAGTATCTCGTCTAAATAACGTCATCGATCATACCTAACAATTATTATTCAAGAATTTACTATCGCATTAAAACGAAGGACTCACAAACAAAACCAATCTCATATAAAAATTAGATTATTTACTAGAAATTCAAGAAATAAATAATTAAAGCTAACAATGCTTAACTTGATCGCATCCAAACAAACATCATTGGAGCTGTAGGCTTAAGACTATTGTGCGGTTCTGCTACATGACAAGTCGTATATGGCTGCATGATGTCTCTCCACCGTAGGGCCACAGGAGAGGACAGCATACAATTAACCAAGTAATACCAATACATATCTATAAACAAAAGTTTCGTTTTTTATTAGTAAATTGCTTATTTGATAAAAACAAACATTTTGGGGGATGCAACACAGGATTTATATAATTCAATTGCTCTAATTTCAAGGCTTAAAAATTGAAACAGATTTTCTTTCCCGATTCGAATCGTATGTGGTGCTTCTAGTAATAACATGGTTCTGTGTTAAAATGTTTGAAGCAAAGCTACATTCCGTAGGCCAATCGATACCATTGTGACAAATTTTGCGCTGGAATGACAGTGAAGCAGCAGTACAGCAAGGTGACTCAGTTGGAAATAATTTAAATTAATGATAATTTCAATAAGAATAGGATGGTGGTGACTGTCGTAGACTTGAGCAGCTCCTCTCACTGGCGTCTCCACCGCAGCTGTCTGCAGCAGAGAGGAAGGAACGTAGAGGAATCGAAATAACGCTAAATCTGTGTAACCTCTTATAAAAACCCGTCTCCTACTGCGCATGCGCGGCGGCCATAGTAATAACCCCAAAACATTGGGCTGTTTGCAGTATCTCTGCTGCTGAAAATATTTCATTTTCTAATATTCCAAAGTTTTCTTTTAATGCCAAGTTGTGTTGCATACTGTTGCACAAACAGACAAGATATAAAACAAACTGGAATAACGTTTCATAATTAAGTCACATTGTAATTATTGTTCTTGAAGTGTCTGATAGGTAACTGCAACATTAGGGCCTATCGCTATAAATTTATTCATTGCTCTCAATTGGATGATATCGTTCTCAAATGTTAGGATATGTTACTACTTTGCACCTGTAAAGCTAGCCTTATTGTAGACAAGTGTTGAAAGTCTAATTTAAGCGGGTCAAGTTTACATCGCGACACAGTGAATATGTTATTCTGCATGTTTTAGTCCAGTTTCAGTTTACACTGAAAGTGTACAATGAAATTAATTGTGGTAATTTGTGCTGTGCGAACTACTAAAAGTGATGAAACAAACGTTGTTGTTACCCGAAATGTAGTTTGCGATGCATTTCATGTGTTTTTTGACTACTATTACTATTAGTATGAAGCACACAAGATAAGTTTCAGGTCAAGGTTACATTGCGATACAGTGAATTTATTACTGGGCGTGCGTTAGTTCAATTGCAGTTTATACTGAAGGTATATGTTGAAATAAGTTGTGATAATTTATGCTATGTGAACTAGGAATCCAGATATTGACGATGTTGTTGTAGATAGAAATGTAGTTTAAATTGAATTTTGTGTGTTGAGGTGGGCAGCACTATCATGACCATAGCGATGCTATTTGATGATTGATTCTCATGTAAATCGACGAGACTAATAGAAAATCAAGGGTAAAATTTTTCGATATCTCTTTAGTTCTCGAAATATCAACTATCAAATAAAAAAAAAAAACACCCAATCTGCATGTACAGCAAAATTATTTTTGTTCCAATCCGCATCACAACCTAACAACCTCAATTTGGAGATCTCGAGAACTAAGCGAGGTATCGAAAATTTTTATTCTTTATTTTCGATTTGACTCGTCGTGTTACATAAGAATCTATCATCAAATTTGACCTTGGGGAAATTTTTCTTCTGAATATCAACCTCACTTTTGAGACAGTCTATCTCGAGAAATAAGCTGGATATCAAAAAATGTATTCGTCATTTTTGATCTGTCTCGCCGAGTTACATTATAATCCATCATCAAATTATGGTGCCACGGTCGTCGTATGATTCCCTTGAGATTTTTGTGCCTGTTTCCCGTGTTTCTATGGCCGACCAATAAGGCGATTTCCCCACCCCAGTTCTCTCTACCCGGCTTCACTCCAGTGCGTGGTGAAGGTCTCTTGCGTCATCTCCACTATCTTCCTTCCTCCATGGTCTGCAGCAGCCGTGTAGCACCGCCGTCTCGGCCACTGTGTGCTCTCAACTCCCCCCCCCCCTCCCCCCCGTCTGAGTGCCAAGTGTCCCCGTCGCCTTGTAACTCGCGGCGATTGAGCAGGCGTTCGTTTGACGCTGAGTTGTCGTATGAGCTTAGCTTGTTGGAGGCTGCTAATCCGTCGAGTCCTCGATGGCTGTTCCCTGTAACACATTCCCAGCAAGGAGTTAATACAGAAGCCCACAGTTTGGTGGTGTTCGTTAAAGCGATTCCATTCTAGACTTTGGTAGCTACAGCTATCCCAGACTCATACCTCGACCAACACGATTATAACTTAGGTATCTTTCCGCAATCACCTGGCGATTTCTTCTTAAGGATTTCCAAAATACCTTATGACTTCCGCATTTATTATACAGAATCAAATTACACTTGTGGTATAGATAATTTCTGACATCTACAGTACCCCATTAGTTAGAGAGTAGCTGTAGACGGCAGGTTACCACCGTGGAGAGAACTTTCAGTATCTACTTTCAAGTGGACATCACTGGCGAATGAATGTGGTGTGGAAAAAAGAAATAAGTTTTTTCGAAGCTATTTGCCCGACGCTGTTCGTCTTGAACATCTTCTATAATGTTCTCATAAACTCTGCTAATTACGGTTGCCTGGCGATGTTGTTTAAGGATATCTACGTCAATTTCCTCATATTTTTTGCCTTTAATAGGTGTATAATTGTTTTTATAAGGCATCTTCTGCTCCCATTTCCTTGAGAAAAAAGTTCTTCTGTTGCAGACGCACTCACTCTTCAACAGCTTGAATGAAACTGGGCTTTCTCCAAGAAAGTCTCAATGTGGTCCGGGTGAGTGAGCTTCAGACTGTTGGTAGGGATACGGGAAAAATATCGATACCTGTTGGTACCGAGTACTTTTCATTTAATACCGATACTTTTTGACTGGATACTCATATCGACACTTTATGGCAGGTATCAATGATGGTGGAAAATTTAGTGACGGTACTACAGAGGCACTCAAAGAAAAAATGAGAAAATAATTACAACAGACATGGCTATATGATGTATGACCCCCAAGACAAGAATAGGCACATCTCAAGACGAGAATCGATATGTTTTTCTTATCATGGTAGCATTGTTATTTTCAGAACTTGAGAATGTTATGAAAACTTGGTTTTGATACTTATCTAGTTTTTATTTTAAAAGGGACACTCGACCTGGAAACTTAAGGATTAGGTTATATTATCTTTGGCTAGCAACGTTGTCACTTGCTTTGTTTGTTTGCATAGTGTGCTAAGAACGTAGATCGTAACACATTGAAGACATTTATTTAATTGGAATATCTTGCTCGCTAGATCCTAAATTCAAAAACTTTCACTTCCATGGTGCCACATCTTGTGCCAAAACAATATCTGCTATAAGGAGTATAGCAGACGTAAACACTAATGTCACCTCCTGCAGTGATGCAGATAGTGATTCTTCTATTGCCACAATAGCAGCATATGACCTTTATAGTCACCACACGACCGAAACAGAAAACCAAAAGTCGAACATCAGGATCCTCTTTACAGGCTACTTTGGCTAACGAAGGGGATGAACTATTATATTTATTTGGCGACACTAGTATCACCATTGACTCTTTGGAGCAATGGGAAGAAAGGAAAGCGGTATTCCGTCATTGGTATAAGTTAGCCCATGAATACTTTACAGTTCCAGAAACGACAGTCCCCTCCGAAAGGCAAGTGTAAGCTTAGTATATGATCTGGCTACATACTGCAACAGTTTAATGACTCATGGCATTTTGCTATTGATTTGATTTACAACTAAAATAAAAATTGAGTCTGATTAAGTTTAACCTTGTGTTCATTTATTTAATTTATAATTATTTTTTTTTTATACAGGACTAGAAAAAGAAACAAATGGATCAAATTCTATTATGGTAAAAAAATATTGGCGGACTTTGCTACAAAAAATTACGCAAATGAAATTAACGCGTAGGTGTAGGCCTATAGCCTTAAAATAAAAAATCAAACATAAGTAAATCTCAATAACAACGAATGGTTTGAAAAATGTCGTGTTATTGATACTTTTCTTTCGATACCTCGAGGTGTCAGTACTTTAGTGAGTACGATACGTTTTTCCCGATACTACTCGTGAGTGCAGTATCTATACTGTATCGTTGATGCCGTCTCCCTTACAGTTGAGACGTGCTTGAAGAGTGTATTTCAGAAGTTGGCAGTCATTACGGTCACTATCCCGTAAGAAACAAACAAATTGCTGCATTTTGATGCGTTTACTGGCGTATATTTTCATAGGACATACGTACGGCAGTTTTTTTCCGGCTGATTTGGAATGGTAATTCGTCCTCTGAGTGATACTCTTCCAATATGCCGCAGATTAGGTAATGTCGTGACCGTTTAAAGCCGTTTTGATATCAAGACACCAATGTGTGCATTACGACTTTCCTACTTTAAAGAATTTTATTTTATTAGTGAAGACTGTTACAGCAGCAACAATGTTTTCATTATCTCATCCATTTCTTCGCTAGTCGACATTGAAGTTTCGTTGTGTTCCTAAACAACTTTGACCAGTTTACTTCGATCTTGACATCTGTATCTGACGATTTAAGTTATTATTATTATTATTATTATTATTTTTTTTTTTACAAAATCTTTTAAATCATTATTGTTTCAGGTTTAATTTTCCAAGATATTTAATACTATTACATTGGTGTACACTTGTATGCTCTTGAGCTTCACTGATTTCTGTAAAACAAAAGCTCACGATGGTTGATTGAAATAGCTAAGCGTGTTGCGAAGTGTCCAACCTCGGCTTTACTGTCTCTTGTTCAACGACTGAGCGTGGTGGGTGAGTGGTACCGCCCTGGCCTCGCATTCGGGAGGATGCGGGTTTGAATCCCCGTCCGGGCATCCAGATTTAGGTTTCCCCAGAACACTCTAGGCGAATGCCGGAATGCTTCCTTCAAAGTGGCATGGCCAAATTCCTTCCCGTTCCCTTTCCCCATCCTTTCCCGCCTCTAATGACCTCGACGAAAAAAAAACAAAATCCTTGTTCAACGCTAATTTAAAATTGTAGTTCAAATTTTAACTGCTTCTTATACTTGCTGTTGTATTTCTGCGGTGATGCAAGATATTTTTACTTATTTTTCTCTTGAGTGTATGATACACACGTGCTAGCGTGGTTACGACATGCCATCTTTAAGTATCTGTGACGATTGTAATTTTTATGCAGTCTTAATTTGCCCTTTACATACGGCAACGAATAATGTGAATGGATGTGTGGATGCTCTGTTATACGTATTCCGCGTTGCGCTGCGGGTTGCGAAATGAGTGGCAACATGAAACTTTGTCACCCGGTGCTTTAGACAAGACAAGTTTATCTATTGCTATAATCGAAAGGTCTGCCGCTGCTGTATTGCCGGGGTGCACGTTTGTCGATGACGGTGCGGTCAGCGCAATGCTGTTTACACTAATTACGAACACCTGCTGCCACTCGACGCACCATTAATCCAATGTTTTGTTTGTGTTAGCCCCGGTAAGTGTGCATCCAACCTTTCAGCACTTGTTTAGGCGCAATGCAAATGTAAAACCCTAATACAAAAAAATCTGTAAATCAAAATAGATTTATGTTCTATTTATTTATAACTTAAAAGATTAAAAATTTTGAGAACTTAAAATAATTTTAATTTTAATGCGAATTGAAATGTTGATATGTTATAATTACTTTCATTTGTCAATCAGTAGTTAAGAAGACAGTTTACTAGAGATCACACATCAAAAAAGTGGTGCAACGGTCATATCTATCTAAAAACAGGAGTTTTGAGGAATAAAATCTTCTTGCAAATATGAATCGTATATGGAGAAATGAAAATTCCTTCTTTTTTTTTTTGTTAAGAAAGTATTTGTTTCTATTCCAAGAGAGGTTTCAATCTGCTAAGATCTAATTTTGATCGCGAAGAGTGCCATGATCATCAAAAAAAAGGAACAGTAACAACTCTGGACGCGTTTCGTCTGAGTCACTTCAACACTAATCGTGATTTATGTGATATAGTGGTTCTTTGAGAAGAAACATTGACATTGATCTGATAACCGCGAAACTTGGAAATACCATTTCAAAGCTAGGAAAAGTGAGACGGAAACACTAAAAATTAGAAAGCAGTAAATGGACAGCTCGAATTCTTTCCGATAGGAAAAATCATTTCGAGATAAATAAAGGCAAACTCGATGTGTAGGAATTACTATTTACAAAGAATTAGTTCAAAAGGGGCAATATTTTAAAGCATACTATAAAGTTGTATTAGAGAGGCTACTAAAAAGAATTCTGCGTGTTAAATCAATCCTTTAGAGTAGACGACAACGTCACCATAAACAGTTTGACCAAAAAAATGTGATTCATCTAGACCAAACTCCTTATTTGCAGACTTGAACATCTGTTGATAGATTTTGCTTTACAGAAGTGAAATCGCGTTTCAAGAGGATTCTTTTCAACTCAATCTCAGACAACAAGAAATCCACGACGTCTATAATAAGCAGCAATGCACATGAGTACAGATGTTTGGTCCACCGACCTGGTTGAGGTGTTAAGCGGTACCTGGACCGAGCCCTCGCCCGCCAACCCTACCACACCACGCTATCTTGCTACTTCACTACGACCCCGCCGCGGAATTAGGCTCTTCCGAATTACCCGCCATTGCAGCGGGGATGGTGAGGTAAGGCGCGTTTCACCACCCATTAAGGGCGCCCAAGGGGAGGCACGCGGAGCCAGCGCCCGCCACGGACCAGGCCGAAGACCCTTCCAAAACCTGGCCGTATAGCTGAAACCTCTCTGTGCACCCCATGCACCACCCAGACACCTCGGTGTCCAAGTTAGCCGCAGATATGCTCCTTTGCATTCCACTACTTACGCAGCTTCCTGCACTGGGACCTGCTCCGAATACGCTTTCGCCCATCACCCACTCGACACATGTGTCTTGTATGTGTAAAGGTTCCCACACATTCGTCCTAGCTCCACAGAGCACCATCGTAGTGCAAGATTCCACTGCAGGATCTACATCCCCACAGCGCTCACTGCGTGACGCTGCCTCAGCAGGCTCAGCCAGGGCAAGCCCGTAGACTACTACTCCCCACATATATTGGGGGGGGGGGGGGACCTATTATGGCAGCAGCACTCATGTTGGCTAGGTTCCCCTTGCCGCCTGATGAGTCCTCCACTTTTATGCTGAAGTGCGCATCCTTTACCCGCTATACTCGGGATTGGGTAGCTGCACCCTCAGCTTTTTGGGTAAAAGCCGTGGAGTCTGCATCGGGGGAACAGTATCGGTCTGTACCCTGACAGCCACTGTTCTGCCCCGCCTTTTACCCAGTACAGGGGTGCCAAACCCCTTCCTCATTTTGAGAAGGTTCCCCTCCTTACCTAGATAAGTTTCGGTCGAGGGGGCTTTCGCCAAACCTCTACTGCTCATTTGTTTGAACGATGCCGCATCCGTTAACCCATTCTACTCGTGATTGGGTAGCTAAGCTCGAACTTTACGGGCGTGCTCGTGGAGTCTGCGGATCTAGAAGGACACTAGCCTGTAATGCACAGCAGCAATTCTACAAAGACACGATAGGGGTACCCAAAAGCAGCCGGAATCGCCTTACGGATGGCGAGTACCAGTTGCATGCAAGCGCTCTGTGGCTCAGTGGTTAAGGTGTCTGACTGATCGAAAGGTCTCCGGTTCGACTCTCTGTCTCTGTGGGGATTTTCAAAGGCCTTTAACCCTACCTTCACCTAAGGCACAGCTTGCTGTGTAATGTGAAGTACGGCAGAACGTTTCCGTGGTTCGGATTCCACGTAAAGTTGTAGGTCCCCCATATCCGCCAGGATTGCAGGGTTAGGTAAGGAGACGGAATGCGGAGCCAATAGAAACCCTGTGACCAGGTCATTACGACCACACGGAATTATTAGTTGTACGCCACCTCTGCTGAGCACGTGTACCAAGCGGCATTGTTTTGCAAGATGAACAGTTAAAAATTGTTGTGTTTACGAAATCGAATAATATCATTTCTATATGGTAATGCGAATGTTTTTGGTCTAACTAGCAAAAGAAACACTGAGTATGTGTTCAATATAATTACCCTCGTGACTGATTACAACTATGGCAGCTGGATTAGATACTGGTCGCTGAGAAATAATTAGGTCGTCAGGCCATATAGCTCAGTCCACAAACCGAAAGTTGGTCGGATGGTCCAGAAGGAAGCATACTAAGCCTTTGTGTCAGAGGTAGGGCGGTCAGTCTCTTTCCTCTTGGACCTACAGTTTAGCGTGGAATCCGAACCACGGAACGACCTGTCGTAGCTCATGTGATCAAACACAACTCTTAAAAATTCCTGGCCCCTACGAGATTTGAACCCGAGACCGAGGCCGCGAACTTTTGAAAGCACGCGCCTTAACCACTGAGTTGCCAGAGTGGATTTTATATCAATCACCTCCACCATAGGTGTGAGTCTTCTCTCCATTCGCACTGTGGATAGGTTCGGGATTTAAGTCGCGGGTACGCAGTCTGGTGATTGTGAATGTCCCTGTACACCACCACCTCTAGTTCCAAAGTCCCATCTGATGCAAATATCTTCCATCAACATGATTCCAACCAGCTAAATTTGGTTAGCTGCTTCGAATCGTATTGATGGAATATATTTGCATCATATGGGACAAAGTACTTTCACAAAGCGGAATACAGACCATTCTTCCGACAACTGACTGACTAACTGAATGACACGGACAAACGACAATACAATTACACACTCAGAGCAATACGCGATACTTAGAGTACGGCACCCACCTCATTACGGGAACTAGTGGTTACTATGACGTCACCAAGCCCACAATACAACACACAAACAATCTAGAAGAAAAACATACATATTACGTACCCTCCTACACACAAAGGCAGCTAAACGAAATTCAACCGCGAGGCGATACAACATAAGATAAACTCTCTCCCGCCTGCTCCTCTTCCGCCCGACCGCCCTGGGGCAAGCCTCTCCGCTGGTCTTGGGCGCGTGCTGGTGGACGAAGTCTGACTACCGACAAAAACAAAACGATCGAGGCTGAAGACCGGTATAACAGCCAGTCAGCCGGGCCTCGCCTGGTTGGCAAATGAGCAACTTACGAGATAGCAGCTCCTGACTGAAGTGTTCATGGTCTTTTATTTGTAAACAACAAAATTGCATGAAAAGGCGTTAACAATTAACTTTAAAACCATTTTAATTTGAAGTTGTACAAATTGAAAATATACTAATTTAAATATCTACTGAATAATATAAGGGTGACATACTTCGTTTTTAGCAACCATTGATTGGTTTAGAGATCTAAAAAAGAGCATGAAGCTATCGTTATTAATTTTTAAATCTGTTATTTAGTTACAAAGCAACATGAAAAACACAATCTGTAATTGAGTTTCAAAACAAACGTATAGAGGTTTTAATGTACAGGACACAGAAGACCGCGCTTCTCGCCAAATTCGCATAATTTCATGGAATGTAATTTGGCCCGATAAATAAAAATCTGTCTGCCTTACGATATCGCAGACTATTT
This sequence comes from Vandiemenella viatica, assembly GCA_031002005.1. NCBI lineage: Eukaryota > Metazoa > Arthropoda > Insecta > Orthoptera > Morabidae > Vandiemenella > Vandiemenella viatica. Next base: position 132,528,608 of record JARYHS010008075.1, on the reverse strand, counting down.
TTTGTAATTACTGTTTTATTTACTCGTACGGTCAAGCGCAAATGAAACGCGCCCCCGTATCTCGAGCGTAAAACAAATCGAATGCTCTAATTATATTGACAGCTGGAAATGAAACAAGTGGAATCGGCCGGCGGGCAGCCTAGTTGCTTCTACTGCACGCTACAATCCACCGGATGCCTGCACTTCCACGCAGCTAGACAACTACAGTGGTAACATTACTGCCTGACATTCTGTTTGACACTGACAGACAGGCAGTCAGAATCCAGTTAGTACACCACAGTAAATCAAATGCTGGCTGGCATCGTTAACTGTATAGGCCACGTCTGACCACGTTTGTATCACGACGATTATAGCACAGCCCAGGAGCCGTCAATCAACAAGTCTTTGATTTTTATATCTATGACTAGAGTAAAGCCCATTAGACGGGCAGCATTCGTGGCTAGTGACAAATTTTTAAAGTGCTTACTAATAACCACATCATTAGTTGCGATAAAAAAAACTACCTTTCTACAGAGTAAAATCCCGCTTTAACCCTCACTTTTTCGCCACTTCTGCCACAGAAGGTAATGGTAGATCATTACATGAATTTATGTATGCAGCTGTCGTAAAGATCAAATAGCAACATTTAGATTTAAATTTCCTGTTAGCACCTCTTTTTACACGCTTTATATTAGCTTGACTTGTATGTATGTATGTATGTATGTATGAATGTAACGGAATTTTACAACTCCATTTTGACCCACTTCCAGATGTCCGAGCAGTTTGAAATTTGGCACACATATTAAGAACCGGTGACAATACAATAATTTCATAGCTATATCCTGCTATTCTCATTACTTTGACAGTAACAACAGAAAAATGGTTAAATGTCGAGAAATTTTGCAATTTAATTTTAACCCAATTCCAGGTGTCCGAATTGTTTGAAATTTTGCTCATGTATTGATAACTGATTACAATACAATAATTTCATAGCTATATCTTGATATTCTCATTACTTTGACAGTAAAAACAGAAAAAATTGCACACATTTTAAGAACCGTTGACAATACAGTAGTCTCTTAGCAACGTCCTGCTATTCCCGTTACTTTGACGGTAACAATATAAAAATGGTTGCATGTAATGGAATCTTTCATCTCAGTGTTTACCCACATCCTAACGTCCGAATCGTTTGAAATTTTGTACACTTAAAATTCAGTAATTTCACTCTCACCGCGTTGTCAGAAATAACTTAAAAGTGGTTGAATGTAATGGAAAATTTCAGTTCAATTTTCACCCACTTCAGAAATTCCGAATTGTCTGAAATTTTGTACATGTATTAAGAACCGATGACAATCCAATAATTTCGTGCCTATATCCTGGTAATCTCATTACTTTGACAGTAAGAACACTAAAGTGATTTAACCATCTTATGACAGATGTGGCTCATTTTCATCCACTTTCCGCATCGCCTTTGTGGCCCATTTGGTTAAGGCGCGTGACTGGCGAACAGACTTCCCTGATCGAATCCCGATTTTGGTTCGAATTTTTGCGGATATTATAAATGGAAAAGATTAGGATAACCTATGGTTCAGATTTCAAGTTAAACTACACGTACCCTATACTTGATGGGATTACCGAGTTAGGCAAATGCAGACGCGACATTAGTGCACAGGCGCGATTCGAGAAACCTTCGTCATTTGGCGGCCAGACCCTTCGGAGATTTCCCGCCCAATATAGCCATCATCATCATCATCTCCAGTTTCCCGGGTGTGATTTACGAGCCTTGGTTGCTGAAGACGTTAGTCTTCCACTGTCTCCTATCCAGAAAGGTTTCTCTGTCTGCAGTCGCATAACGTGATGTTGAATCGTGAGTATTCGAAACATTACTTCGTACTATTATGGAAGAGTAGTCTTCCACATTTACCCTGCTATAGGACCTCTGGCTGAGCTGACCATTTAATTGTATTTAACTCGTGGAAATAATAATTAAAAATGAACCTACAAGACAAAGAAAAAGAGAGATTGGCGAAGAAAAGCCAACAGTAGGAAACATACTTTTGAAACTATCTGAACTAAAAAGATAAAAATGAAATTGTAGTTTAAAAACCAAAAACACGCTTTCGTAATAATGTGAACTAAAAGGTCAAAAACAATCTTTAAATATAAAGATTTTGTTTAACAGTGATAGGACGTCCCAAAATTCAGGATAAATTAATTTTTTTGAATAAGCTTAAAGAATAAAGTCACTGATTACAAAATTAACTTTAATGTAACAAAAGCGTGGGGTGCGCTCTACACAACTTTCACAATGACTCTACCTTTACAAACAGCCAACGACAAAAAATACAAGACAACTGATATAGCCACCCCATGCTTTTTTACATTAAAGTTAATTTTGTAATCAGCTTATTCAAAAAAAAAAAAATTATCCCGAATTGTGGGCCTTTCTATCACTGTTAAACAAAATCTTTATATTTAAAGATTATTTTTAACCTTTTAATTCACATTATTACGAAAGCGTGTTTTTAGTTTTTTAAACTACAATTTTTGACATTATAATTGGAAGTAAAATCAAATTGAGTTATTTATTTTCGTGTAAGTTTTCATGGAGTTTTAGAACACTTGCCTGTTTGTTATCCTCTGTCAAAAAAATTCTCAGGCTATACTACCACTTGTTTCCTGTAATTGATCGATTGCTCTTCTCCTTACACATCCAGCCGTGGTAAATAAACAAAAAGGAACATATATTATTTTTAAATTTCATTTTAATACATGACCTTCGGTCTGGGACCATTTAGCTACCCAATTTAGCAGCATCATATGTTGGTCCTTATTCTTCCTTCCCTGTGACTCTAAACGAACGTTGTGCTGCAATTTTAAATATCTGCCTGGCATTAAATTTTTCGTCTTTTTGTTCTGTTACTTTCGGAACAAATAAATGTCTACAATGTAAGTTCAAATAAAATCAACTGCACTTATATATTTGATATTTCCGTTTAGCCAAGCAGCGCTATGGTGGCAGTCAGGGTAACTAACACTTCGGGCATTATCGAGCCTCGCCGAAGTTTGCCGATCTATTGAGGTGCGTTGTCTCCAGGCTCAATGCATGATTAACAGCATATCAATACTTTAAAAACAGTTTTATAGGTCGTCGAATTATAGACTCACACACACCTATTCCACTGAAGTCTGTGCTGTCACTTTACCACAAGATCCATTATAATAATCTGTAATTAATATGCCAGTATCTATCGTAATTTTTTTGATGATGCTTTATTGAAAAATCATATCCTTCGTTTATTATTTAAAAGATACTAATCTTTGCAATCATCAATCGCATCTTCGGCAAGAAATGGAAAATGAATCGGCAAAGGCCTTTTGAAGTAACCAACTCAGCATTCGCGTTATTTCAAAAGATGTTGTAAAACCTAAAATTGTACTGCCGGACTGGCGATCGAACCTGTATCCTTCTGAATTCGAGCAGTGAACGTTACAAGTTATCTCACTGGAATCCGTAGCTGGGATTCCTTGATTTAAAACATAGTGAAAGCAGGTTATCTAAAGAGAAGTGCATTATAAAGGTGTGCTTTGATCGAAGACTATTGTACTTCAGCCTGATTTCATTTGTTCTTTACTGCGCAATAAACTCGGGTGGTGAAATGTTATATAAATTGATTTAAGAATTAGATAAAGATCACGAAAACAAAGAGTTATTCCCTTTGTAACGTGACGCGCTGTCGCCACGTTACAAGGTGCATTTTTTATTATATATGTCATAATGTTAGAGTAATTTACATAAATCTTGGGCGACCACCTAAATAGATTTTTGTTGTAATTTTATAAAGTACGCAAGATTCCAAGTGAGGACTGTAATGAAATGGTGAACATACAGTGTATCTTGGTAAAGCGAATATTAAAGAGTTATTGAGCTGTGTAGAATTGATGCTAATCGTGGTCTTCCCGAACCATGGCGACAGGAAGTTGCAGATCTGGGGTTTTGCCGGACCACACATTCTGCTCCCTGGGGATGGGTGGTCAACAGGGTCACTCACCTGGCGGGAAATGCCTGCCGCCCGACACCCGAATGTGCTCTCACCCCGGCGACCTTAGCCGAATATGTCCGACCTTTGTGATATGAGCGGGACAAATCACATATCGGGGATATCACGTGACATTAGGGGCCGACCTGAAGATCCAATCCAAATGAGCGTATAACTTAAAATACTGGGAATTTCTGTTACATGTGAGCTTCGAGACTACAAAGGGGTGGAGCGAGAAGTTTCCTCGTGGACCTAAGAGCGAGGAGCTGGACATTCTGACTTCGATCTTCGAGTCCATGCTATGCGAGTCTAGTCTGTGGCGGACTAGGAAAGTTGACTTCTCGCCAACTGCTGCTATATGACTTCTGGCTGCCGGCTTGCTGGAGCAAGCTTATCACGGTGACACAGCCGGTAATGCCTGTAGCCGCCTTGTGAGATAGTCTCACATACCGTGGGTCCGCTCCAATCACCGCAGACATCAGACGCAGAACTACAATAGTAACTTATTAATACCAAGCCATCTGATTGTGCATTCCGTGAAACTGAATCCTTAAGCGACTATGAGAGGATAGATCCATGTTCTAACTTTGTAATTGAAAAACCCCTGAGCTAGCGGCATAATTTGCCAGAACTAATTGTTTTCTAATGATATTGTTCATTCGTGGCACCCATGATTTTCTTTTAACTGTAAAGTAGTATTTATGATACCTTTGTCTAAGATCGTAATAACTGGTAATTTTCATTGTTTCCAAATGTCATTATTTCTTGCATTTTAATTCTGAGATGGATTTAAAAATGAATATACAATTGTTTGCTTGCTCATGACGGCTAATTGTACCTCTGAGCGTTGCTTTTATGATTTTGCCAATCTGTGTTAATGTTAACGGTAAATTCGCTAAGACTTGTAATCGCCAATGATAAGAAAATAAATGTCATATTGGACAATTTTTCCTAAATTCCAACTAACATCGAGATTCTTGCAAAATTAATAAATTTTCACTCCTTCATAAAAATTAAGATTAAAAATCCCCTTTTTTTAAATCAAAAGGTATGAAAGATAATTGTAACGTGGCTTGCCCACTAAGGCACTAACTACACCTTATATCTTTGTCTTCCGGCTGGTGACTTGAAGCTGTTGAGGATGATGATGATACTAGAAGCTATCATTGGTATTATACCAATCGATATTGCAAACACTATATACTCAGTAGCACCAAGCTTCTATAGGATTCAACCACCACCAGTATATACCATTGAATGGTAAGTAAATGTATATGATATTAGTCTTTCCTTCTATCAACTCACAGTGATAACACTGAGCCCTGCGGGTGTGTGGAGGACGTGAGTTCAAATCCAGATTTCGGTTTTCCGCCGTTTCCCAAAATCACTCCAGGCGAACGCCAGGATTGTTCCTTCCAAATGCTCGGCAGAATTCCTTCCCATTCGTTGCAATCCCCTCCCTCCTCTAATGTTGCAAGTCGACGTGGCACAAAACGAAAAGTAGAAGACCACTATATTAATTTAAATTCATGCAACTTTGGGTCATTTCTTCCTCTTTTTGTAATCATTCAATCATTTATCATCAGATGCATTTATTTGTCTTTTTTTTTGGCCAATTACTGACTTCCTTCACGCAGTATGTTACAGATAGACGTGCAGTGGCAATTGGCACGTTTACAATCAACTTCTACCGATGAAACTAAAATTTTGCTCTCCCGATGCATTCATTTTGTCACATTTCGAGCTGCTGATTACAATCAGTTTCTTAAATTAATAGTTTTGGTCGATTTCAAGAATAGCTTTTCCTAAGCTATTCTGTAACATTAAAATAGTTTTACCTTCACATGTTTTGGTAAAGTAATTGATTTATAGATTTTATTAGCATTTCATTAAACTGTTGTTAGCAAGAAGTGTTAGTAGTAAATCAAATATGTTAGAGTATTTAAAAATAAAATTAAAAAAAACTCAAAATCACCCGGCGTTCGCCTCCAGTGATTTCGAGAAACCATAGAAAGCCGAATTCTGGACGGTCAGTAGGGGATTCGAACCCACGTCCTCACGACTATGGGAATACAGCGTTGCCGCTCGCCCACTATGCTCAGTGCAGTTGACGAGTGAAAGAACGTAAATAAATAATAGTTAAATCAGTCACTTAACTACTTATAATATGGTTAGTTAGAATCTAATGTTTCCACCTATCGCCATGAGTGCACGTAGTAAAAATTTGATTATTATAAAATATTAGTATACCGTATTTTTATGAATTACCGTTTCGTTATAGACTCTACTGAACGAACATCTGAATGTACAGATAAAATTCCATGTGGTGTGACCAGTTGTCCGTCATCATTTCATCTGTACAATAATTTGGATTGTACTACTTTTGATAAAAATAGTTTTTCTTTAATTTAACAATGTTGTGCCAAACTCTAGAGTCAAAATTTTCACAGCATGTTACGTGATTTGGTTATTATTATTTTTCTTTTGCCATACATACAATGTACGTGGATGGAAAGTATTTGGCGGGCCATAAATTATAGAGCACGTGAAATAGTAATGTGAAAACCATTAAAACAATGAACTGTTAAGTATTAGAAATATCTTCTAACAAATATTAAATTTTGTATATACAGGGTGAGCGCAAAAACAACTTAAAACTTTAAAAAATTCGTTATAGCGGAACAGTACAACTTATTCACTTTAAATCTTTTCCTACCAAGAGAATATCTGGGTAAAGCTTTTCTTTTCCTTTTTTAACGCATTGCAATTTTTAATTTGTTGTAGGCTGTCACTTCTAGAAATTTCTAGTGCTGAAAATGGCCACGACAGCACAACAAAAGAGCTGACGTGTAAGTCAGCTAGCAAACACGGAGTCGGTAACTACTGTTCAACGAGCAGGAGCCACCGAGCAGAGTATCCATTCATGTCTCGTACAGAAACTTTGAATAGAAGCGCGGCTTTTGTAAAGGCAAAAGTCCTGGTCGCCCTCCTGTTTTTGAGCAAAATGTGGATTGCGTTCCACCAGCGTTCATGCGAAGCCCACAGAAATCAACACTTCTAGCAAGTCGTGAGCTTCACATGTCACAAACAATGGTCTTCAAAATCCAACTTATCGCTTGAACATGTAACCGTATAGATTGTCGTTAATCCAGACTCCCACTCCAGGTGATTATGCAGTGAGATGTTGGCAAGGATGGACAATGACATCAGCCTGTGCAAGTTGTAACATAACAGTAGAATTCCGCCGACCCGCAAGTAACGCCTAAATGAGCACATGAATACATTGTTTCAAGTCTGTCGTAGCCGAACTATGGTAGCGGACGGCTCGCGTCGTGTACTGTGCTAGACGCTAATCGAACAGTGCAGTGTAGTAAGCATACAGAAGAAGACGGAATTTATTTAGCCAGAACAATGTGTGTTTTACAGAAAGAGGAACAGTGTAAGAATATAGCAGAACAGTGAAATGTGACGTCGGAAGTAGTTTGGTGTAAAACAGATTTTGATTATCAATTTCCTTTTGTCGAAAGAATCTAGCAATCTACGGTTAACGAAGTCTCGATAGCTTTAACATCTAAATTTTGGTAGTGGCCAACCGGTTCGATGTAGTACGTTATTTCAATACATGTGTGGAGAACTTAACTCATTATCTTATACTTGAAGACTTTTCTTAGTTAATTATCCACCTCTTATGTCGGATTGGTTGAGGACACTACCTGGCGACCTACGGTGACTACGAACGAATTAAAATTCAATTAACCGACTTCTAGTGCTGTGTATTAATGATTTGAGAACTTTAGTAAGCACGAAGTTCGGTCTTACAGTAATCAGAACTATGTCTCACATCATCACATATATTATCGCCATTAACCAAACATTAGTCTTACAAAGTAGTTAGTTTTTAGTGATGAAACAACGTTTGACACTAATAATAAGGTTAATCGGCAGAATGTGCGTGTTTTGAAAGCAGAAAACTTCCATTTCACCATGAAGAATGAAGGAGATTCGCCAAACGTAATGTGTTCAGCGCAACGTCGATGGAAAAGATTCACGAGTCGTTCTTATTCATACAGAAGCCACGACGATCATTTGCTCTCTTCACGTGCTTCCTTTGTGGTTTCTCCCTTAATTTCAAGAAAGCTCCAACAACTTCATCTTGCAACAAGACGGTGCATTTCCTCACTTCCACTAGGCTGAACGGGAACACCTAAACACACATCTGCCTGGACTATGGCTCGGCTGTGCACGTGCTGATGATCACGTGTGGTGCAAATGGCTTCCACGATCACCAAACTTAACCCTGTGTGATTTTTTCTAATAGGGTTATGTGGAAGACAAAGGGTCCCTACAAAAATCCTTGTGAATCGCAGCCATTGGATAAGGTTTTGGAATATGAATTTCATCTTGACTCGTCCTGCGACTCGATGAACGCGTATCTACAACCTACTAATCTGTAAAAATATTTCCGGAGATGCTCTTTTAATAGGATGCAGTTCGAAGCACTATACCGTATCATTTTTACGAATTTTTGAAAGTGTGAATTTCTTTTTTGCTCGTTCTATACGTCACGTGAGGTGTTGACACAATCAGATGTGAAATATCACAACCAAGTTTCCACATAGCATAGGTGTAAAGTGTAGTAAATATTTTAGGAAAATTCTTCGAAGTTGTGAAAGAAGAGCCGCAGACATGCCATCCACACTCGGGACAATAGTCCGGCAATAAGCGATAAATCGTTCACCCGCTATCCGCATTAAATCGCTCTCACGTCGTTAATAATGAAGGCGCAGCGCGCACAATCTGCTCTGCTATCGTAAATTATTCCGCTCTCAGAGTCGCCATAAACTTCAACATTGCTCAAAGCTTTTTCCGGTATTCGCGCCCGCCTGGTAGCGGTTCGCCCATAAACCTACCTCGTTTGCATTTCACGGTACAGCCCGCCACCTCGCGGAATGTATCTCTATACTGTTTTCTCCGTTACATATGAACGACGGCCGCTCAGTCACTATTCATTACACGTGAACCAAGAAATTCACTCATCCATTCCCGGAAGGAAGTTGATCACTGTCAAAAAAAAAAAAAAAAAAAAAAAAAAAAGTAATGTGAAATTATTTGCTTTTTTTTTTGCTTGTGGCTTTATGACTCGTCGACGTCGACGTCATTAGAGGCGGGAAATTACTCTGGGCAAGGAACGAAAAGGAATTCTGCCATGGCCTTTTTGAAAGAAGCATCCCGGCATTCGCCTGGAGTGATTTGGGGAAACCATGGAAAACCCAAATCTGGATTCCCGGAAGGGGATTCGAACCCGCTTCCCCCGAATACGAAACCAGAGCGTTACCGCTTATCCAGTACGCTCGGTATTATTTTCCTAACTTCTAAGTTCCGTACGAGCTTTTATGCGTAACCATCTGCAGCAGCAATAGCAATTTGAAGGGTTTTTAGACCATATCATATAAGGTGCTAAACTAATTGTTTTTGTACAGCACTGAATAACTGTTACCTTATCATTTCTGTCGTATCTCTCAACCCTCATAAAAATATAAGCGTACCCCTTGTTTTTTTTAATATAAAGTATCAGACATTAAGATTTTAATACTATTCAGTATTCGAGTATTGATATGTATTTTTTAACTTTATCGAACAGTATCTCTGGTTTTGTTTCGAAAATATTGGTGGGGTGGAATAGCAGTCATCTTAACATCAAGCCAACTTCTTAATTTTCAAAATAAGAAATAATCTATAAATAATCATACAAATTGCTCCACGATTGTAGAAAAATGTTTTATTTCAAAAGAAATAGATTTGTATCTAAAATTCTGCTCCTCACAGATCTACCGAGAAATAATAAATAAAATAGGTACTCAAACAGGGTGTATTCTGTCGATAGGTAAGAAGTCAAAGAAAGAAATGTTTTAAGTAATTGTATTTCTAAATCTTGTGGCAAGCAAGTGATTCGATCCGTTTCCTCATTGACAGCGTAAATGTAGGCCGTAATCTTAAGTACTTAGATCTTCACCCTTTAAATCTTATGTACACCGCTCCTTGTGTTGCATTTAATATAATTTTATGAATTTTCGTATTATTTTGGAAATGAACTAAACATAGTGTATTCTGAATATTAACAATGACGAATGAAGAACTTGGAATCTTATGTTTTGTGGTATGACAGAGTCATCCACAATGAATATTGATAAATAATTAATTAATATTCAGATTTTCCTTGTAATATTTATTTATCTAAATTGTAAATATTATAAATATTAGGGTTAATTCATAGGTGAATAATTATGTATTAAACCCGGGCAGCCAGATTTATTATTATATGATTTAATTTCTGTGCAAAACTTGCCATTCAGAAAATATTAAATGTGGGAAGTTGGAACTGCAGTTTTGAATGTTCAGAGAACGGGACAATGCCCAGTGTCGCCGACATGCTGACGCCTTCGCTCACAAAGGGGTGGCGCGCGGGAACCGTTACCTGCCGAGTGTACTGACCTCATCCCTCCCCAGTGCCTCGACAAGGTCAAGCAAAATGTGCGGGAACGGGTAGCAAATGTTAGCGACGACACGAAGCACGTGATGATGGACATATATCTATGCACCAATCGTGAACGGATACAGGGGTTCACAGTTGTTAATCCAAGGCTTCTGTTCCATGTGCGGGGAGAGGAAAGCTGGCTTTGCAGTGACAAGAGGACACGACGCCATATTCGACTTCACTTGCTGCCGAGACGAGCTACAGTGCGGACGTGTCACCCGACACGCCCTTAGCCGTTGATCAGTGACTGTGTCTGGTCGCATAGTCTGACTTAGATGGGCTGGAAGCTGAGCGGTACACCTGCCAGAGATTGTAAGCTGATGTGCTAGCGCGGACATATCCGCAAATCTGGAATTCGTTGCAGCAGTGGCACAGAGCGTGTCACACCTCGTCGAGAAGATGCGATTACGGTAAAGTACCGCGCATAGGTCCACAGTTCCATTGGGTTTTAACGAGGCTTGCTAACCCGTAAACGGCTCCTGAGATAAGACTCTGCTCCCATCATAACAATTACTGAGCTAACCAATATTTCATGTTCATAACTTCAAATTCGAAGCATCTTGCTCATTGTTTTAAATTCAAACGATGCTTTTAACTTTAAACGGCGTCCCTGGGATTCTTTTGGAAATGTTAACTTTAAGTTGTTGGCCTGTAATGCCACTTTAAAACATGTTGACTTTGCAAAATCATTGAGATATCTAAATCAGTTTTATGTTTGCTTTTATCCGGCGGATTGTAAATGTCTGGTGTTGCTTGTTTCTTGTCTTTGGATTATGTTTAACGTAACGTTAACTATACGCGGCCTTGTATAAGCCAGAAGACTAAACAAAATGAGTATAATTTTGTGTGAAACTAACCTCTTGTAGAAATCATGGTTCTAGTTCACCATTTAACCAAATAACCAACTTATTGGATGTCATACATATTATTAATAATTATATTTCATCAACGTATTGGCTCCCCCCTCCCTAACCGGCGATCCAATACAGTTTATAATGGTGTAACTGCTTGATGAGAATAGGACAAGGATCATTCCTTGCAATCCTTGACAAATAGTCAAGTGTTATGCAATACTTCTTCAGAGTGGAGAGGAACTAATGATGCGCAGAGCACCCAGTGATGCGGCACAGAACTTTTTTAAAAATAAAACCCTTATGGGACACTCACTTTTTTTACTCATTTTCTTGACAATGGAACGTCGTCATAGTTATTTTAAGTCTACGAACCCAGCTATCATGTAGAGATTAATACTAAAAGGAAGATATATGTTGTCAGCACTTACACTAAAACAGTGTTAGAGTGGAGCCCAAGACATCATCAGACCGCCACGCCGATGGGACAAGGCCATACGCAGGTTTGTTGCAGTTAACTGACAGAGGATCGCCCAAGATCGTTCTATCTCGTGAAGACCGCTCAAGCTCTGCCTGAACTAATAAATTTGAGAGGCAACATCATTTAATGACTGAAATAGCTGATGATTATGATAAACAGGAGATACATGGCAGCAAACTGATTTTCAAACCATCACTCAATCTTTTTTTTTTTTTACTGGGATTGTAGATTACTATGTTTTGTAGCTATGCGATCTCACAGAAAATGGATTACTACAACCATACCCTAAGAAGTACATGTTGATTTTTCTTGTTTACCATGCATTTAGTACGACAAGGCGAACTGCAGTATTTTTAGTTAATGTGTCCAAAATTTAAATCCATAAAATATTGGTTAATTATGGGAACGTATAGCTGTTCATGATCTTGTTCAAAAGATTTAACAATACACTACAAGTCTTTTCGTACCAAATGTCGTGTGAACCAGTTGCATTGTAGCGAATTCTGTCCCGTCATCTTTTTGAATCTGGCTCAATATCCTCTGCACTTCCATAACTTTTACCATCTATTCATTTTATTGGAGCATTTCTGTTTCATAATTACTGATGCGTACTGCTCAAAGATTTGAGTTCTACGTACATTATATAAAAAAGTTTTTTAATATAAGATACTGCATCACTAATTAGCTTCCCTGCTACCGCAGATTTTAGGTAATCTAATCTGATTTTCTTTCAGTTTAATTTGCGTGGGCTACGAATGGTATATAGTCTATTTCACGGTGGAAGTGAATTCGTGATTTCTCGGCTGTCCGATAGAGTTTATGGGTACCGACATGAAGCACAGATTTTTATATCCTTAAGAAATGTTGTGGGGGGGTACATGAAACACTCACTTGAATATTGTTGTCACAGTAAGGTAATCGTTTATGGGCACAATTTAATTATATGTTTTGATTTTCCAACAAGCAGGAAATTATAAGGCTACAATAAACGTGTATAAAATAAAGAAAAGCAGAAATGTTAAATGGAGAAATAATTCAGTTAGTAATATATGTCACATATTGTTTAAATTTGTCTTTATCAATGGTACTTTTCGAAATAGATTTACTATTGTAATGAAAATGCAGCAAATGATAGTTTTTAGCCTTCTTCACATCATTTACATCATGTGGCGTAAGCAAAGACATTCTGAGAGAAACGCCTGTGCTATATATATACACCCATAGCGCAATATCATTGAACAGCTATATGTTACCAGAATAGACCACTGCTTTAACGGTTTACATTTTGGGAACATGAACTCAAATTAATGCAGTTCACTTTATCGTACCAAATGCATAAGTTATTAATACAGAAATCTGTATAGCGTGTGGGGGATATTTAAATCACCAATGCACAGCTTTTTGCGTGTGGCTGTGGTTACCTGTGTAACAGCAGACAGAGCCCACCTGGCGGGGGAGGCACAGTAGTTATTAATGTGACCGCGCGCGGCGACGCTCGCCACCCTAATGATGCGCCGGACGTCGTCTAATGGCGGTGATTTACGGAGAGGAGGAGGACGGCGGCGACCACACTGCTGCCGTCAACCCGCCCTAAATCATTATCTCTACGCCACAGCTACGAATGGGCTCTTTCGTCTTACAATTAGGTATGAGGGATAAAAAACATTACTATATTTCCGCGAATATCCTCGCTTTGGACCTCCTCAGTCAGTTTTATTTTCGCGTCACAGACCTCAGTCAATAAGACTCAAGTAATATTAATATTGAGATTTTGTATTTAACTGCTCTCTTCTTCAAACGATTCGAGAAGATTCTTTATTATGTCTTTTTCTTCTAGGTGATTTTTATTCATTTCGAAAAATATGACGTGTTATGCAAAATTTAACAACAGATTTTAAAATGGTACGTTTCACAACACTTCATGAAATGAAATAACAGTTTACCGTTAATATTATAGTGTACATATATAATTCATTCTTGACTGTAAAACTGAAGTAACATTCATTCTCTTTAAATATTATATTACGAGTAATCAGAGTCAAGCGAAGTTTTCAATGTATTCCTTATAAGAATCGGCTACCAGGGACCTCGTGGACACTGGTCATTACAGGTGGCCAGTGTGAACCATGAGAGGAGGGAGGGGAGGATCTGAGTTCCTGTCCGAAGTCTAACCGGATTCTTTGTGAACCACTACACACGGTAATTTCATTGTGTTTCTCAGTATAAATATAAATAACCTCTTCCATCCATTACACTATTATGAAGTATGTGAGTCCTGTAGAAGTTAATATCACACTAAATTGAAACATTTTAATTTTTTTTTAAATCGAGTAATATTGTTAGATATAATCTTTAAATGTCTGTTAGCAAGCTTGGACTCAAAATCGCCACAGAAGTGAAGGAATCAGAATGCTTCAAAAGAAAACATGAAATAACTAAATCTAATCCTTATTTCGAAGTCACTGCACTGGCTACAATTTACAAATGTCAGCAAATATAATCTTCTGATCATTTAGTTTTCATGATACCAAACACTATGACTATTCTGCTCCAGTAGTAATTTTCTATTAAATACATGTACATTAATTATAGTAACCTCATTAAATTACCTGAGTACAATGATGGTTCCAAATAAAAGTAGTAGAACTGAAATTCATACACGAATTCTCTCATCACACTAAGAATTTAGAACTCAGCAAAAATTCACTGCATTTTTAACTAGGATTGGAATATTCAATTTTTCCCCTCGTAAGACAGGTGTTATTTGTCAAATACGTAACACTTACAGCATCTGTATGAGAGTTACTAAGGAATTTAATCACGTAAACATTTAACACCATACCACTCAGTGTACCTCATTTCAAATGACTTTTCCCACTGATGAAGTACACTACAACCTTTTTTAAAGAAGCATAATAGATCAGAGTATTAACTTTATCGTGTTCAATCCTCTACGAGCTGCTTGAATATTTTCTTTTTCAGAGTCCGTGTGAGTGTGAATATCTCTTCAGTTACATTTGCACCCAGAAATTTTGCAGCTTTTATTTTCGTGGATTGTTTTTCACTTAAAACATCGCATTATAATTACCTCATGCTCTACTCTTGTGGTAAAATGATGCTTACTGTTCATAGGATTTTTTTCTGTTGGTTCTTTTTCTAATTATATGCCAATGTCACAGACGATTGCTGAAAATTTTATTCTCTATTTTGACAAATAAAATAGAAAATGACGTAGATTTTGCAACGCGTTACATAAAAACAAGAGAAACATAGCAATTCATCATCGTCCTGGTATACTAAGATGCTGTGCGTATAGCTTTTGAAATTTTTTAATAAATGAAGATATAATCAAAAATTTTAGTATGTAAGCCATGACACTTTGTATAAAATGGGTTGATTATTGAGACCTTTGAGTCAGTCGATAACGATTTCTCCTTCGAGTGAACAATCGCAAATGCAACTGGCAAATGTTCTAATGTTAGGTATGGTGGAAACTTTATTTTTCAAGGATTCAGTGGTATAGTTCTATTTTGGTCTGTGTAGCAGATATAGAGAAACGCTTGCTGATAATTAAGGCATCCCCGTCAGCGGACCGAGCGTGGTGGCTGAGCGATAACGCTCTGGCCTCAAATTCAGGAGGACGCTTGTTCGAATCTCGTCGGGGCATCGAGATTTGTGTTTTCAATCGTTTCCCCAAATCACTCCAGCGAAAGTCGGGATGCTATTTTCCAAAGGCCACGGCCGAACTCCTTACCGTTCCTTGAGCCCAGTCGTTTCCCACCTTTAATGGCTTAGGCGTCGACGTGGCTAAAGCCATAAGCAAGAAAGGGAATCCTTCAGCGGTGATTCTATTTTCTAGCTATAAAGTATTTATATTAAAAAAGTGGATCTAAGCAGGAACTGAATGTAATATTCATTCTCTAACTTTGTGTTAAGTAACAGTTTTCAAAGAGGATGCACTGCCTCCGCTACCAAACAGCTCTTATCCCATTAATTTGAAGTCTTCAGCGTTGTTAGTTGCTAATTTAATACGTGACTGGTATGAGATAATTGTTTCAAGTTTATTACAATATTATTGTGGTTTAGAACACTAAACTCTGCTCTGGAAACTGTTAACTCCATAGAACTGATATCAAGCAATATTACTAACAGTACAGGAAAGGTACAAGAACTGTACTGTTTACAATACAACAAGGGAATTTCAGAAGAAATTAGCAATAGCTTAGAAGTGTATACTAGGTGTGTCAAGACAGGTTGGAATGATAAAGTAAATAGTATAACATGTCGTCTCTTTTACTGTTGCAACTACTGAACTAGCTTCCAGGCCCAACACAGACTTCAAGCCAGTTGAACACTACAAAAAAGAATTGGTGAATAAGTGGTTGGCCACAAGTCATGAAAGAGAATTTATTGGCCTTCTCTATATCGTCATTCGACATAAATGAGCATAGATAGAAGCGTTTATATATATATATATATATATATATATATATATATATATATACTAGCTGACCCGGCAGTGCTTCACTATTGCTGGACTTGAGTAGGCACATAGATTAAATGAAAAAATATTTACATATAAATTTTAAACTGCTGTTTCATTCATTTTCAGTTGGAAAGGGTGAGAGGGGATGCGCTTTGGAAAACATTTGCAGGCAGTATTTTTCTGTTTGCTTCAAAGTATAAGTGTGCAAATTCCCATTGGGATCTGATGAAATATGTGGTTTTGTCTAAATTATGGGGAGGAGGGGTGGGTTTTTTTTTTTTTTTTTTTTTTTTGACTGGAACCTTCTCCGTCATCCCGTCGACAACTCACCAAAGCTTCACCGTAAACGGACGAACCGCTTGCGGGTTTGTTTAAATTATGGAGTGTTATGGGAAAGAGGGGGTAATTAAGGTGGTGGAAAGAGAGGAGAGGGATTGGGTTTTTGTGAAATTAATGTGTACAGTATTTCTCTTTCTTTTTTAAAGTATAAGTGTACAAATTCTTATCTAAATCGGATAAAAAATGTGGTTTGCCTACATTATGGGGTAAAAACGTAATGGGGGTGGAAAGGGGGAGAGGGGATGAATATTCTGAAATTATATGTT
Organism: Vandiemenella viatica; assembly: GCA_031002005.1. Classification (NCBI taxonomy): domain Eukaryota; kingdom Metazoa; phylum Arthropoda; class Insecta; order Orthoptera; family Morabidae; genus Vandiemenella; species Vandiemenella viatica. The sequence goes on along the minus strand of JARYHS010008075.1, from coordinate 132,511,631 downwards.
GGCAATATTTTTATGTTTGTTTTAAAGTATAAGTGTACAAATTCTTATCTAAATCGGATAAAAAATGTGGTTTGCCTAAGTTATGGGGTAAAACCGTAATGGGGGTGGAAAGGGGGAGAGGGATGAATATTTGGAAACCATACGAAGGCAGTATTTTTCTCTTTGTTTTAAAGTATAAGTGTACAAATTCCTATCTAAATCGGATAAAAAATGTGGTATTGCCTAAATTATGGGGTGAAAAAATTATGGGGGTGGAAAGGGGGCAAGGGGATTAATATTCGGAAACCGTATGTAGGCAGTATTTTTTATGTTTGTTTTAAAGTATAAGTGTACAAATTACTATCTAAATCGGATAAAAAATGTGGTTTCCCTAAATTATGGGGTAAAAACGTAATGGGGGTGGAAAGGGGGAGAGAGGATGAATATTCGGAAACCATACGAAGGCAGTATTTTTCTCTTTGTTTTAAAGTATAAGTGTACAAATTCTTATCTAAATCGGATAGAAAATGTGGTTTGCCTAAATTATGGGGTAAAAACGTAATGGGGGTGGAAAGGGGGAGAGGGGATGAATATTCGGAAATTATATGTTGGCAATATTTTTATGTTTGTTTTAAAGTATAAGTGGACAAATTCTTATCTAAATCGGATAAAAAATGTGGTTTGCCTAAATTATGGGTAAAAACGTAATGGGGGTGGAAAGGGGGAGGGGATGAATATTCGGAAATTATATGTTGGCAATATTTTTATGTTTGTTTTAAAGTATAAGTGTACAAATTCTTATCTAAATCGGATAAAAAATGTGGTTTTGCCTAAATTATGCGGTGTTATGGGGAATAGGGGGTGACTTTTTGGAATTTTTTTTTCACAGGAACCTTCGCAGACGCTCACTCGAAAACTCTCCAAAGTTTCATTGCAATCTGATAAATGGTATAGGAATGCATAGAAGACAAACAAACCCACAAACATTGATTTTTAGGGTTGGAAAAGAAAAGGGCTGTTTTAAGGGTTTTTCCGGAAATTATTCGAATTTTTCTTGCCGTAAAAACCATCTTTTAGCTCCAACGAACATTAAAAAAAAAAAAAATTGGCCAAATTGGCCCGGGAGTTGTTGAGTTATGCGCTTACCAACACATTTTGCGATTCATTTTTATATTATAGATATATATATATCCCTAGTCATCTAATTACCCCTTTCTTATTATTTTTGTTTTATTATTATCGCGTACCAAACAATTTTTTCCGTTTGCGAATTTTTACTTTAAATGGAAAAAGTAGATTGGTGGAGGAATTTAACACCCAAATTATACAAGATGATAATAAAAAAGAAAGTGGTAACTAGGTGACTAGGGAAATTGCAACCGGAATATTACAGTTAGCACTCTTGAAACAATATACTACACTATTACATTAATTTCCTGAAAGTGTTAATGGTGTAAACAGGTGATCAAATTTATGGCTTAGGCGTCAGGAAAATATTACAACAAAGTTTTTCACGTGAGTCATGAGACATGTTTCTAAAATTAAATGTGCTTAGGATTCAAAATAATAATGTGCTATCACACAATTTCTATTTCAGTTATCATGTTCGCTTTGACAGATTTTTAAAAATAATTTTTATATATGCCCTCTAAGGATGGTAGAATGAAAATTAATGTACAAGAACCAAATTTCAGTACCTGAGGCCTTGTTACAAGATTAGGACTCGTTGCTCGGTTACGCTAATGCAACGTATCCACCAAAAAATAATTTTTATTCGGTTTACTATGTAACTTTTGGTGTTGGGGATAGGACATGGTGACAAATTGGTGGAAAGTGCTGCTAGAAATTCCAATTACTTTCAGAATAAAGGAACTTTTTGTTTTTTTGAAAACATAGCGTTTTTTTTCCGAAGAGAGTGTATAGAGACAGAATTTTCAGAATAATAATCGAAGGTTAAGTAAATTTTCATGTTAATTCCAAAACGTTATAAAATTGCAGGTAGAAATGTAGAATGTGTTATGCAGAAATATCACGTTGGGAATATCTATTATTCTCTTGATATTTACAGTTTGGTTTTCTTTTTCATATTTTATGTCTAACTACCGCTGCTCCCTTGTCACTAGTCATCATGTTCCTTGATTAATTAACTATACAACAACTGTACCTGTTTCGTATCAGCGAACCCTTTTAATCTGTTTTGAGTTTATGTACTTAAGTAGATGGCTAACAGACGTCTGTCGAAGCCACTCACTGATTTAGAATTGTAACTTAGTGAGGCACTGCTCCAGCATAGCTAGTATAAGTCTGAGTGCCTGTCACGACTTTAAATGCGTGTTACTTAAATGAGCCTGATGGGAGAGCGATAGCGCTAAGGCCTCGCATTCGGGAAGACGCTTCTTCAAATCCCTGTCCGGCTATACAGATTTCAGCTTTCCATTGTTTCCAGGCGAATGCCGGGATGTTTCCTTCAAAAGATGCATGGCCGAATTCATTCCCATCTCTTGCCCCATCGTCTCCTACGTTTAGTGACCTTAGCGTCGGCGATTTTTATTTAGTTAGATTGTATCGTTAGTTTAAAGTACTTACGCCACCGTTGCACAAGATTCCAAATTGGGGATAAGAAAGTGAGTAACACAGCATATTAGCCGCGGTATACGTGCCTTGGTGCCTTACGCGATTGACTCCAGTTATAAATTGAACTTATCCGCTGTCATACGAACGAATTTAATGTTTTAACCAGTTAGTAAAATGCTTTAAAAGTGAAGGAGGTAACCAAAAGTTACGATCGATTCTCAGTAAAGAACGCTTTCCTCCGGGGTAAAATTAGCGAGCTAAATGTGCTTTGCTACTGTAGTTCATTATGAATTATGTTTAATACTATTGTAATTAGAATGGTTAATTTAAACGTCGCAAATGCCGAATTAATAATACAGACAATAAATCGTAGTAGTCTGGAATCTACCAGAAAATTAATATTGAAATTATTATAGTAACACCATCAACGCACAATAGTGAAAATAACTACTAAAAACGTGCAAAATTTTGTCAGAACATTTCTTGAATATGGCGATGCAGGATTTAGGGTCATAAATACAGGAGTAGAAGGGATTGCAGAGAAGGGCTGCTAGTTTTATCTCTGGAAATTAGTGCAGAATACAATCAGTAACTGACATGATAAATGAGCTGGAATGGGATTCATTGGAAGACAGGAGGCGGGTGAAGAGGGTCATTCGAGTGTACACAGCGTGATTGTGTGATTGGGGGTGGGGGGGTGGGGGTGGAAAGATATTGGTGGAAGAATTAAGAGAGGAGCATGGAAGGGATAAAATGCGCAAGATCACAAAGTGGCACTCGATTTCAGGCACAAGGGCGTGGGAGGATTTTGTTTCGTAGGAAAAGAGTCAGGGATTGAAATAAATTACCAAGAGAATGATTTTCCAAAAGAATTTAAATTTGAAGAATTTAAATTCGAAATTCGTAGAGGGGTGCAGGTACAGGAAAAGGAAAGAAAATAGGTGTGTATGGAATTTTCCACCGGAGCATGCTCCTTATAGCAGTTATTTTTTTTTTTATTAATGGGGTGAAAGTGGTTGTAGATTGATACTTGCGACACTTTGTTTCTTGGTATCTTACCGCTGCGACTGCCTGCCGCCTGGAGAACATGAACTTGGTATTTAATTGCGCAGACTCGTGTTGCGCCGCGGCGAATGAATCAGCCGGACGCGCGCAGTATCGCAGCACTCCCCAGGGCGCCGCTCCGCTGTCCTCATTTGTCTTTCGCAGAGATAAGGTCGCCTGCAGAGGAAAGCCTCAATGGCCCCGCAAACAGCACTTCATGCACACTGGTGCCTTTTCACTTACACACTAGTGCCAGAGCACAAATCAATGGCTAAACTTAAAGTATTACACAATACTAGATGCTTTCAAATAAATTCAAGTACTGCGCTCCAAAATATCATGGAAAAATAGAATCTTCTCCATGAAAAAACGGGGAACTGTAATAGCTTTGTCGAAGGTATGGAGTATTAATTGTTCAAACAACAGACATGTTGCGGTCCAGGCTGAAAGCAATGTGAAATTCGAATGCAATTCACAAAACTAAGTATACGGTCCCATGTAACAGAAACCTTTCTATGCTCAATCGTAATTTAACTAACATATTTTACTTTAATGCAATATTCCATCTGAGCAAAAAATCCATCTGCCATTTGAATACAGTAATTAATTTAAGTAAGATTTTTTTAATTTTTGGGGCCAGTAAGTGTCGAAGTCATTAAATGAGGGAACTAGAAATGGGTACAAGCAAAGGAAGAAATTCTAGAATGGTCTTCTGAAGGAAATATCGCAGCATTGCCCCAGTGATTCGGAAAATAATGGTAACCCGAAATGTGTAGGCTGGTCTGTTTGAAGGAGAAGGAATTCGTGGCTGGTGGACATTCGAAGATGGTATAACTGTACACCAGAAGAGGCTTTACATACTACAAAGTCACTTCCAGAGCTGGCTATATGGGCCGCCAATCTCCAATAGGAGAAGGCGCCCTAAGAAGAAGAAGATGGCCGGAATCTGGATGGAATGTGTATAGTATCCGAAGGCGAGTCGAATTCAGTTACCGCTACCTTACAGGCTCCGTGCGAGGCTATCAGTCAGAGAACCGAAGGTAAACAATACTTGGTGTACCGTACGTTTCGTATGTACATAGACGAATACGAAATTTAATATTAGTAAAAGATTGACAAGAGAAATAGTAAACAAGATCAATAAATGGTGTGCTGTTGTTGGACATTTTCCCGCAGTTGCTACCTAAATTGAACTATTTAATAAGTACGCCAATGAATTTAGCATTTTTTCAGATGATAGCATTACCTTCTTGTATTTATTTCGGGTATATAATTCCTTACAAACACAAAAGTAAAAGTTAAGGTTTTAGGATGTCTGTTAGATCCGTTTGAAGTCAAAACTAGAGTTAGGTAAGGTGACGGCCTGTCTCTACTTCTTTTTAACTTTGTTCTCGAAAAGATCATTCGGACCTGGCGAGCGAAATTAAAGGAAATTGACTACAGCCCATCAAGAATAGGAACTAAATCTAAAGGGATCACAATAGACACTATGGCTTTTGCCGATGACATCACTATCGTATCAGACGACTTAGAAACTGCTAGGATCCAAATTAATTTGCTGAAGGAAATTGCTGATCAAACCGGTTTATAGATATCTTTTGAGAAAACGAAATTAATGACTGACATCAAGGATGCTCCACAGACACTTCAAACCAAATACGGGGACATTAATCAAGTGGAAAAATTTAAGTACCTTGGTGAGATCAATATGAAAAACGGATTGGACAAAGAAGATATTCGGGAAAGGATTCGCAAACTAGAAATAGCGTACCAAACAAAGCGAGAGGTCTAAAATAAAAAGTATCTTTCACAAAATATTAAAATACGTCATTATGAAACTTTAGTTTTGTATGCAGCTGAAACATTGTTCCTGAATGCCGATAAAGGACTTCTGGGAGAACTGGAGAAAAAAAGAGATAAAAATTATTAGAGGAATTCTGGGTTGCAACTTTAAGAATGGCTTCCATCAAAAGACATCCGACAAAGAAGTCTACAGCAAAATAGATAAAATCACTGAATCAATCCGCATAAGACGGGTTCGATTCTATGGCCACCTCAAACGGATGGTGGAGAACAGACTAACAAAAAATCTTTAATTTATTTGATTCCAGACCCAAAGCTGTAATGCCATGGTTCGTAAATATTAAAGAAGATCTTCATTTAATGGGTCTAGAACCAGAAGATGCATTCAACAGAGATATATATCGGAAGAAGTTGATGACAAGTGGGACAAGCCGAGACGAACACTCCAACAGAAGACGCGGTACACTCTGGACAGAGGAGCGCAAACAGGCGCATTCAAAACGAATGAAGGACTTCTGGGCTCAAAAGAAGATGAGACTCTCTGCCAAATGCACAAAGGCTTAACGTGGTCCTAGTTGGCCTCAACGAATAAATAATAACTTACAAATCTGTACTAAAGCATTTTCTTTACAGTTGAATTTAACCGTTTAGAAGTAGTACCGCCAACCGTAGAGGCACTCCGCTATGCGTTGCGGAGTTCTATCCCTCTGGAGACAGAGCGGCAAATAGAGCAAATTGTCGAAAACGTAGCGACATTTTGCTGTATTCATTGCTATGAATTTTGAAAATGAATTTCTTAAGGATCAACATTTATTTTGTTAATAATGTCTTCCCTGGCATCTAAAACAGCTAAAATAAATTATTACCCACCCTTACGCAACGAATAACCAATCATAACAGGCAGAATGATTGTGAATCCCCGCAAGTGAATTTCCCCTCTTCATGTAACGCCTATATGCTTGCTCTTCGTTTAGTCTAAGCAGAAGTTTGCCTCAGCCCTCAGTACGAATTTGCTATTAATTGTTGCAAGTCACATGTGATGCGTGATGCGTGATACAGAAGAAGCGGGTTGTTCTACGCCCAAGAAAACTCGAGAATACCGTAGAGAATAAAGGCGAGAAAACAGTTTTTTCAGAAAAGTGGTTGAATGAAGATATTTTTAAGTGGATACTACCCGTGAAAAAGGACAATTCAGAAGCGAAGAGTAAGGCTTGCCAAGTTGTTTTGGGTGCGAAAAGAAGTGATTTGGTAACGCACAGTGAAAGTCAGACACTTGAAGAAGTTGAAAGCGATCGACAACACAAAAGAGATTTCTCAGGTAGTTAAACTAGGTTTTTTATTTGTTCCCCGTGTGAGTAAATAATCGTGGAGCTTAGCGATTAATGACTTATCCAGAAGCCTCTCACTCTGACGGCCGCGGTTTGAAAACCGGTGTCTGTTGATGCACAATTTACAAAAAATAACGTGATATAAAAAAAGTGATTCGATCTAATACACCAGAACTTCTCATAATTTGCTGCGATTATAATTTGATATTATTTGAATTATTTGCACTACTTATACAAATTTGGTGCTCGGTGTTTTTCTTTCAGATTTTCAAACAAAACACAGAAGAAACCGAAGCTATGGTAGCAGATATAAGATTTAATTTATTAGTTGCGGCTCATAATCTTAGTTTCAGTCCGGTCAATCATATTATTCAAGTTGCAAAGCTAAATTTTAAGCTAATAATTATCATTTAATAAATTTGCCAATACAACTGTTGATGGATATTATTTATTTCACGGACGTGTTTCACATCTCTTCAAGGTAACTTCAGCGTACAGTTTTATGTAATATGTGATTAGTTTTCAACTATTGAATATGAAGATTATTTTTACATTTAACGAAATTATTCTTATATAAGAAGCATAATATGACTTATATTTACAAATCACTTTTGAATTATTATGCAGAACGTTTTGTTTAAATAGGTATACTAAGGTAGGCTCTATAATGTAACTTTCATTTATATTTCCGTTTTGAGAGGTGGTTGTTGGTCGCCTGTAACCTCAACCAGCATGCTGTTTCCACTATTGCACTTATAGTCCAGTCAAATAAGGATTAAACCTCGGAATGAAAGATAACAAGCTGAAAATTTCCGTGAACCTTTGATTTGATATTTTAAGAGTTCACTCAAAAGTCTCATCGAATCTCGTTTACGCTAGTCAAGATATGCAAGGTCAAAGCTCACAAAAAACGCTTTTTTTATTTTTTTTTTTTATAAATATCTCGTTTCCTTTACTCTTAATTTTTTTAGAGTTATTTGAAATTTTGTCATAGACAATATTTCATAGATTTAACCCTACTTGAGATAGAGCTTAGCCGTATGAACGATAATGCTACTGTATGATACGTTAACTGTGAAATTCAATAGACAGAACGATTTATAATGTTAATTATTTATTAATAATGTTGTAGTAATGAACAAACTGTAATTATTTACTAATTAATAAATTTTATTTATGGACATTATATATTAGTTTAATATGAACCAGGTTTGAGCTCTGTGCCCCGCATGCCGACCGTCCTGATGGCTTTTAGGCAGTTTTACGCAGGTAATTAGGCTGATTCTGGACGGTCCCCAATCTCCACCTCATAAACTATACATTTCACAAGCAAAAATACACATATCAGAGAAAATATAAGTTACTCATATCGCAGACAGATGGCAACAGTTAAGCTCACTTATTGCTCCTGGAACTGACAATCCTTGGTTCCAATTACCTGTTGGAAACATCGAACTAATTCTTAATTATAAGCTATGATGAGAATTGAGGCCTTACGTGATCCGATAGGGTCCATTAACAAATAATAATATATAGAATTGTTAAAGTCATTTGCTTATTGTTATTAACTTCCAATTACTATCTATTTCAATTTTTTGTTTCTTGTTTGGAATATTCACTTTTTTATATACAAAAATGGTGAAGTTACTTATATTTATTCTCGTTTTTTTAGGTTGGCTTACCTATGAAAGGTTTGTCATCTGTCTTCTGAACTATTGTTCTGTTGCCTGAATTGCAATAAATGTGTATGCCACAGCATGTGAGAATACCTCTTTATCCAGTTAAAGCAGCCAGATATTTTGGCCCAGAGAATTCGCATATCTCGGAGCGCCACTTCAGAGCCGGGAGTAGCTGTGTTATCCGATTTCAGCGGGCGGAGACCCTGTTTGCTGCCTCTGAATTATGTATGCTACCGGCCCTTCTTAAAACGGAGGCAGGCGCCGGCTCTCCTTGCAAAGTGGATATGACGTCAGCCGCGCGGTCTTGTCAGAGTCGCGCGCAGTCTAAACGCAGTGGCAAACTCTGTTAGGTAGTTCATCATTCACTGCGCTACTTAGAAACTGCTGCAGCGCTGCGCCTCTTGTTTCGTCTCTTAGGAGAGAGCGTTTATGCAGTAGTTATCGTCTGGCATAAAGAGTTATACTTACCCCTACAGTGAGGACCACGCGACAAAACATAGTCGAGAAATAACAACAAATTACTCAGTTTCACTGGTAGTGGACTCGAGAACCAACTTAGTTCTTTTCCCCACACTTCAAATAGCAGTATGTAATGAAATGTTACAAGTTTCCGGTAAAATAGGCTTAAATTATTTTACGCCGAAATTATGATGTATAACAGTAAAACGTCTTGAAGTGTGAATGAATTTAGTACGAACGTAAATAATTGTACGCACTGATAACAAGAAAACATTTGTACTGAACAGTGAAATATTTTTTTAGAAAAGAAATATGTGTGCACATGCAAACTGATAAAACAGTTACATGGAAACAAACTATTAATTCGGATATCTTAAAATTATTCCTTCTAAGATATTCTCATTAAAATGAAATCCTGAAATGTTTCAGGCTTCATCCTGTTGACAGTGTGAAAACAGTTTCGCAAGATATTACATAGCATCTTGATTATAATGATATAGAGCATACTATATAAATAAACACTCTTATTATTAAAACGTAACTGTTCTCTGACCAGCGCCTCTATCTTCTAGCATCTGCAGGATTATGTGATCTTCTCGATGCTGACAGAGGCCAAACATGGAATTTATGGTAACCATGAACGTAGTAATGAAACATATTTCCTTCCCACTTGGCTTTTGTTTGTTTATTATTATTTTTTTATAGCGTATTCTGGGTGCGTATGTTTAGTTATTTAAATTTTATTAAGATGTAATACGAGTTATTTTGTGTAGTAGAGGAGATGTGTCTGGTTGTTAGATTGTTACGCTGCGCGCGAACACCAGAGAGACGATAGGGAACATCTCAGAAAGGTTGTTGGATAGCGGGCAAAAATATATATGTATGTATGTTGTGGATCGCCATTTCTTAAAAAGGACATTAATTGTGTGGCTAATCAGAGGAAGAGTGTGAGAAACTAATGTTTGAACAGTAACAACTTAAGAAGTGTACTGTAAAAAATAATTGTGTCAAATAATGGACAAAAGAATTAAAGGAAATGTTTACTTTGTTTTGTTTGAATGTAATGTGATTGTATAGCTACGCGAACTGATATGAATAAACATGAAATAAAGGCCGAGTAATTTGTTTAAATCGAATAAGAATTGGATGAATTAACGGCTTTACGTTGCAACAGATGGGTCGTTTCAAATAGTAGAAATAGGAATATTATTTTAAGTTGTGTAAGCTGAATGAACGAAAAGTATCAATATAACATTCTATGATCGAAAATGTTGTTTCAGAAAACTGGTAGTGTAAACACAGCAACTAAACGGTCGCGCATTGAAATCTGCAGATTGACTGAGCGACCAGTTAGAAATTCCTTCGCTTGAGTGTTGTTCGGAGAGAGTTTTATGACTTTCAATGATCTTAGCTTTCTTACGGAGATATTACAGGTACACGTTCGTCCACGACAGGGAAATAACATTAGTCTTTGGGTGAAATTTGGCGTGATTTCGTATTTCACATGGCGAAGATCTCGACCCAAAATATGGGAAAGAATTTATAATTTTATGAAAGCGGAAGTAAGAAAAATAATTTATCTCTGAGATATTCCCTCTTCCGCATCGATAATAGAAATGAAGGACGAATTGAAACAAAGACCACAACCTGAATCATTCTCCAAAATGACTGCCTGATTCTTGAGTTTGTCTAAGAAATTTTCTCGGCGGGAAAAGCTCGAGAATTATTCAGGCGCCGGCGGAAGTATATTTCCGGGGTGCTGAGCCTGCAGCTAAACGTCTGCTCCAAAATGTGGAGCCGTGGGGAAATACAGGCGGACGCGTCTCCCGCGAGTTATCGCAGTCCCCGAAACGCAATTTGCCGCTCTCGTGTCTACTGCTCTGCACTGACTCCTCCCAGGAACAAAATGCTTCTTTCACACGTACAGCCAACATTGGTGCTGGTAAAATGATTAGTCTGGGTCTTCACTAGATTTTTAAATAGGAATGAGAGAGAAGTCGTCCATAAGTCATATTTTACAACTAATGATGTTTAGTCCTGCAGTACGATCTGTGGAAACCGAGCTGAGCAGGTTTCCGATATTGATTCTAGAAAGGGGACGGTTGCTTCACAATTGTGGCAATTTAAATGAAAATTGGTATTATAAATGTTTGTGTTGTAAATTTAGCAAGGTTCGTTTTTTTAACGCAGTACTACGTTGTATCAAAGGTCATACAATCTAATTTTTCTTTAGGAGGTTATTGAAATCTCATAGAAGGATTATGAAGCAGTCAGAGTTAAGAAAATAACATTCTATGACGAGCACGTTAAACTTGAAGGAAATTGGACTCTATAGCGTAATCAAGGGATTGATTGAGAAGAAGACCGACGCTTACCATAGTATTTTCGTTCGTCTTTCCAATCATGAAATTCTTATCATGAGTTATAGAATCCATGTTACACTAAAAATCTGTCACATCCATATATAAATGTATCACTTTGAGTAAAATTACTAAAACGTTGAATTTTAGCTCTATGTTATTGAAATTTAAGTTTTACTTGCGAATATGAGAGACATTAACATTTTTGTTGAGATATAGATTATTTATTATATTTCTGTCGAAGAAAACAAATATGCTAGCTATTAGTCTTTTCTTGTAATTTTATTCCAACAACCAACATTAACCGGTAATTAATCGTTTTTCGAGTTTTTCTGTATTCAAATAAACACACGATACGCTTGTACGATTTACTTCCTTTAATTAGAAATGATATGAGGATTATGTATCAGAAGAGATATTGAGCTGATCTCGTACTTTGAAACTGACGTGGAGCTGCTTTTTGGCCGATGCGTGTATCCCTTTCGGCGTTAATGGTGTACATGGTGATTACGGAACAGATTCATTTAATGTGCATAAAATTACTATGGACATAAAACACTTATCAGTTTCTGTACTATGGAAAACTTGAAACTCGTATCTGCGTAATAGAGAGAGGATGAAATATATATATATATATATATATATATATATATATATATATATATATATATTATTTTAAATGGTCCTTAGTGAGAGAAAATAAGTGTTAAATTATTAATTTTAGAAAGAACAACAGATATATGGAATGTTTCTCTTGTTAATGGCGAGTCATTCCAAGGGAAAAATGTGTCACCGTGTTTCTAAAAATCCCGTCTCATAGTGACGTGTTCCTCTTATTATTATGATACTATATTCTGTGACGGCACTTTGGAACTATCCAAATGTGGCTACAACTGAAAACAGCAGTTAAAAGGGCGTTGGTAACACAGCTATGGGAACTGAACTAGAATTCAGCTGAGCCGCTGGGTCTAACCAACTATTGGCAGTAGTTGAGAACTCACAAATATATATATACCTATATATATACAGGAAGGATGAAAAATAAATTTTCAGAGTGACTACAAACAATTATCCGAACAACAGGATAGATTTGTCAGATGCCCTACAAGAGAAAATTATCTGACAAAACAAAACACTAAAATACTATAAGTTCGATAGTATTTGCGAAACATAAATTTCTGACACAATAGTGTACCAAACACAACACTAATGTATCAAACATTCAAAGAAGAAAAAACAATCAGTATCAGAAAAGTTTTTCTAATACCGCATTGTGGTGTTGTTAAAATACACTTAAAATCAAACGTAAACACAAATTTTAAAGCGATAGTGTAGAGAAGGGTTTGTGGAAATAGCATAAAAAAGGAGAGATTGTTTTTTTTTTTTAATTTATGGCTTTACGCCTCGTCAACGCCGAGGTCCTTAGAGGCGGGATGGGACTGGGGACAGTGAACAAGAAGAAATTCTGTCATGGCCTTTTGAAGGAAGCATCCCAGCATTCGCCTGGAGTGATTTGGGGAAACCATGGAAACCCCAAATCTGGATGCTCGGACGGGGATTCGAACCGGTGTCCTCCCGAATGCGAGGCACAAGCGTTACCGCTCACCCACCACGCTCGGTGATCCGTTGTTGGATGACATATAAATCATACAAGATACCTAGTTTCTTAGAACAGTTAAGTCTTAGAAAGGAAGATCCCAAGGTTAAAAAAATTGAAAATGAGGACGCAGGTTGTATTCTATATATGGATGTTAGTTGTTTACCAGAAGGTGTGAATGATTGCTTCGTACCAACTGTTGGAAAAAAATAAACAACAATATATTCTATATTGCATTTCAGAATCGCTATATCAAGTATCGAATCATGACTAACTCGTATCGTAGGATTTACCAATACCGTTAGTGAGTGAATGAGAACTACTATTAAGTGATACATACATTGCCTGTATAATGAGAGTAGAAGCTGTCGCGATCCTTTGATGAACGCAACGTAAACTGGTGGAGTCCAGTGGCGGCTGCGTCGTGCGGTGTTACTGCTGCCCCTGACAGTCCCTCCAGCCCGCCACACCGCAGCTCATTGTCCCAGGACGATTAAACTCGCAGCCGCGACAACACTCCGTAATTAAAACTTAATGTGCTGTGCATCCCGCGGAAAAAAACACTTGCTACCTGCCAGACCACCTCTGCGGTGTGAGTAATTCTGACCGAACCCTAGGAACAATCGTGGAGCGTAGCAGGAACCAAAGAATTACTACTCAATGAATGCGTGCTTGAATGCATAACTTAATAAAAATCAATTTCACTTTCTTACCAGGTTAATAGGTGAAATTTAACGAATACCAATGTTACTATGGGCTCAGTCTTTAGTTTCATATTACAAATACAGTACCTGTGAGGTCGATCTTCACTCGGTATCTTTCGAATTTTGTTCAGTATGCACGAATGCATCAAAATCCTTAGTGAAGTTAGTGAGAAATTTATTTTACTTTTATACAAGACTTCCTCATATATTAATATTAGATTGGATATATGAGATATATAGACGGTATATATTATAAAAACCTAACTTAGTCCATAGATAGTAGATTGGTATGGATCCTCCAGGAGAAGGTAGACTAAGCCACCGTATTATAGATAAGACGGCCATTTACTTTCCTCTAGGACCTACAGTTTAAAGTGGAATCCGAACCCTGAAACATCCTAGCGTAGCCGTTATGATGAAATAACTTAACTTAGTCCTCAACCCGAAGGTTGGTTGGATCCTCTACAACTCTTAAAAATTCTTGCCCCCACTGTGATTTGAACCCGGAACCGAAGCCAGAACTTTTTGAAAGCAAGCGCCTTAGGCACTTTTTTCCCCACTAATCCCATTTGAGCTGCCAGACCACACCATATTTGTTACACATTCAATATATTTCATACATACCTAGATAAGAACTGCAATTGGTTAAATAAAACTCATGAATCCACGTAGTCCAACCTTGGATTTTAAAAAATCATCTGTATTACGATTTTTATTAATTTTTACTTTGCAGTTGTCATCCAGATACCTATATAACGCCGCTTCAAGCTTACTGATATCTCAAAATTCTACGAGATGACGTTGTAAAATAACATTAGAAAAATATTTATTTAAAAAAAAAATCTCACGTTTTTACACGTGGATTTGCTTTACTGGTGCCTCAGACTTCAACGAGAAAGCTTTAGAGCCGTTCCTGAGATTCCAAATACACGAAATGCTTTTTTTTTGTGAATATTCGTTTTTTTTTAATGAAAAGACATATTTAGGCAAAACGTTATCAGCATATGAAATTTCATCCAAATCGTTAAAGCCATTTTCGAGATACGAAGTTTATACAAGATTAGTGGACAGTTCCTTGATCTAACCAAAGATAAACTAACTAACATCTGTAGGTTTACTGGTACCTGAAACTACTACGAGATGGCGTTAGAGCCGTTTCAGAGATACCGAATACAAGAATTGCTCTTTTTTTTTGTAAAATCTCGCTTTTGCAGGGAAGACACCTATTTATACAAACTTTAAAAGCAAAACGTTACCTAAATATGAAATTTAATCCAAAACGTTACATCCTTTTTCGGGATACCATACATACAACAATTGCTCTTTAAAAGATATAAGATTATTTTTTTTGTAACAGTTTAACGTCCCTTTTTAACAACGTGGTCTTTAGAGACGGGAAAGGATGGGGGCAAGGAATGGGAAGGAATTCGGCCATGGCCTTTTGAAGGAAGCATCCCGGCATTCGCCTGGAGTGATTTGGGGAAACCATGGAAAACCCAAATCTGGATGCCCGGACGGGGATTCGAACCGCCGTCCTCCCGAATGCGAGGCCAGAACGCTATCCGTTACACCACCACGCTCGGTGATATAAGATTAACCTGACTAGATACTTTGTTACAGAAAAATAAAAGTAGAGTTCCGAAAACATATGGTGACATGGTTTGTGATCGGCCGATTATCGAAAATAGTTGCCAGAAAACACTTCCTGATATTACAGTAAAATTATGTTAGAATGGTAATGGCAAGTTAAAAAGTCTCCAAAACCTTAGCAATCGTGCCCGAGCATGATAGCGAAAGGATAGCTTCAGAAAGTTTACTGAAATTTATACAATCTCGTGAAGATAATTCGAAATGGAAAGGTCCGCTGAATACAGATCATTTAAGATTTATTTAACTAATAAACCAGAGCACCAGTATCTACATAAGTCGTTATGGCTGACTGGTCTTAATCCAAAACAGTTTTCAGCTTCACATTCAACAGTTCAACAACTCTGGCTAATCAAATCCTAAATTTATCCTGGTTGCTTCAAGTTCACAGATTCCGGTGCTAACAATGAATGTACAACAATCAGGTTGCGCAGATTCTATTTTTTTAAAGAGACTCAGTTTCTCATTCTATCATCTGAAGTCACTATTCTTCTCACTGCTAGTCTCGTTCTTAACTTATTTTGAAAATTACAATGCCAGCAGCTACGGATAACAACCCACGTGACCAAACGGAAACACGCGCACTTAGTAAATGCTGCAGACCGAAAACATGACTTCGTCATTTACCACTCTTATTTATACTTTGGCTGAAAAGTGCGACGTTTTCATTGTTTCGCAGTTAATTTGATGACGTGAGACTCCCAGGTGACAGTCGCTTCTTTAATTTTTCGTACACCTCAGGATTAAAAAATCCTCCAATCTCTCCCAAAATTTTACATCAAATAGCCCTGATTATTCTAAAACTTTTTCGTTACAATTATAATCCAGAAATATGCCTTTATTTCCCGTAATATCTGTTCAAAGTTCACATTCCTTCATTTGGTCTAATTATGTTAACTAAACTCTACAACTTTTACTTAACCAGCCAAATTATATTAAAATTCTATCTCACTTTCTCGCAAAATCTTGTAATCCAAACTTCAAACAACTTAATTGTGAAAATTTTATTGATTTAAACCTTTCCTCGGAAACAGGTATCTTTATTATCCAAAACATGTTATTTCTTACTTTTTTGTGATACGAAACTATCATCTATCTCCTTGTTTCAAACTCTACTAACTTTTTAAACTTCCTTTCCGATTAATAAACTTGAACTAGTTGTAGGATAACAGACAGATTAGCATAAAATACATATTTTAATGTCATTCCTATATCTTTAAAATTTTAGAGTTCCATGGCAAGGGCCTGTTAGTATTACTCTCTTGAAAGGTTTCCATAGCAACAGCAAATACAGATATAACTAGGAGATTGCCTAGGTTGGTTAGCGCGTAAGGAGAACTTTCGAATAAGAAGTCTAGTTATGTAATTAACGTGATGTATTTGGAGCTTATTAAAACTAAGTTACTGTGCTGAGTATAAAGACTACCAGTTTATTTATTTAGTTTACCTGCACATTCAGAAAATAAAATAAATAGCTCAACTTCGCAGTAAAACCACGAAGTTATTGAGAATCATAAAAACATGACAAATAAAAATAAAATCTCTTCGGAAATACAATATAGTATTTTAATTATTAGCAATCACAACCACTATCCCCTTAGTTGGACGAGCTAAATTAAATACATTCTTTGTATTTATATTACTTTGTCACGAAATACATTAAATTCATTTACGAATGGAACTATCTACCCTTTAAACCAGTTTTATGTCTGATTACAATATCATTTTCACTTTGTTTATTCTCAGATACCGAGTGTGAAACTACTGGATAAATCTCTAAATAAACTCCTTTTGAACTTAAAACATATCCCACAACACTTCAGTCTATGCAGGATCCTACAAAACTTGTTACAAATAATTTCTATTGAACAGCATACGATCTGTATTACTCCCCGGAACCAACGAGGCTACAGTTTGAAGGCGAATTACATTCCATTCCGCTATAACTTAGACTCTATTCATATATTAACTAAAAAAAACGTTTTACCATAGTACAAAAATCTCCAATTATATATACACATATAATCTCTCATTTATATATTACTCTCTTATGTTAGTAAATTATTGCAAAAATATTTACTGTTAACAATAAACTTACTTTTAAATTAGATCGTGGCATTAATACGTAAGTTTCCTCAATCAGGGTTATCTGTGCATGTCAAAATGTAAATATCACCATATAGGCAAAATTCGTCTTTTGTCAATGACTGAATTTCATTTTTTCGTTCGACACTTTGGTATTGCATATAGTATACAAAATTATCGTTTCCAGGTATTTGGCTATTAGGAAAACATTAATTTTTTGTGCAGCTCCCTCTCCCAAATAGGTGCGAATAATGACGTGCATAAATGATTTACGGCGGAAAGTATTAAATGAGAAATAAATTTCTAATTCATTAATGAGTCGCTTTAGCGTAACTACATTATCAGATAAAATCCATTAGTACAATAATTAATATCCCACTTACGGCGTTTATAATACTTTTTCTCTGCCTGCCTCTTAAGCTAGTGGCAAACGTAATTTCTATTTCTACTGCTGCTATAAAAATTAATACAAGTAATTAATTCTAATGCATGAAAGCAACATAGAAATTGCCCTATTATTAGATAAGAATATTAGAAAGAATGGGTATAATAAACAAAATTTATTTCGATAGGCACAATTATACAGAGTAGGAGACTTATGAAACTGACGTAAGTTTGTTCTAGATAACTTGATTGGCACTTACGAAATTGACCATCGCCAGACGCATAACAGCACAGATACACAACCTTTTAGTAAAAATGTCAAAACCAAAATGCCCTTTCAAAAATCGAAAATTAAATTTCACCTAGCGGAAGTATTCTCTGTATTATTCCGTTTAACGAAAATCGTAGCTGACTTAATTTGAAAAGGGAAGTTTTGATGATCGTTGCCCTTCAATTTGGAGTCACATTCGCGACGAAGTTAAAAAATAATCGTCGGGAAGCCAATTCTGAGTTATATTCTGATGAGATACCTAATTGCTGGGAACAAAGGTTGTTAAAACAAATTAAGGAAATTATTTCCAGATTCTGCATTCATGTGTATGTTTAAAATTCAATCATCAAGTTTCCCTTCGTTAGAAGTAAATTTTTGATGGAAGTACTTGGCAGTAGTTCAACAAAATCTTATCCTCGTGAACGGATACCAGTACTATTTTTAGTTTTGTACATTGTCTAATCTTTCTTGCACTCAAAAACAGCCCACAGTGGAACGATTCCTCAGACACTGTGAATGTAGTAACATGTACATTATAACAAGCAAGCGTGTCCATATAAGTGTGTCAGCCTTAACTTTGTCGGTTTTTCGCCAGTCCCACGGCACAAGGAAGAATTACGCTGAGCTGCCGCCCAACTTCTACCTCTGTGGTAACTCCAAGCTTTAATTTGATATATGCTGAATCAAAATAACCCTACAAATTTCTTGAAGCAGAAGTTCTGCCTTTGAGTGCAGAAGCAATGATTTCATATTCTCACTCCCTCTCTCAGGATCTGTGCTGACTTCTGTGGAAATACTTTTCCCGACGAAGTTTGAGTTCTCTACAATACAAATGAATGGATAAGTTTTTTAAACGATGGGATACCTGAAATGATTTGCTGGGTCTAAATAAATAATCAATCTAATTACATACGATAGATACCATCTGACATGTATGTTTTAAAGTAAGGTATGTTAGATTACATGAAGAGCAGTTTATTATTATTATTAATTTAATTGCGATGGACCACACGCTCCGCTGGCAATTCCCTCTCAACCTATTACCACTTTTTCATTTTTCATTTTATTTTTTTCGTTATCTTATATAATTTGAGTGTTAAATTACTTCCCCATATACTTTTGCAATTTACAAATTTTAATTTTAAATTCCATCAGAGCTTTTGGTAAATTGTTCATCACTTGGTAGTTTGTTCCAATCCCTGACACCCTTACCCACGAAAGAAAATTTTCCCAATCATTTGTGCATGAAATTGAGCGTCAATTTGTAGTCATGGTCATCTTTCCCTTTCCGTGCAGTATTCCTAATTCTTCGACCAATATCCCTCCAAGGCCCATCACTAGCATATGCCCTGTACATTCTCAGCACTTTCTTTACTCTCCTTTTGTCTTTCAATGACTCCAAATGCAGCTCGTTTATCATATCAGTACTGACTGGGCCCTGTGATAATTTCCACAAACAAATTTAACTGCTCTTCTTTGAAAATAATTTCACTCGTTACAGTTTATGGCTTACCCCTCGGTAAATTTTATTTGTTGATACACTGGATTGAAATCATCCCAAACCAGTCCATTTAAGAAATCGTACTCGTGCCAAACCAATTGCTCAACTGGAAATGTTAAATGTTCGTGTTAATTTCACCTTCAATTTTTCCACTGCAACTTCTTGTTGTGAATCCATTAGCCTGCTACAGAACATGATTTTTTTTATTGTTTGCGTTAAACTATCTCTGGCAATGAGCATTTAATCTTGCTGTTTCGTCGTAGCAGAAATAGTATTCTGTTGAGTATGTAGTATTATTTATTATCTGAAAGTTGTGTTCAGTAACAGCAGCTGATTACATTTCATAGTTTCCGGGGTGTTTATTTTTTTTTCTCCAAATTTAGTCACCATGTCTTAACCATATCATATACTATGGAAATACCATGGGTTTTTCATTTCAATGAGATGGTGTTATAATAGCACCTGTTTAATCGCTATATTTAATTAAATGAAATTTAATTAAATATATTTTTCAAACTATAGATAACATAGTCATTTTATTCTTGTTGTTTCCATGAAACTTCCGTTTATTTACTTTAATTTCTCTTTTGCTTAAATGTTGATATACTCGTATATTTCCATGTTAGGTAAGTCTTTTCACTAACTAATTACAATGCTGTTCACGTACGAATACAGTTTAAGACGGTGAGGGGCTGTGTGTGTCCCGAGACATTCTACTGTACAATTATTTGTAAAAATACTTCAAATAAATGAATTGAGAATCCACTTGTCTCGTCCAACCAATTCGTCCGTGGAGAAAATATTGATAATAACTGATAATACTATGGAAATACCCAGTCAGGTCTTAACAGCAAGAGAACATTCAATTAAAAATACAAATAGTAAGGATGAAAATAAAGTATTATTTAAACTCTCCATTGTTTCGTGGCCTCAAATTTTAAAATTAAATTCTTGACATTGTGGCACACTTTTTAAATACTAAACGCCCCATTAAAGAAATTTTAACACAATTATGAAGTTTTGGTATCAAAAATATTTTAACTTTAACTAGTTTTGTCTGTTTCATTAAACAGCATCTTTCCAACTTCCCAATCGACCAATTGTACCTGCAACTTGGTAGGCGTTGATTCAGAAGTGTTACTGTGGGTGTATTCGGCAATCATTTTCCTTTAAATAATAATTATTCTGATGAAGCATGATAAAACATGTATTGAAGTAAATAATTCTTACCTAAGAAATTACTGACTAGCGATGTGACTAGGACTGCTGGCAAACATTTGGGCTAAACGTAGGAGTAACTGAAATCTATGCTAACGTAAAGATAGGTGAATTCGCGCATCCAAGATAGTATGAATTTTGTAGGTTAGTGTAGCCTAAAATTTGTGACAACGTACTGTAATTTTAAATGCAGTGATCACTTGCATCTTGATATTTTTTTTTATTTCCTTTAAGCTTTTCAGATCGTCTACGATGAGAGGAATGGGGACAAGGAACGGGAAGAAATTGACCATGAATTTGAAGGAACTATCAAGGCATTCGACTGGAGTAATAGGAAAAACCATGGAAAATCTGCATGACAGTATCGGGGTTTGAACCAGCGTCCTCCAGAGTACGAGGCATGATCGCATGGTGAGCTTTTAGAATTGTCTATTACTTTACATGGCGATACTGAGCTCCTATACATGCTCAGCAAAAGGCGTGTTAGAGATCAAAGTGATCCGGTGACTGTCTCTAAAAAAGCCAACCACTTATGTCCGAAGCTTATCAGTTGGGCCACACGGCAACATATTAAAGAATTTCGCTCTCCGTGAAATAGCCTCATACCCGTTGTAAGTGACTGCTTCTGGTGAAATTTGTTCTACCTGATCGACCTTTTCATGTTAGCGACCTTGAAAAATATTGTTGCGGGTGGTTGTACCCAACAAATGCTTCGAGAACATAGTTTACTGGAGTTTTTATTGTAAACACAACTTCAACCGCAGCACCGGATTATGACTTTATGTTGCTATTCAAGGCAGTATCATTATCCGTCGCGGCTGGTGCAGTTAACATATCTCACCAGCCAATAATCTAAATAGTTAATTTTCCAATCATGCCGCAGGGGGCGGGAGATGAGGGTGTAGCAAACTTAACCGTAGAACAAATGACTCGCATTCATCATAACCAAACTGTTGTAGACATATCCAGGTTTTATACACGTCAGCTGGTGCACTACACTCACTCCACTGTTGTTACGAACTTTTACTGACCTCTTCAATTTTCTTTCTTGTTTCCTTTTATCTCTTGCATTACAGCGAATAGCGATCCTGCGCATGTGATGAATTTATCCGGTTAAGAACCCCCACATTCACATAACGTGCTTTTATTTCTTTCCTGAAGTGGAGCTTGCCAAGTGGGATGGGGTTCTTCGCCTCTGACGTTTTATTTTATTCCGCACAACTAGTAGTTTAATTTTCCGCTTGTTAAGCTAAACAGGGCGTTTCTTTTTGGTCGTTCCGTGCATTGGTGCACCGCCCCCTCGGGATAAGGCGCAGCCATAATTCTTCGCAGCACTGACGGAGCAGAGCGAGCGCTCCTCAGGCGTCGAGGATAAACTCACAGAGTCTCCAGTTCCGAGTTGGCAGCAGCGTGCTGCAGCAGAGCGCGAAACAAATACTCTCGTTTGTTGTGGGTGCAATGGCCTAACTGGACGGTGCGACATGATGTTGTTGAAATATAATCTTTGTGGGTATCCATCCGGATGGAAACCTGCGAATATTTCATTTTACCATCACACCGGAAAAATTTGTAGTCACACGATATTTTTCTATGGTGAGATTAAAATATTTTTCTTCATTAGAGAAAATGCTGAAGAGTAGTTCTATTATGTTTCAGCATCATTTCACTTTCTCCAAAATATGTGTTTCAGTTTATCTCCATAAGAATCCGGTAATGTTTCTTTAAACCTGGTAGATAGCAATGGATTAGCAACGTGTTGACTTGCCGATGGAGTTGAGCATACATTAAAAGCATTGTTATGGAGGTTGAGAATAATGAATTATAAAAGAGTGGAGATAAACTTAAGTTTTAATAAAAAAAAAAACTACCGTGGGAAAATATCGTGACAAAAAGGAAAAAATTTGATCTAACAGCAAATCATTATACAAATACATACCATATTTGTGTAAATAACTGAAAGATTAGTTAAACCATAACCTAATAGAAGGGAAAATTATTATCTCAAATATATTATTTTCATGATTGTAATGACATAAACACAAATAGGCACGCGATTTGAGGCATAAGAGTGTGGGAAGATTTTCTTTCGTACTTAAGGGGTCAGAGATTAGAATAAATTACTAAGATAAATGATGAATAACTTACCAAAAACGCTAAAATAATTTAAAGTAGAAATTGGTAGAGGGAAAAAGTATGTGGGAAATAGAAATGGGGAAAATGGTTGTGTAGGGAGATTGCCAGCGGAGTAATCAAATTAAATTAAATGTCCCAATTCAATTTGGTCCACAAATTATTTTTTTGCAAATCCTCGTCGGATTTAAATAGAATATCTCAAACATCGCCAAACAAAAGCGGTTTCATTTTCAGAAATGCAGGTACCATAGTAAACCAAGCATTTTTATTAGCCTCGTGTTATCTGTGACAGGGTTGAACGCAGAGAGTGCAAAAGAAAAAAGTAACACGGGACAACTAAATTTGCATGTGTGAGGCAAGCGTTAGCGTGTAACCTGGTGTTCATTGTCCGTCTCCTTCTATGCTGTCGGTATATTATATTTCAACCGCACTTAAACATTAAACCGGTGTGAATTTATTACATTTCACAACTTACAGCTTTATACTTGGGAAGGCGGAAGGTTTTCAATAAAGTTTAATATTCGTCGAATTGTTAAGAAATAATCTTTAATCGGTATTTCCAGTACAGTCGATTATGATCTAGAAACTATGATTGGCAAGTAGGTGGCAAGGTTCTGTCTTGGCATTCTGGACAACATATGTTCGATTCTGATCCGGCCATTAAAGTTTAAATCGCGTTCCTGAAATCACTTTTGCAAATGTCGGGACTCATTCTTCATATGGGGCATAGTCTACTTGCTGCCCGTTCTTAGTCAACAACAGTGCCTCGGAACTCATAATATC
Organism: Vandiemenella viatica; assembly: GCA_031002005.1. Classification (NCBI taxonomy): domain Eukaryota; kingdom Metazoa; phylum Arthropoda; class Insecta; order Orthoptera; family Morabidae; genus Vandiemenella; species Vandiemenella viatica. The sequence goes on along the minus strand of JARYHS010008075.1, from coordinate 132,488,082 downwards.
ACTGTCAATAAACCGTAAAGCCTTTATAATAACCAGAGCCATAACAATAAAAACAGATAGAAAACGTGCATACTCCATGTGATATAAATCAATAAACCTTTTCCTTGATGAATGATTAGCTGGGACTCTGCAGTATGTGGATACAGGCATTTCTTGTCTGCTTTATCTACACCAGTTAAATTGTCACGCTGGTGTGGAGGCCAGAAGATGCTCAGAAGGATTGGAATGAATTACATGGAGTTCATAGATAAATCAACACGCAGCTGATCGAAGTAAGTCTCCAACGAGAGTCCTCTGTAATATAACGCCTTAATTTTTCTTAAATTTAGAAGAGTAACGTCAAAAACTAGTTGAGGGTAGTTCAAGTTTACCGAGAGTGGTGTGTGAACGGTAGCGCACGAACGAGGCATTCACGAGGACGTGGGTTCAAATCCCCGTCCGGCCATCCAAATTTCGATTTTCTATCGTTTCCGGGAATTTCTGAAGGTAAAATGTCGGGAGGGTTCCTTCGAAAGGTCATGGCCGAATTCCTTCCCATTCCTTGCCCCACATTCTCTCCAATTCTAATGACCTCGGCTTCGATGGGGTGTAAGGTCCGACGGTGAAAAGAAGGTTAAAGTTTGTAAATCCATTTAAGAAACAATACTGCTCATTTGACAAATACTGCTTTTACTACTTTTTTAATTTTTTTGAATGATCAAGATGATTTGTTCCCTTACTATTCTAAACGTAATTAATACACTCGTGGGAACCTTTAAGTTAAACTTAATTACTCTTTTTTGCAACTCTATCAGAAATTCCTAAATCAGGTTACCAAATCAACTCAGCTGAGAGTCTCTTCCTAATCTTTATTTCATGTTTTTCAGTCAATATAACTATCTGAGTTACTGTGCACTGGGTGTTGGTTCCTGAAACAGTTATGTATACAGTGCAACATTATTGAAACCATTTTGTGTTTTTGGTAGTTGTTTTGTGATAACTATCTATATTGTTACCCGTAACAGCTTTACAAACACAAAAAAAATGCCTGTCGCCTAGAAATAACGCTAATAACTATCAGCTAGTTTTCAGTGGAGAGACTTACAGAATATTCTGATGATCTATACAATAACACCCAGAGAAATGCCTTCATGATCACGATGATATATACAGAATCGTAGCGAATTATGCCTGAACTACACTACAGATATTTCGCTAGATTTGGTGAGATGGTAAAGCAAAACCATCCAGATGCGATGCATGCAAGACAATGACCCAGCGAACTCTGTGTCCGCTTTGTATGTGCAGCGTCGCTGGCACGGAGTTGCAGGAATTGCTGGTTCCCGATACAGCGCGCAAAGTGCCCGCGGTCAAGGTCCCGCCGTGAATTCCGATCCCCACCGTGCGCCAACTCCTAACTGTTCTCGCCTGTGCGACTTGCAAACGGTTACGTCGTATAACAAATCGCAAATCTTCCGTCTAACCTGGTAGAACCCGCAAGTCTTATCACCAATTTCAAGACCAAAACATGAACATTTGTTTTTCTTTTTGGTTTCGATTTGGTGGATTGTTGAGTTTCTATCTGACGTTGTTTTTTGTTGCTTTCCATTCATCACAGAATAAACCACTGTTATCACCATTATTAGTATTACTCCACGTTTCACTGAAAGTGAGTGACGGAGGATGTATTGCAGGCTATCCTAACGTGTAATTGTTTGTGCATAGAAAGGGATATAAGTGATATGGCAGGAAGCGCCCGTGGGCTATTTTCAGGAACTATCCCGACATTCGCGATCTGGGAAAACCATAGAAAACTCAGATCAGAATGACTGATTTAGCTAAAGACTTTTACCTCGGTACATTTCCGTTAGTATATTTAGTTTTTTAATCATTTTAGATAGGTTTTTCATAAATCGTAAGTAGAAATCTGATTCTATCAGGTCATGCAAATTTGAAGCATCATTCCAGGTTATTTAACACTAAATTTTATTTTTGATTTTCGATGTTTTTGTTTTCTAAGAACTGTTTCACTGCAAAGTTTCCTTCATTTTCGAATGATTGTCCCTTTTGAAACCATTTTTCCCCCCTTTAGACCCCGGAGTCATTATTTTGTTGACTATAATTATAACTAATTCTCATATTTAATAAGTTTATAGTTTCACTTTGGTTTATAACCGTGGGTTGGATAGTGAAAGTAAAGAAGCGCCACGTATCTGGAGATAACGATCACCTGCATAAATCTGTCGCGATATTGGCGCATAGCGAATTTCAAACATTCCGAAGAATTTTCAGAGATAAAGAAATGAGTGGGGTTCTTTACGAGCTAAAAGTAGTGAACAGTTTTTTCCTCACATAATGGTCATCCGGCTATGTGAAACTCTTGGAGTCACACACCACGCAAACGCTATCCTCCACCCTGATGGCCTTAAAACTAATTCCGACATTTTTAATTTTTTTTTTTAAATTTATTTGAAAATGGCATTTGGCCATGTTAGGCTTACAGCCAGTTGAGTTTATTTGTGAGTTTCTAATCCTAACATATCGTATCATCCTCATTACTATAACTCTCTATCTGGTAAGGACAACGCACTTGGTTAAAACCACCCGATCCCTGGACCGGACTCGAACCGGCGACTCCAGCAACGTCAAGTAATTCGCTTCCCATTACTCTGCCGGGGTCACCTAATTAAGCCAGTGTGATTACGTCGAGTACTGTGCCGGTGTACTTCGGACCAACGGGAGATGTCCACCCCCTTTTTGTATTCAAGTGCAAGAGCTCACTACAACTCGCAGCGACGAGAGAACAATTCACCGTCCATGAAGAAGTAATTATAGTATTTACTACGCAGACCTTTGCAACGCCACGTTTTTACTCTTTACTCCTCTCGTATGCTAGGAAAAGATTACAACCGAAGTAGATTCTTTTTCTAAGCCAATTTTAATCACAAATGATGTGGCAAGTTTAGTCAGGAAATCCGATGACATCTCAAGGACCGGAAGTTTTAATCATCACGTCTGTTCTAATGACGAATTGATGATCTATACCAGGTATGGGCAACCTTTGCTTAGATGAGGGCGTAATTTCGGGACTTAATCAGGTCGCGGGCCGTAGGTAAGAAATAAGTAGGTAGTAGTGAATAAAAAGGCGATAAAAATTCACACATTTATGTTATTTATTAGAATTACAATAGCATAATCAAACATACAAAATGCAAATGAACAAAAACAGATAGAAAAACCAAACGAAAATTAATGAAAGACTTGAATTTGAAGCTTATTTGAAATTTCTGAATTTCTCGCGTGCCGAATTGAAGCTTGTGGAGGGTCGGGGGTTGCCCATATATGATATATACTGTAGGTAGCCAAGTGTTTCGTACTGTTTTTATTTATTTTTTTACTGCTTAACGTCTCTTAACAGCGAGGTAATTAGAGATGGGAAAGGATGGGGGGGATGCAAGGAATTCAGCCATGGCCTTTTTGAAGGAAGCATCCCGGCATTTGCCTGGAGTGATTTGGGAAACGATGGAAAACCCAAATCTGGATGCCTTCCCGAATGCGAGGCGAGAACGATAACCGTTACACTACTACACTCGGTAAGTGTTTTGCATTTCGGTATGACAAGTGAATTTTTTGTTTCTGAAATGTGTGATTCATGAGGCGGTAATGTGAATTTACCAACATTCGTCTAGGAGATTTTGGGAAACCGACTAAAAAAACCGCAATCAGAACTATCACTATTCAAATCTGTGCCCGTTATTCGTCCCCATCCAGTGTGGTGATATGCGTGCATCAGGTCCGAGTTGATTCATTATTGAGTTATTCATTCATTTAGACTTACGTTTTTATTTCAGTGAAAAGCTGTAAACGGTTTGTCTTGTGATTTCATGTATAGAACCTCAACATTTTTTTTTTTTTTTTTTTTTTTTTTTTTTACAGGTATTCCCCTTCCGGCATATTTTCATTCTAATGCTATTTCCTTCAATTAATTTTACTAACTCTAATTATAAGCAACAGTGTATGCAACCTCTCTCGACGCCCATTGTACCAAATTTCAGTAAAACTCACTGAATGATTGCTTCATTGATATGGGAACAAGTTTATGTGGATGCAATTTCTGCTCTGCTCACTACTGGCATACAAATTTAAAAAGTCAAATTCAGCTTTATTACGGTATTGCAGATACACATATATCCATAGTTTATTAAAATCACCAATTTTCTTGTTTCTACTTGTATTTCAGTTTTCTCGCAGAGTTGAGGAAGCAGTTGTAACGATACAAACGATGTATCGATACTTGACGCAGAGTAGTAGTATCTTAGAGGAAGTTTAGATGGCGAGTGGCTACAGAGAGGAGTGCGTGCGTGGGTTTATGTTGGATTATGCCGCGTGCTAGGGAACTTTAGTTTGTTTTAAAAGGAACATTAGAAAGCGCACTAATCGCCTTTTTGTGATGTAAACGGCAGTTTGAGTGTGGTACAAGCTTAAACAAGAACTGTGGTCAGTGAAGTGGAACACGGTAATAGGGGTGACTGTGGTTATGACTGTACTGTCGTGTTCACTACTCATCGAACTTGCAATCTTCAGCATCTAGAAGTCCGAATACGAATCACATATGTGTGGTGGCTTACGACGGCTTGTTGTGTGTCATCCCTGTGAACTTTAACGTAATAATTGAGTGATAACTGCCTCCATTAAAGTTTGTTTAATTCATGCAAGTGTGTTTCCTTTGTGTGAATAAGTATTTAATTTCGGGTATCTACCCGTGGCGACCGATCAGACCGAATCTGTAATCATTTCAAGGTGACCAGCACGGAATATTAAATGAACTTATATTGTCTTCCAAAATGAATTAACCAAATGGACTTTCCCGTTTATAGCGTTACACAGTGAATTAGTATTATAGTTCGTAATCACATACCATCACGATTGCATTAGTATCTCTGACTCCGTGCAGCCGGGTGTGGGAATGCCTCTGGGACTGGAAGTGCAGGTCTAATTTATGCAGGCGCCAAGAGTAGAAAACTCCTTGTACTGACTCGGCTAAAGTTATTTCACTTTGCAGTTGAGGTAAGGCGCTGACTTCGAGTTAATAGTAACTGTAACGCTCCAGAAACCGAATCAGCAATATAGAGGTTGCTCGGCAATTTACTTTATGTTTATACAGTTATCCTTGCAGTTCCGCAGAGATAACTTTAATTTACACGCACCCTACAGCATATATACAAATTCCTCTTTTTTCTGGTTGAGCAGTCAATTTTTGAGGCAGATGATACGAGAAGAAATATTCTATAATACCAAATAAACAATAAACTGACTGAACAGCTAAACCAGATATAAAAAATTTCATTCCATTATTATCAACTGTAGGCAACTGATCAACTAGAAGATTTTCGAAAGGATCCAACCACCTGGCACGAACAATGATTAGCTAATTGCAGGTATGTAATAACCGTTCTTTTTCGCTATCATTTCAACCACTGCCGTTTCTCCAGCAATCTATATTGATAACAGTTCAAAAATGTTAGTTTTTCGTATTGCGATGACACATCTAATTGCAAATTTTTTACTTCATAACAGCACAGCTATTACTCCAACGCCCTTCCTCGCAGACCAAGTGGACTAAACTACGAATTAATTGTAGATAGGAGCCTAGAAATTACACCGCATATTGCACTATTTTACCCTAAACAGAAAAATATTATTATAACACTTATTTCAATTCCAATCTGAGAGAACGAGGACAGAACGGATTTGGAAAAATTTGATTTCTGTTGTAGTTGAGTAAGGAAATATACCTCTTATGATAATTGGTTCACAATATATCTTCGGCATATATGAGAGGTTGCATATGAGAGGAACGGTGATATAAGTTAAACCAGAACGTTAACCACGTATTATTAACTTACGGCTGCCGACATACCAAAATCCTTGTGCTAGCAAGATTCAAATATACAGGCGGTGCACACATCACCTCAAAAGGATACAAATTATCATATGGTTTTAGTAGTAGGCTTTCGAGGGCGGAGTTAATGATATCTTAGCTGTACCGAACAACCGTGATACCATTAGCAGACATTTGTCAGAGCATTCAACAGGACTTGTGAGTGAACAATGAAGCGTTTACTAACGTGATAACGGCTGAACTACGAGAATTAATCTAGTCCCTACGTCTACATCTACATACACTCTGTAACTCACAAAACTGTGGGTGGCAGAGGGTGCTCAACACCAAAACTAATATTTACTCATGCATTCCAATCACGAATAACAAGAAGGAACAAAGAACTCATACAAGCATCAGTGCGGTATCTCATTTCACTTGTAACAGCAATTAAACCTAAACTCTAAATTGAATTCTATTTTATGAAGCATTTGTAGCAAGCTAGAGTTTGATTGCATATGATTTTTCTATGTTTGACTTGCAATTTACTGTAAATCGGTGTAAATTGATTATGTTTTATGAAAATAAATTATGTAAATAATATTTAATACGTTTAAGGACAGAACTATGCAAGAGAATTACTTAAATGTTTGTAATTCCAAGTATTAAGGTGAGCTACGATGTTTAAAGGATGATTTACTACAATTTAAAATGATTTATGTGGATAATTTTGTGTTTAAATATCTTTAATTTTCATTTCTGAGCGTTTCGTAATGTTTGCAAATGATTATGTATTAATTGTGATTGGTTTTAATATGTTTTTAATTGTTTAACTATTTTTAAAGTTCGAGAAATATCTGTCGGAATTCTTTGTAATGTTCTAGAACTCTCGATGAAACATATATAAAGCGAGCTGCAGATACAGTTTTTCGACACAGTTTATGGACAGAGTTTTGAGCGAACAGTTTTACGTATACTGTGAGAGTGTATGGTAATATTGTCTTTGGAAGAAGTGTTAGATGTAATCACTGTAGTTCGTGAATACATGTGACTAGTATCTATGAAGTTCGATGCTTTATGAAAATAAAAACAAGTTAAATTTGAACTGTATCGTGGACTAATTATTTCATATAATAATTAAATACGAGCCACATAATACTCTAATCTTATCACCCCTATCATTGCGGCCCAAATAGGTAGGTGGGTGAATCATTTCATCGCACTTGCAAATGAAAGAGGGTGTACGCATGTTTACCAAGAAATTCAAACGAAACCTACGTCATCTGTTTACCAGAGTATCCCAGCCCAATCTACAAATCAGTTCGGTGACGCTTGTATAAGGAATCACGAGTCGAGCGGCTCTTCTCTGTACTGTTAATGAGCACCCTACGAAACGGGTCCCAAATGGCGCAACACTAGCTCAAAAGTGGACGCACGAGAGTTTTTGTTGTACACTACAATTTTTCAAAATTCGACCTATGAATGGCAGCCTACAATTAGCTCTACCTAAGACTGAGTTAATGCGCAAGTCCCACTTCATGTTGCTTTGAACTGTTACGCCCAAATACTTCAAGGAATATCAATTACTGTTTACTTTATATTCCTGAACAAACGGATTCTTTTTGTTTTCTTATACGCATTGCCTTGCAATATAAGTTGCAATTTATCACCCCATATCGAAATAACCTCCAGGGAACGCCGAATTTCTAAGCAATCGGCCCAATTCCGTACCTTTCAGCGCGAAATGGTAGCTGGAACCACACGTACGGGATTTAGCATTTTGCAAATTTTTGGGGAATTTAATATTTCACGCTCCAGTATCAATAGTGGATCTCGAGTACCTCATGTATGGTATTACCTGCATACGGAACAGTCAGACATTGACAATGTCTACTCACTGGTCGATTTATTGTTATTATTATTATGGCTTAACGCCTCGTCGACGTCGAAGTCATTAGAGACGGGAAAGGATGGGAGACAAGGAACAGGAAGGGTTTT
>JARYHS010008075.1:132448225-132479224 GCA_031002005.1 Vandiemenella viatica | reverse complement strand
ATCGTTAAATTTGCAATGGGTCAGTGACTACCACAATGCCGAAGTCAAAATTTTCTGAAAGTGCGAAGTTATGGAGTTACGTAAACGAATTTGGAGAAGAGTGTGAAAGCGTTCTCTTCTGTAAATTATGTGAAATTAAAGTCATTTAAACAAAGCGATTTAAAATTTAATTTCCCAATGGTGCAGTGAGTTCACGGAAGCAAATTATGCTTTCTATATGAAAACGACACTACTAGATGAAATAAATGATGTATAATTGAACAGGCTTTGATCTATAGTAAATTTATATGTTTGATCGTATTTGGTTATTTCTAGATTATATTTACCAGTTTTTAAGGTCATATTGGCATGCATATTTCTTCATTTTTTTAGCCATAAAAATCGGAACTCTAGTTATTAATAACCTTCATAGTATGTTTTGATTGCAGAACACGGAAACACTGACGTGGTCTATGAATCGAAGTAACCGAACTACGGTCTAGAGTAGTTGGGAACATTCCTGGACTTGTAGTGTACCTTCAGGCCTGTGCTTGGCTTGGTGGCAGTTTTCCCGTAATGCGCTGGGCACGCCGTGACCGGAAGTCGCCTTGCTGGTCGGTCAGCCCGCAGCCCTTTGATCAGCCGAGCGGCCGAAGGGAGGCGGCGCAGCAAGTGTTTTAATTAGCCCCCTCCCACCCTGTCCTCGCTACGGCTTTGATTCCATTTGATCTCCAGGGTAATTATTATACCTCCAGTCGTGTCCCCAGGCCGGCAAACTCGTGTTTATTTTTATTGGACATTAACGAGACGCTCCTGTCGTGTGACTTGGTCCGCGCTCGGCGCCCCTGGTGAGTTGCAGCCGATTCTCTCTGCTAAACTGCGGCGTCAGAAAAATAGGCGGGGAGGTGATGCAACAGAATCACTTACAGAAGAGCCATACGAAATTCACAAATGAAAATTCTGTTTTATGTTGTCTAAATATAAAATTTCAATTTATATTATTTATGGAGATAGTGACCCAAACTATGATTAGTAAAGTACATTCGCGATTACAGCACGTACTACAGGAGCGTCCATAAATGACGTAGTACTATTTCTGCTTCCTGTGAACCCCCTCCCTTCCCCCACCTAACCTGATGTGTCTTTAGCCTCTACCCCCTTCCCCCTCACCACCGCTTAAGATGTAGCTTTTTCTCATTGATTTCAGAAGACGTTTTGTAAGTTTTCTTTTGCCAGACTATTGTAAACTGCATACGGAGGTAGTTAAATGTCGGAAATAAATACCTATTTACATACTGTTGTGTGTTCTGCGCATATTTTTAACGGTAATGGAAAGCTATGTGGCTCGGACACCCCTCTCCATTTTTCCACGTAGCCCAGCATAGCTATCTCCCCTTCCCCCCGCCCCCCCCCCTTTTCTTACACCGAGCACGTAGTTTATGGGCGCTGCCTATGCGATGAAAGATAAAGCAATAGGTTAATCGAAGTCTCTGACAGCTGCAATGTTTAACTCTAAAATGAAGAAACTACTGACGTAATGTATGAAATGAGAAAACGGCTAATGACGGCATAATTTAGAAACATTATTTGTATTGTAGAAGCGACCGCGTGGCTAAGCGGGTAGAGTGTCTTACTATGTCCCGGGCAACTGTAGTTCGATGATCCCCGATGATTTTTGCTTCGCAGTTGAACATCCGGAACGGCTCGCGAGGCACACTCAGCGTGTTATCCAATGAGTACCTTGAAGTAAACTCAACAGGAAGGCAAAGAGCGGCCGGAGACTGGCGCTGACCCCGCCACATCCCCTCCACCTCCGCGAATCCTGCAGCAAGAAGAAGGAGCCATAAGAACCCCGTGACCCTCACCTTTATTTATATTGCAAATGAATAACAGAGAAGAAGAAAGTTAAACGTGGATTACCTAGTATTAATGTTTTAAATATTAAAATGTTTATTCAGAATATGTTTGCTCTTCCTCAATTCACAGATCGTACTTAGACACATATCAAATAATTGAGGAAAAGGAGGACCCCACAGTTAGAATGAGCAGAATACTGCCTATGCCATGCGAACAGCTTCTGTATATTAACAACGAATACACCCTCAGTTACTTTTAAGTGATTATGTGCTTTTATAAACACGGAGCCCAGAGAGAGAACGGGTTGGGCATGCACTGACCCGTTCCGTCAGTATTTAGAAGTCATCAGTTACTCAGTAACTGCGTATGTGTTTCTCTTTTAGATGTTAATCAAACACCCCCCACCCCCCCATGCAGTCATTCAGGGTCTAATCCATCCTCTCTAAAGCACGTACCGCTGAAAAGCGTAAATAAAAGCGCTGCACCGGAGCGAATGAAGATTGAAAATTGCAGCCAGCTGCCCATAACTCTTGTTTGCGGCCGGATGAAGAGGCAATGCCCGCAGCAGCGACGCGAACCAACCACCTCTGACAACCCGCATCTCCGTCTGCACTTCTCACCTGGCTCACACCCTCAACAGATTTTTTGACATATCACACAAAAGTTGCCTGTAAAAACGCATATATATTGAACTCATTACCACGCGTGGCATGAGATCCTTACCATACGATTTCGTGATTTTATAAAGCTTTAAAAATTTGCTTGTAAAAAATAATTTGTGTAAACGAATGTTTCATTAATGTTAAGTTAGTGTTTACTGTCAACACTTGCATTTATATCAAATTAGCCAGCCAAATTTTGAAATTTAATTGTGTAATTGAACCATGTTCCATCCTCTATATGAAAATCTTACATACAAAAATCGTAAAAAAAAGTCAAAAATTTTTCTTCCATGATGCTTTCAATAACCACAACAAATATGAGCGACGTTTTTTTTTTTTTTTTTTTTTTTTTTTTTTTTTTTTTGTTTTTTTTTTTTTTTGAGGATCATTTGTATACCCGAAGTGATGATTCTGTTCAAGTTGCGAATACATTGCGTGAAACCTAATTTCAGTTATGTTCTTGTCTGATGAAGAAAGAGGAATTATATAACAGTTTGCTGCTGTTACGAAACACCGAAATTTTATAAGGCAGGGGAAGAAAATGCTCATACTTATGTAAACGTTAATGAAAAATCACAGTAGAGAAAGACATATTTCTATTCACGTACTAGTTTAATCCAGAGACGGTGTTTTTGGTATGGTAAAGGGTCTAAAATAGTTACGATTTTTATGGTCAAAAGTCATGACAGGTTTACCTGATCTGTATAAAACACGAACCTGTGTTACACCCTAACGGTTCCCTCTGCAAAATTTGAAAAAAATATCTTGAGTTTGAAGGGACTTAGAAATAATAGTAGAAGTATTAAATACGGTATTAAAAAAAAGTCATCCACGTTTTTGCTTTTAATGACCTTTAACATCAAGTCTGATGTTACCCATATCTGATGTCCTATGCCAATACGTACATACCTAATGATGGCTGAGCAGCTTGATAGTAGCGATTGAAAATGGCAACAACTGGAAGGACTTTATTGAATCGTAAGGTACAATTATATTACAAGTTTTTCAGTCGTAAAGTATTACAATATTTTTGTTATGAATGAAATGCTAAGAAAAGCAAAGTTAATTAATATATTCTGAAAATGCACTTCAACGCAGTTGCTTAGCTATTAAATTCTGCACACAACGCGGAATATATAGAAACTTCTCTGGCAACTGTTATTTTAAGAGCGAAGGCTGGCGTGTGACGTCATCGTTTTCCAGCCGGTGGCTATCGAGGTGAGTGAGTGTAGTATTGATACTGGATCTGTAGCGAGCAGGCTGTTGTTAAAGTGTTACCCTCGCGAACCTCATGTCGGCGTATTGATCCCGCCCAAGAAAGATGATTTATCGCAGCAGGGGGAAAAATGCCAACACTTCGTCCGCACCAGATGACATTAAGACGGTGGCCATAAACAAAATCTACTTGGCAGTAATTATGGCGAGCCTGTGGGCTTCTGGCTTCTGTGACTCATCTAAAACTAAAACGTAACAATAAATTAAACTCCAAACATCAAAGCGAGCTCATCACCTACATCTACGCGTACATTTCACAGCAATGTTTTAGACATTCGTCTTTTCAACAACAAAATTAGTTAAAATGAGACAAATTGAAAAAATACATAACGTGCCCGTGTAGTGTGACATTTGTGCCATCTATAAATTCTTTACAAAACACTCTATCATGCTTATTTACAGTACATTTAGTAGAAGCAAACGATTCCAAGAAGAAATATTGTAATAGCGTGTCATTAAGTTTTATTTTACTTTAGTCGCCTTTTTGGTCATAGGGCACAAATTAAATTTAACTAATGAATCCAAATCATTGTCTGTAAAGAAACTTGTAGCTTATATGCAACGTAATAATACTGTCTTTTCTGCCCTACGACCTGACGTTGGAAATTTGTTACTGACTTGTTAAAATTAATCACTCTGCTTCGTTGCAGACGTGAGAGACACTATCGCTAACAAAATACACTATCTCGTTTCCGTAGGTGTCATAAACACCTTAAAACAATTGTATTTAATTATTCAATCGTAGCATATTTTCCAAAATTAAAACAACCTGGAATGAACCTTTATTTTTATGTTACAAAAACTCAAAGTGGATGATGTGAACCATTAATTTCAAATGGAAAAGAAAAAAAAATAATATGTAAGAAACAGATTTCACGTGAGCTCATTCATGAGGATATAGTAACAACACTGGCGGAAGATGCCGTTGCCTACAATGAACTTGGGACATGTGGTTCAGACTTAAAGCCGGAGAACCAGGTGTTAACACGATCATGACTCAGGCAGGCAGGTTGAGAAAATCAGTCAGGCAAACATGGACGGGAGACCTGAGTTGCAGACGACTGAGGGAATGTCAACAATTCGTACAGATTTGGTCTCTCTAAGTCCAATTTAGTTAAGTTTCATGCGCGCTCCCGTTCAATACTACTGTATAGCACTGAATCTGTACTGGAACAGAACTGATCCAAACGTCAAACCATATAAATTCGTGATGAAACTATCAAATTAATAAAATGATATTTCAAAAAATGAGTGAACAGTGATTCATTGGATAAAAACTTCGAATTTATCCAAATAAAATATGACAGAAACGTGCTATTAACTTTTATTTTACCATAAGTAAAACTATCTTCGCTTTCTAAATATACAGTTGAGTTGTTAACATGCAAAATCTCGATTTATGTATGTGATTGTTCTGCCTATAGCTTAAACCACTCCATGATTTAAATATGTTTCCTGTATCTGTCGATAGATTTTTAGTAACTCGTAACTACAAAGGAGTTCCCTCCAGATTCGGAGTTGCGACTTTTCTGGCTGATTATGTTATGGGACTATATAACTTCTATTTTGGTACATTTTATACTAACTCGACAGAATTAGGATATCTGAAGCCAAAATTTCCTCTAATTTAGTCTTCATAGTTATATAAAAGCAGTATCTATATTATGTACTTACGTTTATTAATTTCATCGTGACAGTGACTCATATGGTATCGGCCCTATAAAATCACGTCTATGGAAAGTCTGCTTACTTACGCCGAAATTGATTCTTGTGAATGACGGAAACAAAACATACATCTTTGATGTTCACAACTAACAGACATGTAGAAATAATTTTTTACTTAGCAACAACACGCTAAAAGATGTTACTAGAGTGTTTAAAGCCTGTCTCTTTCGTTGTGCTGGTGAATATTAGATGTTTCTGAGTTCAAAATCTTAGAACTAAATGCCTGCCATCCGGAAAATAATGTAAGATGATGAAATGTAACCTTCATGGACCTCCGACCGGGTAGAATCTGTTGTCATCCTCATTGTAGCTTCCTTCGATAACAGAAAACAGTTACATTTCATCATTACCTGCAAAAATTTTCATTAACACACAAGTCAGTTGTTTATAATGGATCGTCTGTCCAAACATCCACCAAATTTTCTTTGCTACCTTCAATTTTTATTGTTCCTGGTAGTAAGGAAAGATTTTAATGAATGATAAAAATATTCTTAAAACCACTGTTTATACGCTTTCTTTGAAATGATGAGGGTGCTAGAAATAGCTACGGAAACCTTTAAAATATGCCACGTATTTTATTAAAGATTGTAGCCGTTGAAGTGGTTATCTGCAACACAACTTTCCATTAGAACCAAAAAGTGCCGAGACTTCCGCTGCCTGGCGCCCTGCTGTGATTACCGTCACCTCGGCACACACATGAATATTTACCAGTTTGATTTCCACGCACAGCCAAGCGCGCACTCATTGATCACTTCCGACTTCAGCGGGACAAACACTCAATTATTGTATTGTCCACTTTCCATACTCCATCAGTGTTCACTCATGGGCTGCGCGATTATCTGAAACCTTTGTCTCTGAATTACCGCAAATGAAGAGTTAAACTATGGATGCAGTTTCGGGCGCTTGTCATCATGCTGGCAGACAAACAACGTCTGACTGAGTATAATGTTTCCTGTAACGTAAAGCGAAAAACTAATAAAAATGAATTCTGTCGCCATTTAAAACATAAAACGGTTCCCTTATGAACGCGCTGTCTTGAATGTCATAGTCGGGATGGTAATTGATGAAAATATTCATTTCAAAAGCTTTTACTGGATGACGTTATAAATGCTAAACGCAGGATGCCCTTTGATTTTCCATGGGTTTGAATTCTTCGTTCATTTCACAAAAATCGACTTTTAATGAAGCTCTTAGCATAGCTAATGATCTTAAAAACGGTATTTGTGAAGTTTATAGAAGTGATTTCTGAGACAAGACGACTGGTTCTTTGGCCAAGGGATTTACCTAATCTCCAGCAGTTCTACTTCGTAACATAGCATCATCTATTTTGACCAGGGTATATGTACAGGAAAACTTATTTTTATACACGAAAGAGATAGGTGCACCATTATTTCGATGTTTTCGTATTTTACAACACAGAAAAGGGTTTCACTGGCTATTTCAGAACTGACATACATTGAAACAGAATATTTCCCTTTCACAGTCTCCTCATTATTACGCCACAGATAACTCCATTAACTTTCATTCTCACTTAATTTCAATTCTTTGAGATTGTATCAGACCTGTGACATGACAGCTGCTACTTACAAATGTTAAGAGAACATTTGGTAACATAAACTGTGTTCATTAGAACCGAAGGATTTGCGTTTCACAAAAAGAATGTGACGGTTAACACTCCTAGATCTGTTTGGCCCGAAGAGAGACAGCACTTGAGCACTGCACCAAATGAAATCTGTACGTGTCGGAGTCGCTGCGATCGCGCCATCACCTGCGAAATTGCCGCTTACACCGTCTCCTCATGAATAAGTATTGCCTGCGCCGAGCACCTGATAAAGACACTTGCAGCCTCCAAGTTGTTTCCGCTACACACACATATACCCCGAGCAAGTGAGTACTCGTGGCATTAGCGTCATTCCATTTAATATTCCGAAGGTTTATTCTTCACAATTACCGTACGTGTCTTTTCGAAGAAAATGATCTCAGTTAGATGTCAATGGTAACGACCTTGCTGCTGATACAGATTTTTCTTCCTGGTTTCTACGATTCTAATCAGTCGTTTATGCGTAATAGCAGTGTGCGGGAACATTGTAACTGCCCTCAGCCCCAGACCTTTTACGAAATGTTATTTTATTGATTATGTGTAGTAAGCTGGGAGTTGATTATCAATGTTTTTGTATATTTTTCGTGCAATGAATTGCGAATTTGTGTAAATGAACATTGGTTTATGTAGCGAAACTGTTTAAATGATGTGTAATACGATTAAGGACAGTATTATGTATGAAAAATTAATTAAAAGTTTGTAAGAGTTGAGGTGAGCCGCGATGTATGGAGGACAATTTTCAACTGTTTGGAATGATTTATGTTGATAATTTTTGTGGAAATACCTGCAAATATCTTTAATTCTCATTTCCACGTGTTTCATGATGATTTTGTATTAGTTCTGATTGTTTTAAAGTGGTTCTGATTATTGGCTGCATAGTCGCCGTTAGAGAAACATCAGTCGGCTTTCAGTGTCTTACTCTGGATTTTTCTGTAGCGTCTGTATAAACAAGCGGCAGAGAAGAGTTGTCAGTTGTTACTCGTTATCAGAATTTTTATTTGTTAGTTTAATGACGGGAATATTTGTGTTTCTCGAGATGTCTGGTGCCAATATTATCTTATAGCTCACGGGAAAAATAAATACTAATTGAAAGCTATTCGTGTGTTGTTATTTGGTAGAACTATTGGATTCAGTCAAGAACAGTAGTAATCAGTAACCTTTGCGGGAAGGCAAAATCCCATAGTGACCAAAGCAGCAACCTGTGGAAGAAGCAGTGAATAGATGAAAATATCGTTAATGGACGACAGGACTGAATAGCAATAAATAGTTCTGCATGTTCTTTGAAGGACACCTTTCACGGAATGAACGGAAGCGTTAGAGATCTTGTTGGAGGTATAAATAGTATTCTTCAATAAAGGCGGAGAGCTTAGCTGCGACTTTCGCGAATGGTCTGCCGGCAGAACCACTATTACCCACCATATATTTAAAGCCTCTAGCTTTTCTAGGAATACAAGCATCAGATTTTAAACTACCACCCACCTATGACTTATGATTTCCTATTACAACGTTTCAAATTTTCTCCATTCTCTCGCTGCAAATCCAAACTGCTTTGTCTTATCGACCTTGGTTAGTGTATGTTTAATCATCGGGGATGGAATTCGGGAAGACGCGGTTTCCAGCTCGGGTCAGGACATCCTAGTTTCGGTTTCCTCTAGTTTCCCGAAATAGCTCAGGCTCTTTCAAAAGGCCAAGGCCAAGTTCCTTCTCTGCCATTTCCTCCAAGCCATTCCTACCTTTAATAAATCATAAACCCTCAAGAAAACTGAATCGTGACGTTTATATTACCTAACGTATTTAAAAATGAATTGAGTATTGCAGGAAAAGACAGTAATGATACAAGACTTTATCATTCAATGGCTAGCTGCATTCTCATGATCAAATCACACTTAGAGCAGTAAGGTATGTCGTCATCAGAGGTGTTATAAATTACAAAGATAAAGAAACGGATGTATACGTATACCTTTGAAAAATATGATTTTTTGACTTGACGAATCTTGTTTAGCTTCTGGCTTTACGCCTCGTCGAAGTCATCAAGGGATTGAAGACAAGGGACGGGAAGGAATTCAACTTTGGACTTCTGAAAGAACATCCCAACATTCTCCTTGAGTGTTTTCAGAAAACGATTGAAAAGCGAAGTCTGGATGGCCGGACGGGGATTACCTGTGTCCTCACCATTGCAAGGCCCCAGCGTTATCGCTCACCCACCATGCTCCATCAAACTATTGTATCTTGCGATAAGATCGATTAAGAAGTATTTATTTTTTATTCCTTTTTGTATGAGTATCTTTGCGTGACATTTGCAAAGTAATCTGTATCTCATATTAGCTTCTGCACTGTATCTAATCTAAAAGTGCAATGAAGCGCAGTTCACTGGCTGACTGAGACGATATTGTTTCAGGATTCGAGTTCTCAATGGTCGTTCTGGACTGGACAAATCTATCTCTGTAGTAAGGTAAATCCGGCTTCAGTATTTGGCAAAGGTATGCATCGAACGTATTCGCTATGTTTGATATGCATTTTTACTCCTCCTCCCGGAATAGCTATTGCGGCGTCTGGGGAATTCTTGATTAATAGACCTTTTATATTATGGATTGCTTGAATTATTCAGTGGCAGTGCTTTCTTTATATCCTCTGTTTTCCTTCTTATTTTATGATACCTCCTAACCGCGGGACTGCCTTCTATGCTAAACCAGTTTTCTCAGATGGTTTAGTGACGCGACCACAGTTTTTTTTGTTGTGCTTTTGGCTTTATGCCTCGTCGACGTCCAGCGAGGTCATTAGAGGCGGGAAAGGACTGCGGGCAAGGAATGGAAAGGAATTAGGCCGTGGACTTTCGAAGGAAGTATCCCGCCATTCGCCTGAAGTGATTTGAAGAAACCATGGAAAATCCAAATTTGGATGCCCGGACAAGGATTCGAACGGGTGTCCCGAATGCGAGGCCAGAGCTTCACCACACTGGCGTTGTGAGCTGCTTTATATTTCTGTGTGTATAATGATTTCTATACGAATGTGAGTGTGTGATATTTGAGAGTTTTTAAGGGATGGTACTTTAATATGTTAAACATATGTTTGTGGTGATGATCCCGTCCGATTAGATTTCGATGGTTTTAATCTTGGGAGATAGGAGGCGCTAATGTTTGAATGGGCTGCTCTTAACACCTTATTTTCTTATATGGCTTTACAACATTCACTATCAAAAGTGGTTAGAACAAACATGGGGACAGTTTTGTAAGTATATTCTAACGTTGTTCAGATGCTTGGTCCACCGACAGCGGCTGGGTGTTGACATATAGCTGACTTAGAATCAAGAAGATTTATTACAGGGATAAACTAGATCCGGGTAGAAGGGTACAGAGAGATCCTTTCACCGCCTTTATGCAGCGTGGAGCAGACAGTCCAAGCAATTCTGCGGGTGTTATTTTAATGGCCAAGGCTTGAAAGATCATCGATAGACTGCTGCGCGCAGCACGTTTAATGTTTGCCATCATAAGAATTTCAGAGTGCGGCGGAATCTACACACGTCGATAGTGGGACAATCCGCGGTAGCATTTAAGTAAACCAGTGTATGTGGATGGACTGTTGCCGAGTGAGTGGACATTGTTATTCAGTGGACCGCTCAAGATCTTAGTAACCAAATTCCATCTTAAGAACGAGTGCATCATCTGAGAAGGGTCCTAATAAATTCGATTGGTGGCTGCCTTGTCCGTAAAGTGGTGGGAGAATAAAATATAAGTGTACGTTAGCAAGAAACCGTTTTGGAATTTCACTTTGTTCCCTCTAGCCTATTCTCCATTCAACACCTCACCGCATCCTTTTCCCCTGCACCAGAAAGTATACCTTAACATGACGATTGTGTCAAATAACTAACATGAAAAATCTAAAGACTGACTAAGTGAACATTAGAATACAGATCTAAGTTTCAAGCTTACATAGATTCAGTAAATTGATTTAATTGTCTTGCAACTCTATTGTATTTTAATTTTACTTTGTAGTTTAGCAGCTTTGTCCAATTCGTGGCAGAGTTCCTACAGGAGTACAGTTTCTAAATTTCTCTTCTATTCTGAACCTACAGCTTATTCATATTGGTAGTGTGCATTTCTCCTCAGTCAGAGCTACGCAAATTCCGTCATGACGGCTGCAAATGAGACATGGAAAAGTAGTACTGAGCGCAGTTGTGCCTGAAGGTCTTCTATCGGATTTTTAGCGTTATTTGTCCATAGGACTGCCCCATTCATCTCCTTCACTTCCATGTGTCTTCAAGCTATTCACATAGTTTGATATTTGGTCTCTTGAGTTAATACAATGCTCTTCGCGTCCTTACTTCCAAATCCAGCGGCCACTACAAATGATCATATATATTATTTCCCAAAAGTTGTTTTTCGTCGGTACCCCATGTTTGCCTTACTACGTCATCAAAATTAATGATTCAGACATCACTCCCCGCTAATGACGAAAAATAATCAAATAGATTAAAAATATTTACACTCCTGGAAATTGAAATAAGAACACCGTGAATTCATTGTCCCAGGAACGGGAAACTTTATATACACATTCCTGGGGTCAGATACAACACATGATCTCACAGCAGAACCATAGGCACATAGACACAGGCAAAAGAGCATGCACAATGTCGGCACTAGTACCGTGTATATCCTCCTTTCGCAGCAATGCAGGCTGCAACTCTCCCATGGAGACGATCGTAGAGGTGCTGGATGTAGTCCTGTGGAACGGCATGCCAAGCCATTTCCACCTGGCGCCTCAGCTGGACCAGCGTTCGTGCTGGACGTGCAGACCGCGTGAGACGACGTTTCATCCAGTCGCAAGCATGCTCAATGGGGGACAGATCCGGAGATCTCGCTGGCCAGGGTAGTTGACTTACACCTTCTAGAGCACGTTGGGTGGCACGGGATACATGTGGACGTGCATTGTCCTGTTGGAACAGCATGTTCCCTTGCCGGTCTAGGAATGGTAGAACGATGGGTTCGATGACGGTTTGAATGTACCGTGCACTGTTCAGTGTCCCTTCGACGATCACCAGAGGTGTACGGCCAGTGTAGGAGATCGCTCCCCACACCATGATGCCGGGTGTTGGTCCTGTGTGCCTCGGTCGTATGCAGTCCTCATTGTATCGCTCACCTGCACGGCGCCAAACACGCATACGACCATCATTGGCACCAAGGCAGAAAGGACTCTCATCACTGAAGACGACACGTCTCCATTCGTTCCTCCATACACGCCTGTCGCGACACCACTGGAGGCGGGCTGCACGATGTTGGGGCGTGAGCGGAAGACGACCTAACAGTGCGCGGAACCGTAGCCCAGCTTCATGGAGACGGTTGCGAATGGTCCTCTCTGATACTCCAGGAGCAACAGTGTCCCTAATTTGCCGGGAAGTGGCGGTGCGGTCCCCTACGGCACTGCGTAGGATGCGACGGTCTTGGCGTGCGTCCGTGCGTCGCTGCTGTCCGGACCCAGGTCGACGGGCACGTGCACCTTCCGCCGACCACTGGCGACAACATCGATGTACTGTGGAGACCTCGCGCCCCTACATGTTGAGCAATTCGGTGGTACGTCCACCCGGCCTCCCGCATGCCCACTATACGCACTCGCTCAAAGTCCGTCAACTGCACATACGGTTCACGTACACGCTGTCGCGGCATGCTACCAGTGTTAAAGACTGAGATAGAGCTCCGTATGCCACGGCAAACTGGCTGACACTGACTGCGGCGGTGCCCAACCGCTGCGCAGCTAGCGCCCTTCGACGGCCAACACTGCTGTTCCTGGTGTGTCCGCTGTGTCGTGCGTTTGATCATTGCTTGTACAGCCCTCTCGTAGTGTCCGGAGCAAGTATGGTGGGTCTTACACACCGGCATCAATGTGTTCTTATTTCAATTTCCAGGAGTGTATTTTCATTATAAAACAATATTTTAAAAACATTTTGTATAAAGTATGTAGAAAGCGACATCTGTTGACATTCTTTTTAACTAACATGGACGACAGTAGTCTAAATTCTGTAGAAGGCACCATCTACCGATTCAAAATATGAGTGTAAATAAATAATTATCACATTTTCACTGAATGGTTACTTAAATTAGGTAATGGTGAATTAAAAGTTCACACATTACTACATTGAGTCGATAAATATTCTGAAACATTGTTATTATAACATTTCCATATTTAATGCCACAGAAATCAATGCAAAATGTTTCGCAATTATTCAAAGGTGATTTATATGTCCAAAAACGATGATTGTAAAACAACTAATGAATATACCATTTCCAATTTGTTACCTAGAGAGCAAAAAGTTTACCCCACTTCTGATTCTATCCTACATAAAGAAATATATAACGTTCAATTGTACCCCAAGGGTTTCTTGAACTACTTAAATCTGTCTTGTTTACCATCTCATAAATTGTTTTTAAAGATAAATGTTATTATTATGTTAATCAGAAATCCTAACGTCTAATCAGGGTATAATCAATGGTGCAAAATCAGTGATAAATTCATTTACTCCATTAAAACTATGCTCATAACTCGGATTGCGTTTGCAAATGATATGAATACAATTCCCAATAAAAGTTGTCTTCGTTATTATATTAATAAAGCACAACGTCAGACGCTTCAAAGGACAGGACTGTGTTTACCAGAACCTGGTTTATTATTATTATTATTATTATTGGTGAATTATCCCAATAAATTGAAGACGGTAAGCAAATGACCGAATCAAGTTTTCTGCAAGTTCTTCTTATTGTTCCAATGGGCTTTCATTCTTTCCGAGAATTATTATTTACATGGATATATGTAACTTTTTGGCTTTCTCATTCGTTCATATATTCTGTGATATTTGTGTTTGAGTTAAAAACACACTTGGTCAAAATGTAAACAATAATCATATTTGAAGTAATAATAATAATTTCGTATGGTCGTAATGACTTGGGGATAGGGTTTCTATTGGCTGCGCATTCCGCCCCTATCATAGCCGCATTAACCTATCCCGGCAATCCTGCTTGGTACAGGGGACCTACAGTTTAACGTGGAATCCGAGCCACGGAATTGGTAACATTGGTTTCAAAGAAGTTTGAAAAAATAATCATATCTATTTTTTAAATGTTCTACGAATAAATACATTTTATATAATGATATCGACTTTTTACAATAGGACTGATATTTATTACTGCTCTTAAAATAAAATGCCATTCATCAATAAATATTTGCATTTACTTATTTCCACAATATTAGATTACCATTCGGTGACTGATACAATACTGTGCGAAATATTCGCATGGGTTAGCTATTGCATCCTTGAATATTGATTTCTTAGCTGTTTGGCTTCACCTCTCTTACGTTGTACTCACATCAATTCACTGCATAATTGAAAAATCAATCAGGAACCAAGCACTTAATTTTCCCTATTAAATACAATGCCTGAGATCACTTATTTTTGAACCACAATCGCTATTCTGCATAGCTCCTTCAACTACAGCTCTTACAGCCATACAGTAAAAGATATGCGCGTCAATTTTCTTATTTGACTAAAATTGTACTACAAGGTGTCTTTCCTTTTACGGCTATGTTGTGCACGATTCGCTTTGATGAAAGAGCATAACTTTTAACCTTGACAAGTATAGCTTGATTTTTTTTTCATGTTCCAGCACGTATTTTGTTTTTATCTGAAGTATCTCATGTGCTGTGATTGCTACGATTACCACCCGTCAGTCTTGTAGAATATTTGTTGGATATTTCTCTCCCAGGTCCTAGAATATGAAAACACTCAAATCTTATCCATTATCAATGCATATTTCTCTGATGCAATGTACAAATCTGTCACATATTTGGTTGTATGCATATATTTACAGAGATCACGTTGCAGCATTCAGTTTGTTGTGCAACACACTCAGTTAACTTGTCACAACATGATTTTGTTTTAGTGACTGTTCAGGTTCTTCAGGATAATGCTACGACTCGTGTACTAGGTTATGGACTAACCTCTCGCCGGCATCTCGTATGGTTTAGCGAGAGTACGCCTCCCTCAAGTACATAAAACCTATTCCTGTATCTTCAGTTTTTTCACTGTTTGGAGTGTACAGTCTTGGACTAGTTTCCAGTCGGAAATCATTGCGAACTGGGTGAATTCGATATCATTTTTATATCAAATATGGCTAAAGTAAGCTATACACGTGTTGCTGAAATGGAAAACGATTTTATACAGAAAAAAATATTCCTAAATGGAAAGGCAATCATCCTGCAGTCAAGTGACGTAAATTAGGAAACTTCCTGATAACCTGCTCAGTATGTCTGGAAAGACATTTTTCTTACTCATTCCCTTTTTCGTTACGAATTTCAATCATTCGTGTCACGCCTATATACTTGCTGCCTTCGCGTGAAATCTCGCTATTAGCTGCTCAAATGTTTCCTTTCTGTTGTGAACTCTTGTAACTCTAAGATCCATCCAGTAAAAAAAAATTCTTTTTCCTTAATTTCAACAAAATTTTCATGTTCCCAGAAATATGTCTCCTTTTATTTATCCTCTTTTGTCGCTCCATAGCATCTCCATTCTTTCCTATGTGAAGACGGAAGGTAAAGCTTGAAATTTTACTCTCGATTGGTTATTGTTTCACACCTCGTTAGCAAAACAGCAAGTGTTAATTACTATTGTTTTGGCACAGATTATTTATGTTCACATTAAAAAAAAAAAAAAAAACGTTAGTTAATACTACCATACAGAAATCAAATGATCGCAAAAAGAGGCGACACTCTTTCATTGTATCAGTTGATTTGGTGCATTTCTAAACTTCTATAACAAAATTAATTTGTTTAGGTGCAGAAATTAACTTTTTTTGTTTATGGCTTCATGCCTCGTTGACGTCAAGATCATTAGAGGCGGGAAAGGACTGGAGACAAGGAACGGGAAGTAATTCGGCTATTGCCTTTTGTATGAACAATCTCGACACCCGACTGGAGTGTTTTTTGGAACCAGTGGAAAACAGAATCTGATGACAGGATGGGGATTCGAACCAGCCTCTTCCCGAATAGAGGCCAGAAATGACTAAATTTCTTTTTGGCAGGGATTAGTTGTTCCAGTGTTAGTAGAAAGACTGTGTCTGAATGCAAAAGTTGGTCGCGGTGTCTGTGTTCTGGCTCGAGGAGGAAGCTCTGTTATTGTTCGCCAGTGAAGGAAGGAAAACTAATCCGAGTGATGGAAGCTCCCCTCTGCTGTGTGCTGAGAGGCAATTACATTGGCGATGCGATGCGATGTGCCTGGGACGCGATTTCCTTGCGCGACTCGTTATTTGGAGCACAGCACATATTGGCAGAGGCCTTCTTTCAAGTGGGATTCCGCCAAACCGGGGAAGGAAGAGACGCGGACGATAGGCCTACCTTTGACGCTCGAGGAGCAGCGGGCGGCTCATCCCTTGTCGGCTGAGGTTTTGTGTGCCCCAGCCGCAGCACAGCTTCGGCACTGAGGCTGTACTCGTTCCCTGGTCCTTCTTCTTAAACCAATGGTCTCCAAAGGTTATCACATCTCTTATAGGAACGTTAAAATACTACCGAAACCAGTAAGTGAAACGTAATAAAAACAAATAAAAGGTTTTTGAATGGGACGATCTTACCTTCTGTAAACAGAAAGCTGCTGATGTTTACAGTTTATAACGCAAAAGTAATTTCATATGGTTAATTGTTAATTTAATAGACAACTAGAGATCTTCGACGTCAGTATTATCTTCACAAACGTACTATACTAAGAAACAAAGTGTCTGAATTCCCCATCGCTTGGGTTAAATTTTTCACCTAGAATAAATATCACACGTTAATTAATATCACAACCACCACGATTTTTTATGTTATTATTATTATTTTAAAAAAATAACAGAATGGACTTAATTGTTTTAGACGCTGACCACACATGATAAGTCGATTTTTCTATGACGTAGAAATTTACAAATCATCTCAGAAGACTAAAATTTGTTACTAAAAAGTGGTTATACCTAAAATTTCTTCAGTTTTCTTGTATTAATTTTTTTCCATTGGGATATGCATATAGGGTCCTGGGCAAAAAATACCATACACATCTGGTAATACATGCGCTTATTAATCACGTCTTACTGAGACACAAAAGAATTTTATCCGAACCACCTAATATTCCAAGTACCTAGTGAGAAGAAGAATTTGTATATGGTTCATAAAGAAAATTTATAGCGGTGTGTTTGCTTAGTGGTTAAAACGTCTCAGTGGACATCGAAAACTACAAGGTTCGACTCCAAATCTTTGCGAATATTTTCCTGGGCCTTTAACCTAACATTTATCTCTGACAAAGCATGCTTTGTTTGTGTGTGAAGTGCGCCAGAACGCTTCCGTGATTTGTGTTATCGGGTTAGGATAGGTAAAGTGTAAAGAAACTGGCCGTGCAACTTCCGATACAATCCTTCCTTCGGGAGGGTCCAACCAACCTTCTGGTTGTTTAGCAAGCTCAGCTTGAAGAAAATCACATCGGGAGGTAATACTTTTGCGCGTGAAATTTATGATGCTGCTCTTAATTCGAAAGCTGATATTGGAATTTTCGATTTTAAACCAATTCATTTCGCGCTCTTGTTTTGAAAAATTGGTTAGCTACTAGTAGGCTGTATAGATAGTCTACTATGATTTATATATATATAAAATTCACTTAGCTATGTAACATTTAAGAAACTTTCAAGCGGTCAAATATTAACTCAAACATTGTTTGTTATGGATAGATAAATTTTTAAAATTGAAGATACAGTGGTTAAGCACAATATTATTCTGCTTTCTTAGTATCTCGAGTGACTCACTGTGCTTCTTAAAACGTGCTGTTTCAGCTAGACATCCGTTCTTCATTGGTTCAGGTGCACCAGCTGTCATTGTGCGGGTGTGGCTGATACCAGTCAGTGGGTCGACTTGTATACTAACCAGATTTCTACCTCACTATGCCAAGGACACAGGGCACCTCGTGATCAGCATAGCGACGATCTTTTTCTACGCATTCGCCACTTCTGACGAAACTTTTGTTACTGTACTCAATACCAGTGGCAATAACAGTTCAGTTGTTAAATTACCAGTTATCTTGAGTGAACTACGCAAAGTTGATTCTCAAAGCCAATCTTGAATAGCTACATAATAACGTTACCGGCCTTGAAAATCTGTCTGTGAACGTTGTTATTATTGTCTTTTGTGTGTCAACTGAATAGTTAGGGATGTGGAAATGGGAATCCACGCATCATTCACGAAGATTATTTCAGGAAATCGCCTAAAACCGTTATTAGAAAGGCCAGCACATTAGTTAGCCGTTGTATCTCAGCGATCCAATACGACGGTGCTTTAGCGTGCAATCCCTAACTGGTGCATAACTATGTATCTACATCTCTTTTGTATGGCATTTAGCTACTGACGCCTGATCCAACCACTGTGCACTGCTATCCAATATTCGTACACAGAATGATTTTTTCTTTCTATCGTTTAGAAACAGTAGAGCGACTCGTTCCTTCCATTCTTGTAACGTGTCACAAGAGCAGTAGGACCTATACTGCGGAATTCGACCGTCAAAAAGTGAATACGGCTACTGGCAAGTGCCGGAAAACGTCTGGTGGAAGAGTAATATCGCCCTAGAAAAACATTACGTTCCGTTTCGCTCCTAATTTATTCTTAGCCGAAGGCTCACTCCATGTCTGATATCACTTTAGAGCCCCGGGGGTTAATTCTGTCACCTAATACCCTGTTTCACAGATTGAAATATAAGTTCCTTAACTACACAACATCTTTTATGTTATCTGAAAGTTAAATTCCTTAACTAAGATCGTAGCACTAGAAATCAAAACTTCCTACAGCAATTTTACATTATGCAGTCTGGGAGGTTATGAAGTGAAATCATCTTAGACAAACCAAAGTTTAATTCTTAATCAAATATCCTTTTTCGCCGACTGTATTTTATATTAGTTTCTTTAATGGCTTTTGACTGGTTAGCCATGCAGTTAGTTTCAATGTTTTTGTATGATCATCCTGCTTATTGATGTAATGCCAGGAATTTTCTGACTATGCAAGTGAAAGACAGCGCAAAACAAAGGCAGCACTTATATTTACACCCGTTTCGTAGGGCAGACTCGAACCAAAGGTCATCGCTAACGGAGCGTCCATAAACCACTTAGGTCCATTTTGGTCTCCCCCCTCCCCCCACGTAGCCTGACCTTGCTTTTGCCGCTAGCCCTCTTCCCCCTCCGTGTGCACGTAGTTTTTTTCCCTGTTGATTCCATTTTGTATTGTTTTCTCTTGTCAGACTACCGTAAATTACATACTGAGATAGTTAAATGACGGAAAAAAAATATTCACATGCTGTTGTGTGTTCTCTACCTTATTTTAACCGTGAGAAATAAAACTAATGAGAATCTACGTGACCTGCCTCGGAAACCCCTCCCCCCTCCCCTCACGTAGCGCAGCGTAGCTTTCAAGTCAATCCCTCCCCTCCCTCTAGACCAAGGCACGTAGTTTATGGACGCTCCCTAAGAGGACACTTCAATCTAGTCCCTACTCTACGGGACAGGGTGCAATTAATGTTCGTGAAACTGTAATATAGTCTTAGACGTAATGAGTCTACTTTCTGCACTAACTCGGCTTGCAACTAGAGTTCTGATACAAATATATTACACGCTAACAGAAAGCCAAACAAAATGAACGATAAGCTCATCATTAATCGTATTACGCCTGATGAAAGTTGATTATTCAGTTTACATTACGTTATTCTAACTGAAAATTAATTTACTTTACTTACAACGTCTTTGACTAGCCGAAATATAATCTTCTCAGCTAATATGATCGTGCACTAATCTATATGACGGACGTGCTAATTTAAGCTCCAAATAATATAAACGTGCCACTACGTAGAGAGTCCATGCAGCAGTGTTCGAATTTATTTGAAATGATAATTTTTTTAAACGAAAATTAAATTTGAACAACATTTTAGCCAATGATAAACGTGAACCTTTTTCCTAATTGCGACAATGTAATGTTACACTGAATAAATCCTTGATAACACAATGTAGCAAATCGCTAGAAATCACTAACATGGGACTGTAATTACATCACTGAAGTTCGAAAGAATATGAAAACAGAAGGCTTTAGAGATTCTGATCAAAGGACGCAAAGTCTTTGGGATTTGAAATAGTAGCTGATATTTCCAGAAATTTACACCGCAGTAGGTCTGTCTAACGGGGCAGCCACAATATGATCCAAGAGATGAAGTATTGGGAATCGGCCAATTTATACTCTACTTTCATGATCTGTAGCTCTTTTCTGTACCTCTTATTAGCAGATTATTCTGGGGAACAATCAGGTGTATATACAATACACAAACAACTAACTGGGTTCCTGATGGCACGAATAGCTTGGTACAAAAAGTATGTGGTTCTATAGTCAGTGGAATAAACCTCAATAGCGAAGCAACATATCGGAGCAACACCAAAGGATAGTAAAAATAGAACTAGTGCGTAAAACATGAATCATTAGTTTCCGTATCGAAGTCTTGCGATGATACCGAGGTCATGGTACGAAGAGAGAAAGGCAAGGTTTATGACAAACATCCCTAAGGTGAAAGCACAGGTACCACACAAATTCTACCAGAGTACTGTAAGGGTAGAGACTAAAGGTAGAGAAAGGCGGTTAAGGTTTCTGACGGTAGATTGAAAGGTCCCCGGTTCGAATCCCCGACTCTAGGGTGGTTTTTGAAGGCCCTTGATCTCGCATAGCTTGCTGTGTAATGTGATGTGGTTTTGTGACCCAGATTCCTCGTTAAACTGTAGGTCCACTTTATCCGATAGGATTACCGGGTTGGATTAAGGACGCCACGACAGAGGTGCATGTACGGCAAATCGAAACACTGTCAATCGGCGGCCGAACCCTTCGAGAATATTCCGACTAAAACTACCAAACAAAATTATTATTATTAGAGACAAAATAAAATTGTATGTTTTCGATTCCAATAAAAAAAAAAGGAACTCCTCACTGTTAAGAGCAATCAAACTCAAGCTCGTCAACATTTCACGCAATCATATTTCGAGGTAATTTCAGATGTTCACGAACGACAAGCAGGACCGAAAAATACCTAGTTTAATAATTGCCCTAAAAGATTGTTTTGTTTCTATATGCAATCATTCCTTCAATATTTAAAATAATTCGCCTAATATCCTTCCATCCTTATTACATTAGTTACGCATGACACAATAGGGCACAATAGGGCATCACGTTTCCTTCACCCACAGATATTCTACCATGTCATAATTTAATAGTCTCGAGTCCCTAATCGGCAAGTATAATGTGTATCATCTGAGCCTTGTGACTCAGAATACACGAATAAACTTCATTCTAGCATCTAGTTAACGATGTCCTTATCATTCTTGTTGCTCTTTATACCACTTATTTCACTAAAGGCCCATGCCAAATTAATAATTCCCTTGTAAAATTGATCATCGTCTTCGAAACGGTGTTTCGTATATTCCAGAGTCGGCTTTCCCTTTCCAAAAGACAAGAAGTGACCAGCGTAATTGCCTCTGTGTGTCTGCATGACTCGCAATAAATTGTTAATCGTGCAACTCTTGTTGCTTTAAAATACAGTTCTGAGTCGTTACTTACAGCTCTGCCAATTACCAACTACCTACTACAAGTTTTCCGTCTATCTGAAAAGATGCGAAGTTGCGCTCCACTTCAATCAACTCGGCGCCTCCACTCGCTGTCCCGACGGAGCGGGCCGTCGAGCCGACGTTCGCTCGCACACTTGCCAAGTTGCGACCGCCTTTCCGGCAGTCCTAATCCGAACGGAGCAGGTCGTTAACGGCGGGCAGTTCTTCCCTCAAATTGGACGCTCCTCGCCGATTTAATTGATGCTAGCGGGAGAAACGCACAGCCAGGCACCGACTGTGGCGGAACACAC
This sequence comes from Vandiemenella viatica, assembly GCA_031002005.1. Classification (NCBI taxonomy): domain Eukaryota; kingdom Metazoa; phylum Arthropoda; class Insecta; order Orthoptera; family Morabidae; genus Vandiemenella; species Vandiemenella viatica. Next base: position 132,457,194 of record JARYHS010008075.1, on the reverse strand, counting down.
CTGCAGACGCTGTCACAGCAGGTGCTGTTCTCTCGATGAAATTAATGAACAACAGAAACAAGATAATCCTCTAACGTAACTCTGCATTGCTATTTCCACTGCATTTCACTGAATACGCTTGCGAAATTTATAGAACAAACACTGAGCGTTAAAGTCACGTCAGAACGAGGAATATAAGGAATGAATAGTTCCGATTGTCCAAGGGGGATTCTCCAGGAGCTGCACGTGTGTAATGATAGAAAAAATTAACAACTCATCCTCTCGTCTCAGTTCTACCACTGCAACAGTTTATTGTAGAATCATCTATTAGACTCTATCCAATACTTCTTAAGCCGCGTTTACACGACGTCTTGTAACGAAGGAGGGACGGGACGGGACCTTACTAGCCGAAGTGTAGGGACGAGCGCGCGCCGCAAGTTAGCCCTCGCTTACCTCGCCGCCACCTCCCCACCACGTTGCCTAGTGTCGTTTGGCACAGAGAACTTTACGGCAACAGAAGGGGTGTGAACCGCTGCTGCAAACCAGCTGCGTCTCGTCCCTGCTAGCAGAGGCTGCCCTGTTCCCATGGCGTGCTGTTGAGTATTCGTCCAGTCCCGTCCCGCCTTTGTTACAAGACGTCGTGGGAACGCAGCTTTATAGGTAGGATTACACGTAGATCTTGTAATTGACAAAAATTGAATAGTTACAGAATTTTAATATTAAGAACAGATTGCAAAGAACATATACGAATGGATATTAATCCCACGGATAATAATTTAAATAGTTATTCAACGCACAGTATTTGCAGCAATGAAAACATGATTATGTGAGAAGAATCTTCTGCGTGTCTTGAGGGGCGGGTACCGCAACGGCAAGTCGTCATCGTGTGTAACGTCCGAATCGCCACATGAAAGTGCGAACGTGTCACGAAATAATTTTGGAGGAAATGTTTGCGTGTGAAATAGCCAAGACTTAAGGTCCTAGGATAGACCGACATTTCAAGTAACCATTTTACGAAATCAATCTAGCGACAAGGTACTGTACTAAAATAAACAACTTGTTGGACAATATTTCAAGAGTAGGGATACAGTGTGCAATAAATACTCGCCAGAAAATAGATAGCTTGTAAGATTTTGTTTACTGATGTATTTCGACTAATCACCCGGGAGCTGAACTGAGAGAGACAGTAGTTGACGTGATCCTGATGGAAGATTTACGGCTAAAGCATACCAGCCTAAGTTACTGATGGTGGTAGTTCCGACTAGGTCGCTCCGGTGTTCTGACGACTGACGGCAGAGCCATAGGCGGGAGTGGAAGAGAAACCTGTTTAGTAGCCGTAGTGGCTGAGTTTTACTGTGCAGAATTGACAGACGTTTTGTGTTGGAGCCACCGTACTGGGTAGGATCCGTGCTTCTTATTTGCGTTGAAACGGGGGTCATCATTGCGGATGTGGATGTGGATCCTAAGTGCTTGACGTCCGTGAGTGCTGATGTTTTGCGGAAGCGGAGATGGAAAAATAATTTTGTAATTATTTAGATTTTAATATTTTATCAAATATAAATGTAAAATCAAAATAATTATATTTTTACGCTAAATTCTACTTTTTTTCGTAAGTAACGTCTTTTTTCATATATTACTGCGACATTGATTTATTTTTTGCCTCATCTTTCAACAACAAAGAGCATGGTATGATTTTAAAAGTGTATTATATTATTTACCGAGCGTGACCTCGCATTCGGGAGGACGCCGGTTCGAATCCCAGTCCGGGCATCCAGATTTGGGTTTCCCCAAATCACTCCAGGCGAATGCCGGGATGCTTCCTTCAAAAGGGCCATGGCCGTCTTCCTTCCCATTCCTTGTTCCTAGTCCCATCCCGCCTCTAATGACCTCGACGTCAACGAGGCGTTAAAGTCATAAGTAAAAAAAAAAAAAAGAATTAAATTATTTACATAACTACGCACGCGTCTAAAAAACAATCTTTGTCATATGAACATTGCGGAGTTCCCGTCTCGAATAATTCAAGCATCAAGCACAAGTCCACGCCACTACACATCTCTGTGCTCGCCACCTGCCTTTCCACCGCCCTAGGGGCCCATTCAAAGTACAATTTGAAGGATCTATGGTGAACTGATTTTCGGGGCCGCGAAATGGGTTAGAGGACAACATATGGCACATGTTGGATGTTGGTGGACTCCCAAAAAACCAACACGGGTCCTTGCCGTTCAACAAGCTATGGCGTTGGATCATGATTGGAGGATACACCCTAAGAGTGTGCGATAAGGAAACATGACGTGCCGCGAGAAAGTACGAGTGGAAAGGATTGCTTGGAACATTTTGTTGGAGCCCTTCTATTAGCGTGAATGGCTGAGCGAATCCTACTGTAGTTCTACCCGGATGTCCTGTAAATTGGACGGTGAATAAGCCGCTTTACAAGTTCAAACTTTTAAATTCGTCGCTTAGGTGATAACACCGTTGAGTTAATTGTTATTTTTATTGTAAGATCGTCACAAAAAAACACGCTGTTGTTGGCTAAGTGAAAAAAATTGCGAATGTGGATGTGGTAGCGGATGTAGGATTTCATGTGAAAGTTCCGCACTTGCGGATGCAGAGCTCTGTTTCATCACTAGTTCTAATGTCTGTCCATTGTCCACAGCGCTGCCCACGTTCAACATACAATAGTAAATTACCGCATAAAATCTTTCATTTGCGTTGTGCTTAATTCTTATCGAAACCCGAGACGAAGTGATAGGAAAGTCTGTTACTTAAGAGTTCTCAGTTGTTTTAAATCTAAACGAAAGCGGACATTATAAAGTTGCTGAGTGACGCCCAAGGTTAAAATTCATATTTTATTGGGTTAATGTTTGATTTATCAAGATGTGATATTGAATGCGTAAAAGCAAAAAATAACCTGCACCATGAATATCAAGGCTTATAATGTTCATCAATACAATTTTACAAATAAAATTTAAATTGTGAAACATTTTTAATTTCTCTTGTTGTTTATCTATCATCCTTTTTTATTTATCTCAAACGGATGACTTTCTTTAATTATTCTTTGAATTTTAGGCCCGGAATTTTATTTTATATCAAATTTGAGTAAATATGAGTAATTACTTTACTTGAGCTTGTAGGTAGCTTGTTCCAGAGTAAATCAATAATTTTAGGTCATGGATGAGTACGACGTACGTAAAAAAAAAAAAAAAAAAAAAAAAAAAAAAAAAAAAAAAAAAAAATCATAATTATTGGAGAGGTAATGTTAGTAGTTTTTGACTACCGTTACGCTTACAATTACGTAATAAATGTGTTGTGCAACAATCTTGTACAAGGCAGTAATACCTAATTATTTGTAATAAAACGCGAAAAAATACAAATAGATAACTTTATTGCCCTCGTAGATACACACTTATAATATTACAGCAGCCCTCCAATCATTATCATCAATTAAAGTTAAATGAACTTGAGAACTGAATAACGAGGCGCTGCATCAATATGTTCTAAGATATGCAAGAGTGTTACAAACAGAATTTAAAGTCGAAGCTGATGCTATTTATTTCTTTTAATATTTTAAATTACTTTTGTGGCGTTTCCATTATTATTTGTAACTGCTGGAATATTAAGACGTTAGTAGATAATGTTTTTTTTTTTTTTGCTATGCAGTTTAGTTTCTGTTAATGTTATCGTTGATTCTAGTAAATGTGAAAATGAGATTGGGTGACGATCTCGATTTTCTTCTGGAACATTCCATCATAAATGTTTTCTCACGCAGAACAAGTCATTCCGATCATGTATAATAGTTAAGTCTTCAGACTCATTTCAATTTTACTAGGGGAATGTTCTAATGTGTATATGCAATGGGTTATTAGTTATGAATAGCTCAATATAAGAAGAAACTAGTCGATTAAAAATTTCCTAACCTGTTAGCCGCATTAAAACGTCGCACTCCTGTGAGGTTTGAACGATTAGGTTCTCTGCCCTCATTTTCAGTCAACGTTTATTTTCGCGTTTGACTTATAGAACATAACCTGTGACAATATCACAGCATACCAATGATTATTATTCTCATTAATTAGTAGTATATGCTTATAAATAACTGTACTGATGTATGTAATATGATTTATTGTATCATATGACTCGCAGTAAAATAAATAGTGTTTTTTTTATGATTAACTATCACAAATAACATTGCTGGCAGATGACGTAATCTGTACTATTATAAATCTGTAAGCAACCTGAGTGTGTCTCTTTATTTGAACGGGAGCCCCGCAAAAACTACCGCAGCATATTGGACGGGGTTTTCAAATTTTTTGAGCTAATGGTCCGTATCAAAATCTGCGGAAATAGCTAATGACTTATATGTACAGAGGGATGGAGAAAATAATTAAATACATTTCTAGACATAAAATTAAGAGATACGGATCACACTGTAATTGAGATGCTCCTTGCACAAAAAAACCTAAAAAAAATCACACTACTTAACTTAGAATTCTGTTCAATATTTTGACTTCGAATATTTAGTTTTCTGTTTTCATGAATACTGTAAATAAATGGAATACCTGAATCAGATATAATAATCATTACTAATACTTCATTAACTGTAAAAATGACCACAGATGAATATACTGATTTCTGGATTATTTATATTTTATTGGTCTTTGGCCATATATTCCCGGTTGCATGTATTTTGATAAGTATAATTAAAAGGAAATCGTTACTCAAACCACTACATAATATATTAACTCTTCAATTAGAGTAACAGAAGTGTAATATTTATAATTAGTAATTTTGTGCTTAATATAGATAGCACAAGGTTTTCACTATACCGTATCGCTGCAATTTGATAGTGATAAACAGTTATATCGTTTAGCGGTAGTTTCGACATATCGCAAATCAAAATCAGTTATATGCAAAGTTCCTTGTGCCTTTGGCGACGTTTTTAATCTGCTCCAGGCCGTATTTCAACCTAACCGCAAGAATAAACTCTACATGGTGGTACAGCAATGTATTATTCCGCGTGTTTTAATACTCTTGCCGTTCAAACTGAAGTTGTATTTTGAAATTAATTCTTATAATTTATGCTGGGCGTACGTTGAATACTGAAATCCTGTCATTACAAAAAATATATTTAGCGATGCATTTCATGCGTTTAGGTGTATCTGCATCGCTTGATTTTGAAGCGGCAATGTCAGTGTAGATTGTGGTTAGGTCGAAATGCAGCCTGAACATGAATGTTCTTGGAACAACAAAAGGCATGAGGCATTCAATTATTGTTAATAATTAATAAGATGTTTTAATTAATGCAATATTAGTGATGAAATGTAATCACAAAAAACAAACCAACCACCGTGAATGTCCAGCCTATATTTCCGTCTGGCAATGGCGACATATTTTTTTTTCTGGTTCACGCCGTATTTCAATCTAACCATTTCGATTTTGAGATAAGATGATGAAACTGGCTAGAAGTTCGGGTGGATGCGTAGAAGTTATAAGCAAAAAATACATTTTATTACCTACGGCATGAGAATGTACTATACATATATGACATACGAAAACTGGCCAGTAATTTTAGATTCGTTGTAAATGCTATTGTTGGCAGCAAAAATATTTTTATAAATGTACTGCTAAAATTATCGCAGATGGTAACTTTCGTGTCACCTTTATGTCTAAGGTACATTTGATTTTGCATTAATAGGCAGTTTCTATCATCCGGAAAACGTGTCTCAAATTCTCTGACCAAGAGGACAACTGATTCTCGGTATGACGTTATTGACCGTTAGCGATAATGTTTCACGTAGCTTTAATTTCTTATTTTTCATATATTGTGTTAAAATATAAGTATAACAAAAATTTTCGATCTATAATATGAAAACTGAATCTGAGGTAGTAACTAAAAGAAACGAAAATCTTTAAATGAAATCTATATTTTTTGCTTCTCCTAGTTAATATTTGATACTTAACTAAAAAAGCTCAAAGTATTTCAATACACGCCAATACCCGCGTGTGCGAAGCAATGTGTAAATGCTAGTGCTATTTAAAAGGTTCAAAACGGTAGAGGACCGTAAACATCTGCAAGTTAATCTGGACAGCATACACACGTGGGTTAGTAAAAATTGGATGAAAAGAAATGCAAAAAAGAGTAAGGTTATTAGATACACAGATAAAAAAAAGTAAAGGTTTATTATAATTATAAGGCGGAAAAATAATTGATTGTTGAACACTTGAAATAAAATATCTTGTATTTACATTTGATAACAAGCATAATTGGGCAGGACACATTCGTCATGTAGTAGGAAAAGGTTTCAAAATTCAGCATTTGTTGGAGAGGGTGATGAGGGGATGCACCAGAGAAGTAAAGGAATTGGGTTACAAACTTTGGTCAGACCGTTGCTTGAATACGGTAGTGTGGTATGGGGACCCACATTTTGGGTATAAAATACAAGAGTTGGAGACGGTACAAAAAAACGGTTGCTAGATATGTTTCTGAAAATTACCGCATAACGCAATCAGTAACAGATATGGTAAAAGTGCTGGAATGGGATTCAATGGAAGGCAGGAGGAGGGTGAATAGAGTCATGGGAGTGTACAAGGCGTATATTGGTGATGAGGCGTGTAAAGATATTGGTGTAAGAATTAAAAGTAATGCATGGAAGGGAAGAGAAGACCATGGCTAAAAGGTGGCACTCGATTTCAGATCTTTCGTATGTAAGTGGGTCAAAGATTGGATTAAATTACTAAATGAATAATTTCCCTAAACCGTTGAAACACTTTATAGTTGAAATTTTTAGAGGGCATAATTAGGTGAGTACATGAAAGGGGGGAAAATGGAAGTGTAGGGAACTTACCACCGGAGCGTGCGATCCATCAGAATTAAATTAAATTAAAGACTGTGATTATAATTCCTACCATTTTTGCTGATGAAATACATTGACAAAGTTTTAACTACAAACTTAAACGATCAGCAGCTTAAATGTATCGTGATGCGTTGGGGCTTCTCATCCACAGCACGCCTTAATTCCCTGTAGAGTGGAAATACCAATATGCAGTTTGATTCTTCGTGGACTGGCCTGGTTGTTGAAGTCGGCCAATTACTAATCTAATTAGGAAAGCTCAAAAACCCCGCATTTGAATCATAGAATTACGGTGAATGTAGTTTCTCAAGGCGACCATTACTAGAAGTTTACATTACAATCAAACCTAATGCAGCGTGAAGTTTGACACACCCTTAAAATACGTAGCCAGTACTTGTGAACTGAATTTTGGAAGAAACAAAGTTATTGCAGTTTTGTTTCTGGAAGCCTTTTAAGATGCTGCCTCTCACAGGTCTTCCGACCAAGGGAAAAACGCGCTGTGCACCGAGTGTGAGAGCTCGCAGCGCGCGATGGACGGCGCTTAGCGCAATTTGGGCGGGAATGCAATAGGCTTAAAAGCGCACGCGCGGCGCGACGCTCCGCGCGGTCGCTTTAATTGCTTCATCAGCGGCGGCCGCCATGACCAGGCGCAAGCACTCGATATAATGGCCGCCGTGTTAATTGCATTGTTTTGGCGCCATTTATTATAAAAGGGAAGTGCGGCTGGCGCCATCTGGCCGCTCGCTACAGTGCTGCCGCCCCGCGGGACCGGTGTGTTTCACGCGACAACACCGTGTCACCAAGCTGACAGCTGCAGGCCGTTATGTCGCTCTGGCCAGTTGGCAGGCGATGTCAACAGCCTGCCGGTCTCGTAAAATACTCCCCAAGGCCAGACTGAAGGCGAGGTACAACAAACAAACAACTGGGCGGTCAGATTGTTTTTATTTCTAAAAATAACTTTATTCATTTCTGTTGGAGAAGGGATCATGCGGAATGAAGCATGTGCTGCCCATTATCTACCGGCGTGGCAGCACCATTGTTCGTGTCGGATACTTCCTGGTTTCGTTAAATTCAACTTACTTTGCAGGTTTGGTGCTGCGTAATTGTTGTTCGTACTGACAACGTTTTGAAATGTAACTTCGTCAACGACGAGGCAGCGTAACCAGGTGTAAGCAGCGGATATATCAGCCTAAAATAGCCCTGAGGAAACCCCAGGTAGAATGCCGAAACGTTGTCAGTAGCAAAGTAAGTGAAATCTTACATACAAGAAACCTGGCTAAAATCTACAAAAGTCACATGCCCTAGTGTCATTAGTGCATCATTGCCGGATGATGAACCAAATTTCTGTGGGTAAAGATTCTTCCCAGAATAACTTATTTCCCAATATATAGTGTCATGATTATTAAAGAATAAACGTTTCAGTTGGCTCATCTGTCAGTGTATGTGATGACGGTGGCAGTAAGGTGTGAGTAAGAACAGCTTCTGATTGGGGATCAATGTTGCAGTGACTTGTACTGCTGGATATCGCTGCAGGATCAAGCATTTCTGCTTTCGAGTAATAGGCGAGTTCTTCTTCCCATAAATACTTACAAATACGTTACGTACGCATTATTTTCAACAGTGATGATATATTCAATGGACGTCACTCAAGTTGGAAGCTCCACATAGCGTCAATTTATAATTTATGTTCTTGTCCATTATAGGCGACATCTCTTTGCAAGATTCTTCCATATAACAGTGTATTCAGTATAATAGTGTATTCAGGCACTATTACCACAGCGGGTTTATTTTATGTGTTATCCGTTTTATTGCTAACTAAACCATACATTGATGTTATCATAAGACTGAGATGGGCAGTGCAATAAAAGGTTAAGTCCGTATTTGGTGGATTATATTTTGATTCAACGTGTGTCAAGATGTTCCCACATTCGACAACCTTGGCCAGGTCACTTACCGCAAACTAACTGAATAGCCGTTCCGAGAGGTTAGACCTGTCCCTTGCAGATACTACACAAAAACTGAAAGGTCCTTGGTCACACGCCGGTAAAAGCATCTAAAAATCCCTTGGGTGGGTGTAGGAAATTCGCACATCCATCTCGAGCTGTCAAGTAAGGAGTCTTACGGCGTGACTGTTTCCCCACCCAC
>JARYHS010008075.1:132300435-132447225 GCA_031002005.1 Vandiemenella viatica | reverse complement strand
TATAGTGTCATGATTATTAAAGAATAAACGTTTCAGTTGGCTCATCTGATTGGGGATCAATGTTGCAGTGACTTGTACTGCTGGATATCGCTGCAGGATCAAGCATTTCTGCTTTCGAGTAATAGGCGAGTTCTTCTTCCCATAAATACTTACAAATACGTTACGTACGCATTATTTTCAACAGTGATGATATATTCAATGGACGTCACTCAAGTTGGAAGCTCAACATAGCGTCAATTTATAATTTATGTTCTTGTCCATTATAGGCGACATCTCTTTGCAAGATTCTTCCATATAACAGTTTATTCAGGCACTATTACCACAGCGGGTTTATTTTATGTGTTATCCGTTTTATTGCTAACTAAACCATACATTGATGTTATCATAAGACTGAGATGGGCAGTGCAATAAAAGGTAAAGTCCGTATTTGGTGGATTATATTTTGATTCAACGTGTGTCAAGATGTTCCCACATTCGACAACCTTGGCCAGGTCACTTACCGCAAACTAACTGAATAGCCGTTCCGAGAGGTTAGGCCTGCCCCTTGCAGATACTACACAAGAACTGAAAGGTCCTTGGTCACACGCCGGTAAAAGCATCTAAAAATCCCTTGGGTGGGTGTAGGAAATTCGCACATCCATCTCGAGCTATCAAGTAAGGAGTCTTACGGCGTGACTGTTTCCCCACCCACGATCAAAGAAAAAGGCAACGACTAAGTGCGACAGAGATGAAGCTATTATGGGAACTGCAACGAGTGTTGCCGAAGCCTTACGATTCTAACACCCTGTCACAATTGGTGAACACAGAGGAGTTTCAATAACCTTGATAATTTTATTTTTTTTGGCTATGGCTCTATGCATTGTCGATGTCCAGGTCATTACATGCGGGAAAGGATTGGGGGGGGGGGGGTTACAAGAAATGAGAAGGAATTCGATCATGGTCTTATGAATGAACCATCCCGGAATTCGCTTGGAGTGATTTGGAGAAACCATGGAAAAGCCAAATCTTGATGCCCCGACGGAGATAAGAACCCGCGTCCTCCCGATGCGAGGCGTTAACGCTCACCCACCACGCTCGCTAGGCTTGAGAAGGATTGTATGAGATAGCCAATAGGAGAATTGTTCAAGAAATGCTGTTATTTGTGTATTAGTTTGTTGCCTGGTGAAGCCAATCAGAAAATGAAGTCATCCCTTGATTTGAGAATACCGAAGAGGAGGCAAGACGATATGGACCGTAGAAGACAAAGAGCGCGGATAAGCGACAAAATATGAGGCCTTCCCGTATGAACTCGTTCTGGTGACAGATCAAACACGAACTGGTAGCTTGAATAGCTTCCAGTGATTAAAGTTTTGAAGTGAGAAGGATAGCCAGCAGCGGGTGGAGTCGTGTATTCTCTCAGGTGAAGCTCAGGTGAAGCTAATAATGTCTGGAACTATAGCCAAGGTACAGTGACTGATTGTATCTGCTTTTAAACTGTTTGCACTGATATGGTACTCTCAGAAACCCAAATAAGACTCTTAGTGGAGCGAACCGCATGATTACGAATCTCTCTAGCGAAATGCGTCTTGTCATTACAAACTTTAAAATGAACAAAATTTCACGATTTTAAAAGGAACATTAAGTGTGAGACATTCGGTTACTTGTCTGTGATTATATTTTTTTCATGTACTTTTGTAATGTTGTTAGTTTAAGCCAATTCCAATTAATCTGACTGTCACATGTTTACCATTCAATTTTAAAATACTGCTTGATAATTTAGCGTCCGTTTGTTTAGGACAGATGTCTAGTTTTTGATGTTTGTTTTGATTGTTTACACATTTCTGACTGTATGTCCGGGTTATGGTATTTTCTTTCAGTTATCTGTGCTTTTAGTATCAATGTTGAACATCTCTTTCATCCATAAATTAATAATTAATTAGATGTAAAGTAATTTATGTTTAGTCATAATTAAATGAATAAAATTATAACCTTTTAATTAGAATGTGAACACCTCATTTCACCGTCCACTTGTGTTGGTTATCTACATGCTTCTCTAGCAGCTTCGTTCTCTTGTTGTTAAGGTAATAATAACAGCGACAAAATTGTTGGGACTGTTTCTTTTGATAAACTTTTTAATAGCTTCATAGGATTCTGAAGATTAAGGGAAAATTACTAACGATATTTTTAAAATAGTTTTATTACTTTAACTTAAACATTATTTTTATTCTTAAACTCAGTCAGAATGTTGTTTTTATATGAGTTATGCGCCTGATGTGGTTATTATTTTCATAATTTTCGAATTACAATAACGTTGATTTTTATGTTGATATTAGACTGCAACGAACTGTTTAATCTGCTTGAGATGTTACGGAGTAAAGTTATGCTGAACCAGTTTTGCATGAAAAGAGTGGCTTAGGAAAAAATTAAAATACCGCTGAAAGTCAATCAACTGACTGAAGAACAAAGTTTTTGATAGGTTACAATATTAAGAAAATATGCGAGTATTATTATCATCGTATACGAATTTACAGAAGTTAATAAGCACACAGAAAATACAACAATAGCCATCTTCTGGTGTCCGGTCTAGCTTTATGCAATTTGAGTATGGTACGACACATGATGAAAAAACGTATGGCTAATTTTCAGTTTTCGTAAAACATTACTCGAATGAACATGAAAGAAAACAATAAGAATCGTATAATACTACATCATGTTATACACATGTAGGAGATTTTGTCCTGATGTGACAATACTGGATTATTTCGGTGGTGTTTGGCCGTCAGAGAGCGAGGAAAAGGCTGATCTTGATCCTTACACCTTCTTTAGGCCTATGTGGAAGTGTACGATATATACCTAACTAAGTAATAAGTCATTTGAAACAATAATACTTATCCCGTAATTTTATTGGACGTGATAATTTCTGGATGGTAAATATTCTTTAGAATTAAATAGTATGGTAAGGTTGACAATATTTTATAACTGCAATTCTTCGACAAAAATATACAACCAGTCGACGTGAAGATCATTAGGGGCGGGAAAGGACTAGGGACAAGGATTGGAAAGGAATTCTGCCGTGACCATTTGAAGCAAGCATCCTGACATTCGCCTGGAATTATTTGGGGAAACCATAAACATAAATCTAGATGCCTGGACGGGGTTTCGAACCGGAGTCCTTCCGAATGCGAGGACAGAGCGTTACTGCTCACCTACCACGGTCGGTTATTTATTTAACAAGTTCTTCGGGAAGAGATAATTTTTTGTCAACTCAGGTGCCAGGATGCTAGGATATACTCAATGGTAAAAGTCGATATTACTAAATTTATTTATCTGACGGCCTGCTAAAATCTCTTGTCCACTGTTTAGATAAATTTATCACTTTCCAGTCACATTTCCGTGACCACCTACAGCTGCAAATGACGACTGAATCCAGAAATTCTTCGACTGCAATCTCAGCTGCTTTATTAATGTCTCGCAGCTCGGTCAACCCAATCAGTGGAAGATTCGGGGACGCCAGCCACAACTGCCCGCCACCTGGCTTATTGTCTTAATCAGGTCATTTGTTCTAGAACAGTCTCGACGCTGGTCTGGCTTACCCTTCATAGTTCTTTCTTTCTTAAATATAATCTTTGGTTGTTTGCTGCCTGATTGTGTGGATGAAAGACGAACTTTCGGTGGCGTACTCAGTCACCACCTTCAGTTTTGATGCTCATGCTGTAGCAACCAGACGTGCACTGAATCAGCTCTGGTTGCCACAGCTTGAGCACCACCGGCAGAGAACGCCAACGAAAGCTCTTTTCACCAACACAACCCGGCAGTGAATCCGCAGAGACTGCTTTTAAGCTACAGCCTCCGTTCACTATTTCTTTCTTGTTTGGGTGACACCTCCATACAGCTGTCCCAATCGAACTGCACACAGGAAAATCTGTGTAGAACGTATCAGAAATTCTCATAGAACAAAAGTCAACTTTGAGCAGATGCCGTGACAGAGTGACTCGGTGCACCGAGGAGCCGCACACTGTATCGGGGAGGTAGTGTACAGTGGACTGACTGAGCACGAGCGCACCTGCCGTACTGACTGCGCTTTCCCGCAGATATCAAGGCCAATCTCCGCTTAATTAGCTACACGTTTCACAAACAAACAAAATCACTTATCACCCACAGAGCTTAGTTACATATAGCAACAAATCTCTTCCTCCATTAGCACCAGGCTGTAGGTATTAAATCCTTGCCGTCAACAAGAACATGCGTCATAAAATAAAAGCTCCGAATTTAACAATATCATTGATGAGCAAAAATCATCGAAAGCAGTTGATCCACGTAGGGAAAAGACAGTGAAGAAGCAGGAGACGTATCGTGACAGAGCTTTTAGGAGGTAACGGTTAAAGGTTGTACCTGGGGCTTCCATACTAGATAACGCAACCAGGAACTATGAAAGTAATTGTCCCTGCACTATGTGAAGTAACACGCTGGCTTGTATGTGCACTAAACGGTGGAATGCGTTGTTGAGGCGTGCAAACATCGTGCCTGGAGGAGTCTTTTGGCTGCTGTCGCTGGTGTGTCCTTTCGCCGGAGCAGCTGGGACAATATTTGAGGAGTTCTCCTTCTGCCCATCGGCCGTGTTTACCAGCGGCTATCAATAAATCAGCGGAGACCCCTTCAACAAGGGGACATCCACTGTGGGTCCGAGCAGTTCCACCTCCGAGCGAAAAATGTTAACAGCCAGTACTACGAGTATTGCATTACAGAGCTTGTAGATGTGCAGTCACAAACACAGGTAGACTTACAGGTAAGATTGTTAAAAACAGAGAAGGAAGAATCTGTAGTGATCATTACTTACCAAAAATATATGGCAACATAGACCTTACTTACGTGTTTCAAGATCTAAGATTTATTTTAGATATTTATTTTGTATGTAAAACTAACAATTACATATGTATTGCACTACCGTTATAACATTTCATTTTTTGGCACGTCCATAGTGCATGAGGCTTTAGCTGTGTTACCATCGTTTTGTGTAGCAGCTTTATTTCTCCCCGAAGACAATTTTTTTTATATATATACAGAGTGTTCAGGAATGAAATGATAATCCTGCAACCACAAACAGGTCACATCGTACTATATGACAAAATGTAATTTTAATAAAAATCTCATCATTTTCGAGATACTGATTTTTATAAACTTTTTAAATTTGTTTTCAAAACATGTGACTAATTTTCAGTTTATTCCATGCTATTTCTACAAATTAAGACTTTTTAAACGCTACTTGTTTAGATTTATTTAGGGGTATTTCAGTCATCTAAAACAATGTTCTTATTTTCTTAAAACGTTAAAAAAATAAAAAATCTTTTTTAAAAATCATTAATATCATTTTTTACTTCATTTTTAAAATGCACAATGGTACCTTTAACAGATTGCACTATGATAAAACAATCATTTTAAAAGAAGTATAAAATAATAATACCATTAACACTTTTATAAGGGTTTTTAACGTTTAAAGAAAAAAAGGAACAGAGTCACATGTTTCGAAAAAATATTAAAAATCAATATCTCGAAAATGATGAGACTTTTACTAAAATAAAATTTTGATCTATAGTAGGAAATGATGTGACCTGTGTGCGGTTGAAGGATTATCCTTTCATTCCTGAATACGCTGTATATAAAAAAATCCAGTGTAAAGAGATAATTGTGTGGGAACACAGAGTATCACTAATATCGCTTGATTACACGAGCTTGAATTCTGACAGGTGTCAACAGACCAAATTTATTCCCTCTACAGCGACTTTTAAACCTTCACCTTGCGTTTTGTGAAAGTTCATTAGTTCGGCATTAAGTTATAAACGATATAATTGATCGATTTAGATACAAATCCTTTTTTTTTCTGAAGTTAAGTAAATGGTGAACTCACGTGGTTTCCACAGCCCCTTCCGCTTCCCGTAGGATTCGCTGAGGTAGAGCTCCACATTCGCATTGCAACCATTGGCACAAGAATGGATCTGCCGGAGTCAGCACGACAGTCGGGCCATTGCTTACTTTCCCGCGAAGTTTCCTGCATGGTAGTACTCATTGGATAACAGGTTGAGGGGGGCTGGGGAGCCTGAAGTTTAGTAATCCTCTTTAATCATCGACCTCTATTACACAGTTTGCAGGTGAGTCAGAAACGGTGGTTCCTAGCAGGGTGCTTAGTGACATTCATGAAATTTATATTCAGTCATCAAAATCACTATTCTTGCCTGATGACACATTTCATTCCAAATTTGCGTATATCTAAAAACTTGATCGGTTATGACATATATGCCACTAAAATTCGCTGGTTACTGATCATTGAGTTCCAGCTTGTTATTGACGTCACATACCTGCCTCACACTTATCTGATGACACTGGCCAGACTATATGCGTGATTAGAAAATTTTAATACCTCAACTTTCTCCTGCGAACGTATCTAATTCCTCCTTTACTGGCAATGACGCAATGTTTTTCGCTTCTAAGCATTAGGGAACATTAGTGGTAACCCGTTTTAAAATTCCCCGTTTCGAGGCAATGCCATGATTTCTCTGAACGAATCCTACATGGTGCTATTTTGACCGTCATTATCCGACACCTCACAATGGCCAAGAAACAAGATCTCCCCTAAACACGATGCTCCAATATTTGCCCAAAGCTTAAATAAATAATGTATTCATCGTCACTGTCCTTTTCCAGCTTTGCATAATAAAAATGAACAATATGTAGCTTCAGTGGTACAATTAGGTTAATTTAACCGTGCTTTCGTCCTCTGCTATGTGTCAGCCATACAACAATCTCAATTGTGATAGTATTTCTTCCAGTGTGTTTTCATTAAACATCCTCATTATTACTATTTCCTCTATACAGTGGACAAGACATGAAGAACACACCACCTGATGAAAATCGCCCTTGCCATAATCCGTACTCGAACGGACGACCGTTACAATGTGAGGCCAGTGTTCTAGCTCCTCTACTAGCATATCCGGCTGGGTAAAGTTGTCACCATTTGCGTACTCTATTACTTATTTTCCTTCAGTAATGTAAAGTTTCCCTCTAAATTCATTACTACTGTTAATTATGTATCTTTTGCTCTATCGTGTCTGAGCAGCATCACATACTTACCTATCACCTAATACAATAAAATATAAAATGAAGACCTGTGTACAACATACGAAATTCAGAAAAAAGAAAGATTAGAATTAAAATTAGCGATAAATTTGTAATCAATAAATTACGTTTACATGATTTATATCCCTTTCCAATTATGGTTATACATTGGTGTCAGAAGAAGAGAATCATTAATCTCTAAAACAACATCTTGTGAATAATTTTGCGCTTCCCCTTTCAAACCAATACACTCACCCCTCTTAAGATCAGTAGTGCGCCTAACGCCAGAAGAGAGGAATTAGCCTGAGGATTGAGACTTTGAAGCCCGATTTGTATCTGATTTTTCACGACCTCTGAGTAATATTTACCTCAGCCAAATCTTATGCTGTAAGTGCCAAGAACGATTAGACATTCCGTGGTTTGGATTCTACGTTACACTCTAAAGCACCTTTGGATGAAAGCTTTGCAGAGCCGAAAAACGCTGCGACTTGAAACATGTCAGCCGTTTATTAAAGCCACATGAAGTTTATTTTACGAGTCATTGTGATACCAACACCCGTCAAGTCTTTAGTTTCCAACTCTTCTTCCAGTTCGTTAAGCACAGAGACGTGTCTTCCTTCTTTCTGTAATAACTGACTAAGCAAGTCTCTTACTGCGGTATTATTGTCAAAGAAGATGGGCGATTCTTTTGTACCAAGTGACGTTAGGAGCCAACAGTAACCATGCCGCTACTGTAGTATTTGTTCAACTGCCTAATGAGATCTGTTGTTTCTGCCGTTTCTTTTCAGCACAGATTCTATTGTTAGTGATTCGATACTCCTCAAAATTTGTACACTGGCTATGTGCGCTGTCTCACATGGTATTGTTATACTGCGAAAATACGATGATTAACGAGGTTGGTAATTTGCCGTGAGTTAAAAAGAAGAACGAGCTTATTTGTACCAATATCATTCTGATTCCACACGCTGTATGATATCCTCTAGACCTGTACTTTAACGTAAACACCTGAAGATATTCCTTCGCGGATGTTGAACTGCCACAGATCTCACTGGAATAGAAAGCTAAACAAAACACGCACACCTTACCGACATCTCTGTGGTATGTGATGCTGCTGTCTAGCAATAACGCGATAAACCCTTATCGACCGTAGTGAATCTTAGCGGCTCGGCTCGGAACTATCTCATACGCATGACCTTAATAGTTAATTCTTTGGCCCTTTACGCGTTGAATTACGAATTTTTTAAAAATTAATTTATGATTTCACCAAAGACGAGACCTTAATCTATAAAATGATACCTCATTTATCAATTTCGAAGAGGTATCAAGAGACATAAATGGCTCATCACAAAAAAAGAAGTTTTAGAAAAAATGGTACTTTCAATCCTTAAGGATCAAATTTCGAAATATTTCTTATATAAAATACGTTGTTACCAAAGTGAAGACCTCAATATTTGTAACGACACCTTAATTACAGTTTTAGGTTAAGTGTGAAGGAAGATAAATTGCTGGTGGCAAAATATATATATATATATATATATATATATATATATATATATATATATATATGATGATAGTAATTTTAAAATTAAATAGATTATTTGGAGAAGTACCTTAAATTTAAAGGAATCTAATATTATTTAAATCTTGCAAAAAACTGATCTTGGCTTTTTGAATTCCAAATTATATATAACTTTTAGTGGTATTCATGTTTGTTTTCAGTCATAATCAGAGTCATCCGATGACACGAATAACTTAATAATTGCATAATGGTGTCAGTTTTCTGATATATAATAATTCCGTGTGGTCGTAATGACCTGGTGAAAGGGTTTCTATTGGATGCGTATTTCGTTCTTGTCGTAGCCGCCTTAACCTAACGCGGCAATGTTACCGGTTTAATGTGAAACCTATAACATATCTGTTGATTATAATTCATAATTGATTTTTTTGTGTGTATTAATTTCCTAATTATAAATAATTTGCAAGAAAAAAGAAAAGAGATGTAAATGTTTAATTCTAAACTGTCTTCCACAGACAGTAGTGTTTATAATAATGTAATAAATATACAATAATATCGTTGAATTCAACAAGATTATAGAATCTCTGTGTGTGTTAGAGTTAAGAAATTGACTGTGAAGATGGTATTGCAAATTAATTTGAAGAAATAAAACCAAGGCATTTAATAATAGTAAAGTGCTATTATCTTATTTTAAAGAAATTTGGAAGAGAAGGGCCTTAATTATATATAAAATGGGGCTGACCTCCCATGATGCAAATTAGGTATTAAAAAAACTATTGGTCGGCACGCCGAGAAGGGTGTTACAAAACCGAACCATGGAATCGTTCTGGCGTACTTCACATTACAAACCGGGAACCTTTCGATCCCCAGTCAGACGACACCTTAACGACTGAACCACCAGACCGCCCAGTTCTCTCAGGATGGCGGCTAGCTTCAGCCTCTTGATATACTACTTGCAAGAAGGAATGGTGAAATCGAACGACAACCAGATTAGGTCGATTGAACTAACACATTGTCACGCGCTATTTCATACCACATTCTGTGTCCCTCCATACTTGTGGTGCTTCCCGTAGCGTGCCAACACGCCCTTTCCAAGCCATCATGTTGACAATAGCATGTTGAAGTGCTGACGAGAACACGCGATGCAGATGTCCAGATAACACTACAGCAAGCTCGTCAAACTGCAAAGTGTCTTCCGCTGCCATTAGTATATCATTTTCTTCCTACTATTCCCTGGATGGTTCGCTCTCTGGACTTCAGGACAAGAAAATCTGACTAGACATCTAGATGTAATTTTAAATTTTCGAGTAATAGGAATTGTTCCTCAATAAACTGTACAAATACCGCCACCTACAGTATCACATATTTACAACGTGTCAGTCGTTGTCATATTCCAGCAGATATTTTATTTATCTGACTAAACGTAGAAGAAAGTTTTCTGGCAGACTTTGTAAATTCTCAGTTTCACAATTTAATTCCCTTCAGATCCATTCTAGCAGATAGGTGTCACGTACGTACTGAACACTTGCCACCTCTTAGTTTCTGACTACAGTAATATCCTGAGTTTAAGCGGCCCGTTTCATTTAAGACATGGCCATTATAATCATTCTGGTTACAGCTGGTCTTAGTTTTTCTTCTGTTAATGAAGCAACATCGCTTTATCCTCTTGACAGCCTCTCGGCTGGTGGCATAACATTTGTGGTAGTAGTTGGGGTTTGCTGGTTAATTATATTTATAGCATTCCATTTACCATTTTATTAATTTTGATATTAATGATTTTTGATGATCTCATCAAATTGATAATTTTAATGATTTGATTTTACCAAATAGGAAGAGGGTGCAATGTGATATGCTATCTTGCATTATTAATGCAAAGTCATAACCTGACAGATTTATTCAAACTCAACATTGAATGGTGAACATTACAATTAATTTAATACATGAAAATCAAATGTTCAAACAAAAATTAACACCGAGTCTTACAATATGAGGCATAAGACGTTAATTCTAAGCAAACACAAACAACAGTGACATATTTATGTGAAATTAAAGCACTATGTCAAGATGCTTATTTATAAAGCTGTTCACAAATACAAGCTCATAGAAATAAATTCAAAGAGGGCGCCATTAAGTCTTGGACATAAAAAAAAAGATTTTTTTTTCTGATTGATAGGAATTTATAGCAGTCTTCCCGTATCAAATCAGGTTGCTCACAACAAATAATACGCTCAGAAAGATTGTCGGAGAGTTATACTTTGCTCAGGGGCGTTCACGGGTCGAGGAATGCGTAACACTGAGTTCTTTTTAATGGCTGAAGGTCTTTACCGTTTATTCAGCAGCTGTGACACCTATGGTGGTAATACGCACACTTCCCTCAGACAACAGCAACAGATACCGCAAGCCAGAGGTGGCTCAAACCGTCCTGTTATAAGCCGCAGCGGTGATCGAAAAACTCGGTGATGGCTTGACCTCTCTGTCCGCCAGAAACCACCGCAAGACCTCCTTCTCCCCTCGTCACCACTCTCTCGATCTCCGATTGGAATGCCTTCTAACTCCGTCGAATTCCAATCCGTGGGCCCGTAGGAGATGTGGACACAGAACACACCAAACAGCTCGATATTATTTTGTAATATGCCCGTTCACAGCCACGTGATTCACACTTGGATCTACCATAACTGCCTCACCCCGAAAATATCCGACTTTCTCCGAGTTTTGCTCGACCACCAAATTTTTCCATTAGCGTACGGCACAGTAGATCATCCAGCCGAATTATCCACTTGACCGGAGATGGGTCAGTTAGGTGATACCTGCTGCAGATAAGCGGGCTTTCCCTCACTATTGAGAAAATGTTGCTACCCACCTCCAGACTTAAAGTGAAAATACTTTCGAGCAAAATAATCCATCCCTCCTATCAATATGAATTATTGTTGCTATTTATAACATTGTACGAGTCTGACACAGCAGTCTCTTAACACATTTTAACTCTTTCTGGTGTACGTAAAACATCAGTGGTTAGACTGCACGCTAATAAACATTGGTATTGTTTTGACGTTCGAAATGCAGAATCAAGCAGACGTCGCGTATCTCCGATAAGGTCAGAGCGCGTAATGGCGAATGACGATTTTTAGCTCATTAGTATCAAATTAACTATGAACAAGATTGATAACTTGGATGGCGTTATTTAAAGCGGATTATTATCAGCAAATTATCTCATTTACTCAGTGAAACTTAACTCCAAGTTAACTGTGTATTTTTTAAATTTGTTGTTAATTTATGAACGAATTACTTATTTTCATAGATTCAATTAAATGCTCTTTTTTTCCTTTACGGCTTTACGCCTCGTCAACATCGAGGTCAATAGAGGCGAGAAAGGACGGGGGCAAGGAACGGGAAGGAATTCGGCTATGGTCTTTTGAAGGAAGCATCCCGGCATTCAGCTGGATTGATTTGGAGAAACCATAGAAAACCCAAATCTGGATTCCCGGACGGGGATTTGACTCCCCGTCCTCATGTATGTGAGGCCAAAGTGTTAACCTCTCACCTACCACCCTCGGTAAATTAATGCTATCGTTGAATTACATTTCAGCTGTATCACAACGTAGATCGAGCATGACTGGTGTTATTATGGCGATTGTCTTTTTGTAGTTAATATAATTTAAGTGACAACATCTTTCCAAATCAACGTTCTTGATGATTTTTCAATCGAAGGTTTCAAGAAAACTTAAATTTAAGTAAATTATTAAAATAAAAGCAGATACCTTTAATACTAGCAATCAGTAACAATACATCCTAACTATATTCTTTCCTGTGTGGTTCACAGGATTATCACATTTTTAAATTAACCTCACCACAAGTAAGTAGTCTAACATTCTACAAGTCATTGCCTACCTTTTATCCTTCGGCGAGGTACGAAGAGAAAATCGGTGTCCAGTTAAACGTTTCCTCGAATAATGTTTCCTTGCACTACAGCCGTATACCATTGGTATGTAGTACCTTACTTGTTGCTTTCGTAACTTGATGTTCCTCAAGAGCAGTTGTTTTCCCCAAATAATGTACTGGAACGTTTTCGACAAGACGCGCTACTTTTTTTTTAATACATGACACATTTAATAAATCTAAGCAAATATATCTCTATTTCTTCCACTACTGTTCACAATATTCTTCCAGTAGTCTTTAAGACTGAGTCTTTTCGTTTTGGTTAAGAGAATTTCCAGACAGGAACCTTGCTATTTCTTCTGAGTAGCATAGTAAGCTATTTGTATGTTTTACCTTGCTTACAAAATTCATCATGCGTGATAGTTAGTTTTCTATGTAGTACGACATTCTTCCAACAATAATTCACAATGCAGACTTTATCGAGAATAATGATATGATAAGTAATTAAGTAACTGGTTTTACTGTTATACTTACCATTGTATTATATCCTATTACGTTATATTTTTTTTCCTCCGATTCCGCCGGTAAGAACCACGCGGACATTGGTCACCTGATTGCACAGGTGGCCAGCGTGAATCATGAGTAGATGTGAGGAACTAAGTTCCTGCCCCAATTCTAACCGGACCTGTTAGTTCCGGCGTACGGAATCTATTGCAGGAAAGTCCTATGTGGTCATCTGTCTGCGAAGCGTCTAACTTTGTGCGTTATGTATAATTTTTGTTTGTGAAATGTGTAGTTTAAGGGGCGGAGGTTGGGTGCCGTCCCACCATTCTCTTATACGACTGTGGGAAACTGCAAGGAAACCGCAAAGAGGATGGGTTGTACGGGCGCCCAGTCCCATTGAACCTCCCCGGTCCAGGGTACGGTATATCAACACACTGAGTCATACTGGTGGGTTCATAATATATTCTTATATATTTACTCTTATATTTTCTGTAAATGGTCACTGAAACATTATTTAATTACACTGGAATATGGCAGATACACTAACACAAAAGATCATTCAATTTATCTCATAGCAACGTGTTAATTCACCGGAACAGTATCTTAAAAAAAATTATGCTAATTCCCCGTTAAATATTTATTCTGAAATGTGGGATTCATTTTTGATTGAAGTCGAGTATATATTTCTGACAGTTGTCCAATATTTATTTCTGATATCCTTCCGGTATGTTTGGTCTAGAAATTTAATTTGCTGGGTAGAATTATGGCAAAATATTTGCTAAAATACATTTAACCGTAGAAAAGTAATTATATAGTTATGCTTATTTTAATGTGTAAATTTGGTGTTATTGATATGTAATAGCGATGATAAAATAATGCGATATTTATTTGAATTCAGTTCCTGGAGAGTGAATCTGGTGACGTCAAGATGAAATCTATTAGCAAGTATGCTACCAATTGGAAAGCAATCTGCAAGACTAACACAACCACAAGTGAAACGTTACTTTCATCTATACCAATGTCCATATTTTACGGCTTTCAATATATTAGCCTTATTGAAAGGAAAACTCAAAACAAATTCCTTAAGTGCTAATGAAATCTTTTTTAGACAATTCAGTCGTAAACACCTTTTGTGTCTTAGAATTAAATTGATTAAGAAATAGTATTTCTGCATTTGTATTGAGTGTGCATTTTAATGGTAAGAGTCAATGACTTTAATTAAACCCATTCTGCTCGTTGTAACTGGAAATTCTGCTGCTTGGATGTTGCTTAGCACAATCATTTTCTACATGCAAGAAAAACAAGTATAAAAAATTTGATGGATTAAATTACGTTAAAACTTTACTAAATTATGATTATAAAATCAGTATTTGAGATATTAATTTTATACGCACCTAAGTTTCCCCTGTGTCGGGATACAAGTTAAACCTTTATGGTCATCATTCATATAAATAACGACTACATTTTTGAAGTGTTTCCTTTTGTGGAAAACGAATTCTTTACTGTTGTGATCATAAAAAAATATCAAGGTTGAATCTTATGAGCAATCATGAGTTATAAGCTAGTCACATGACATATTACTGGACTTCACAGATCAATGAAAATGGGTCTACACTTTAATTCGTTAAAACATAAGAATGGCGAAATTTACGGAAACAGGTAATGTATTCAATTAATATTTGAACAATTACAACTTTTGAAACGGAGAGCAATTTGAGTAATCCCAGGTTTCGTTTACGGGATAGAGCTGATTGCATAAGTTTTCATCCGAAGGAAGTCTTAACACTGTCAGCAGATAGCGAGGTAACACGACCCTCGCAAACCAGACCAGCGCCGCAGGGATCATCCGTCGTCTGCAGCAGACAGCCTCGCCAGTCGAGACGTGTTCAATTATTCCCTGGTTTGCGTTGCTCATCCAAGACGGAGTGGTCAGGCCCTGTTGAAGGTTACTTGCCGCTGCTCCAGATCACAGTCTCACTCCAACTGTTCCTCTGCTCCGAACAAAAAAAACACTGATCCCTTCGCATTGCGATGGAGCGTATGTAACTCGTCGAATCACAGCTCTGCCCGCGTACACACTTGCTCCTAGTAGGCTCAACAGATAACCAAAACATTAATAAGCAAAGAGTATTGCAGGCGAGCGCCTTCAGTGGCTGGATTCTCCCCACAATTATTGAGGCACGCCACTTTACTACGAATCCGCACCAACATTTTTTTTTTTTTCCTTTTTGCTTTTCGCCTAATCGGCATCGAGGTCATCAGAGGCGTGAATGGAATGGGCACAAGGAACTGGAAGGAATTTGGCAATGGCATTTTGAGCAAGCATACCGGCATTCGCCTGGAGTGATTTTGGGAAACCATGTAAATCCCAAATCTGGATGCCCGGACGGCGATTCAAACTCACGTCATCCTGAATACAAGGCCAGAACATTACCGCTCACCCATCATGTTCGGTACTTTTTTTTTTTTTTTTTTTTTTTTTTTTTTTTGGGCTGTCACCCGCCACTAGCTAACGGTGCCTATCGCGTCGTTCCCGAAATATGCCCAAATTGAAAGCGAAATTTTAAGTTATTTATGATTGTAAATAAATCCGATGAATGCCCAAGACAGGTAGAATGTTTAGTCACCCACTTGGCTCGCTTTGTCCCGTCACGTAGCACTGTTCACTTGTCTCCAAACAGCACCACCAAAAGCTCGCGGGTACTGGACTGACACTCGGTGCCTAATAGCACTGACATTCTGTACCTAGTAATTCAATACGATTTGTGAAATGGTTTGCAGAATATTAAACCCACGTAGGGATACCGAAGCGTACGATGTAGTTACATTATGATCAGCGATACTCTGAAATACACATTTTTCCTCCTTGGTATTAACGACACGGTTTTTCCTTCAGCTGTTATGCTTTTACAACTAAATTTTTATCAATAGTCTTACAATTAAGTTATCTTATGATTTTTTTTTTACTTATGGCTTTACGCCTCGTCGACGTCGAGGTTATTAGAGGCGGGATGGGACTGGATACTAGGAACGGGAAGGAATTCGGTCATGGCCTTTTTGAAGGAAGCATCCCGTCATTCGCCTGGAGTGAATTGCGTAAACCATGGAAAACCCAAATCTGGATGCCCGGACGGGGATTCGAATCGGCGTCCTCCCGAATGCGAGGCCAGAGCGTTAACCGCTCACCGACCACTCTCGGATCTTATGAATGATCCCTGTGTATTCTTATGTTGCTATTTATATTTAATTAATCGGTGGATACCATTTTAGCACACTAATGTAGTATATTGGGCGTAAAGCTTGAATATCCGATACATACAGAAAGGAACCACCAAATTGAGTAAGGATTCTATGTGTTTATCTTGTACAGAATAGGAGGACATATCTGATATCATGTTGAAGTATATACTGTACAGAACCGCAAGAAATAAACCCATAGAAGCATATTTGTTTATAACAGACAACCACTCCCTCATCCAAACATTAGCCTTCCCAAATAACAGACAAATCAAAGAATAAATTGGTGCTAGAAAAAAATAGTGTGTTTATAAAATACAACGAAATTATTCATCAGAATTACAAATAACGAAATTTTACTTCAGAAATTTTCTTTACCATAGCAAAAATTCTAGTATATTTTCTAATATCTGCATTACAAACGCGTTAATAGTATTTCACAAGTCAAAAACCAGGATAACGTGAGCGCATACGTTTATGAAAATATTTAACCAAGTAGATGGCCCATGCGAAAAATTCTCGAATGATATGAATAGCGAAGTTTGTGGTTCGTACTAGAAAAACCGGCCCATTTGTAACAATTGTTTATCTGTCAACAGAAACGGGTACACATCGCCTTACGAAACAATTAGAAGTGATGAAATATTTCCCTGACTGAAACAAAAAAAGAATCCGAAAATCTCCTTTAGGAAACACACGCAGATTGCTGACATCGCTGTAATATGTGGCGCAGCTGTCCAGCGGCAATGCCATCAATCCCTATCGATGACAGCTAAGCCTGCCAGTGACCTTGAAAGTTTTTAATTCTGCCATTTTTCGGGTTAAATTTCAAAAAACTCCTTTCTTTATTAATGATGTTACCAAAGCGGTGAATTTATCTTCAAAATGATAACTCAATTTCCGATTTTGTTAAGTGTGAAGGAAAAAACACCTTTTAGGAATAATATACATGATTTCTTGTGTTCTGGAAGAGGGGTATTGAAGATTGCGGTACTATGACGACCATGAGGCGAGGTGACCTCGTTTCTCTCACCTGCAGGGCGGCCACTGTAGGCGCCCAGGCTCCATTAGCCGGCGGCGGGCAGGCAGGTATTAGCCGTATCCTCGGCTCCTATTCATCAGCGGCGGCTACACACAACGCCCGCCATTACCGCACTCTGCCTCACCATTATGCCCTCTCGATTGATGACGATGACTGTATCGTTTAGCGAGCCATTAGAGACCGGGTCTAATTGGCACGACACGGCGGCTGTAAATTAGCGATAAACAAACGCGCCAGCGCCCCCGCCTGGCCTCGAACGGGCGCCCTTTGTGCCCGGCCTCTCAGTATTCATGAAGGGCGCTCAACTACACCGCCGGCCTCTTTGATGTACTCTGTACACACACACACTTGAAACTCACCCAGAAATTAAAAGGTATGCGCATCCTACTTCAGAGATGACACTAAAAAGTTATAAAAGAGGACTCAGTAAATACGTTTCTACTCGATTGTTCAATATACGATGAAAAAATTTCATCGGGTTTTAGCTCCAACGGGTCCTATAAGTCATTTGTATTAAGTGATTAACATAAGCTTTCAGTGTTTTCTCTTAATACAAATGATATCTTTCAAAACAAGAAAATTAGTTTTCTTGATAAATATGGTGGCATATTCTACTTTCTTGTCACTGTTTCATATACATAGTACATATCTGTATATACTGCATTACAGAAAAGGCGAAGGAGACAGAAGGAGAGGAGGAAACTTCAATTGCTGAGATGGTTATAACACTATGGATAAACAGATAAGGTTTTGTAACTAGCATAATTGGTACTCTATTTTTGTGCTTACGAAAAAATTCTTAAGGGTGGAAGCTATTGGAAAAAAAATAACTACTTAATGGACCCCGAGCTGACGTTACATGAAAAGTGCAATCTCATTTCCCTTGTCGCAACCAGTCACATTCTGAAGATATGTTCCAGCTACTCAGTACCTATCGTTCGTTATAAAAGAAAATTGTTAATTTATAAGAAATAATAAGTAAGTAATTAATTTAATTACTGCTAAATAAAAAGTGAAAGTATACCAGTACATGCTGACTTGTAACGTCGAAGATCTTCTCGTCAGGTTTTAATTTATAATCCAGCAGAAGCATCGTCTTCACTACAAACTGATAACTATGGCGCTTTATGATGAACATTTCTGTAGACAACAGTACTTAGACTCCTATCAGACGAATTGTAGGAAAATAATAATTTTCCTCCAGTATATTCATGAACTAAGATCAACAATTTAAAGCCAAACATTTATTTGTGGCATTTGATTTAAATCAAACATTGTTTTTCTTTTACTTACTCGCTCACAAATTTTTACTTAATTTGCAACTAGGAGATAATAAATAACATACATTACTATAACGAGGTGTAAAATAGTGGACAATACATCTTTCATTACTGAGATAAAATGTGTTTCTACTCTGTTTAATAAATTGAACAACAAGACACTCTGTCTTAGAAAAGAAGGATAAAGCTAACTGAAAGTGTTTCTGTGCGAGCGTAGTGAATGTTTGACATACAACGCACAAGGCGAGGTAAGCACCAGAGCCATCCAATTTCTCAGAGATCTGGAAACAATGCGTCATTAAAGAAAATAAGAACATAGAACGCAGAACATTCAAAATGGTAACTGAGCAGAATAGGACGAAACCTGAGGCATCTGACATGCACTTGAGTTACTTTCAACCATGTAGACAAGGGAATGCAACCATCTCACAGGTAAATGGCATACATTAGTCGTATGCACAGTATCATAGTCTGGGTAGAAAACGGGCATAACAGACAATGATAGCAGAATATTCGATATTTGTATATGTCACTTACAAATCAGATATACAGATAAATCAAGCAAAACACATTTTACCCACAAATCTGAAACCTACTGGCGTCTTACATTCCCACAAATCTCCTCCCACCAGTCCTATGGACATTGTAGAAGATTAACGACATTAGCAGAAGAAATGACATATCGCTGTCAATATACAACAAAACCTAAACCAGTAGGTCAACCTGCTTAGTATATTTCCTAACATCTAGTAATCTACAGTGCTGGATTGCCATTATTATAAGGGCTAAAATATAATATTATAGTTATACTGCACTGCAAAATAATGATCTCATTTAGGCGATAATAGATTATTAGTCAGATATTAATTTATTGCAATAATATACACCAATGCCGCCATAAAGCTTAAGATTTTTTTTTGGAATAAATTGATCAGCAATAATACATATCTGTCATTCTCAAAAAAGGGTAGTTAATAAGAAAACAAAATATCAAGAGACATTAGCAGGTAACCGAAGAATTTCTCAGCTGTTTGGTCTCAGTTAAAATGGTGTTCATTATTTAGTTTGTCACTCTGAATACTCTTCAGAAATATCACATATAGTCCACAAGAAGAAAACAATTAAAGTTATCGCAGTCTAGCAAGCAACCATAACTTCTTATGGTGTACAGACCATCCCGCGCACCTCTGTGTCGTCTAACTAAGTAAAACATTTCATCGTTCCATCACAGGAGTGCCTTGAACTGTAGTCGCTATACTGCTACTCACTGTCATTCAGTGTTATTTCCCTTATCAGACATACAAGCACACATATTTCAAAACAACAGCGAGGTATCTATACAATTTTAATTCTCGACCTGCGAAAATGAAAATAGTAATCCAGCAAGGTTACAAACAAAAACTTCATTTCATTACTTTTTTTTGTTTTTTTTTTTTGTTTTAGTCATCACTCACAAAATTCTTAGATACTCAAGATTTTAACAAACACTACCGCGGTTCAGTCTGGGCACAGTATTGTATTAGAAAGTGTAAACCAACCTACAAACAACAAACATGAACCTCCGCTCGAAACGATTTCGTGCTAGTAACGTTCTGATCTTTACTAACATCATACGTAGTGCTAGGTCTTAAAGGAACAACAAAAGCAAAGCAATAGTAAAACTAACACGAAATATCCAACATTCTGTTGAAAATACGGAAAACCAAAATAAATGTAATCAAAGAGTCAATGTGCAGCTGTTACGTCTAGAAATAGATATTCCAGCAATACCTCAACTGATGAAACAGTTAAAACTTTAATTTCAGAAGATTCTTTAATCGTATTTATACAAATAAGTAAGAGAATTTTAAAAAACTCAAAGAACCGAGAAAAGCACAGTTTAATCTACTTACAGCTATTTAAAATATAACGACGGACGAACATATGCAACGTTTTCATTCGAACCACCACAGCAAAGAAACGTTTTTGTGTGACAGAACCAAGTCCCGGCGTTTTTGTATCGCTTTGCGGTGGCTTTAATAATCGCGGGGTCTGCCCGTCCGCTCCCCTTTAAAGCTGCGCCTTGCGGTGCGGCCTCCCGCGGCACACACACGTGCTTTATTTCGCGTCGCCACTCGGTTTTAATAATGTTCTGCGTCCCGCCACACGTGAATAACTCCGCCGTTATAATTATGGCACTTGGAGGGCGAGAAAATTCAAAGCTCGTTTTTAGCACGCTGTTTCTTTTATTCCGCCATTTTCCTGGAATGCGGTGTCCAGTATTTCACTGCGCTTCATAACTTTTTTTTTTATCTCTGCATCTTCTCAAAAGCTCCTATTAACAAAAATCTTTCATAGAGTACACAGTACGACATTTGACTATTCTCTCTTAACGAATTATGTAAGAGTTGTTACTAATATCGCACGACGTTACATCGAATGTGATTTTTTTTTCAAAAATGTTATGAGGAGAAATGATTTCTAGAGGTGTTTGACCGTTTTGTACAGCGTCTGTAATCACTAATTATTGCTAAAGTCCAGTTTAATACCTAGTGTCATTGATAGTATAATATTGCTTAAAACAGAGTATAAAAAAAAAAAAAAAAAAAAAAAAAAAAAAAAAAAAAAAAAAACTAGTGCATATATGTGTGCAAGCGCAAGAAATGAATCTCCTATGCATTTTTCTTGTGTAATTTTTTATGTTTCTGATATTTATTTCACACTCGATTCAAGGAAAGATACTACCTTTATTACATTAGTATGATAAATAGGAAGTTTGTTCAAATTGTTCTCACAAGCAAAATTAAACGGCTATAAATAAACAAAAAGCAACTAAAAATACTGGCGCTTGTATCAGTGTGTAGTAATGGCGACTCCTGCAGATATAAATGCACATTCTTACGTCGTCATCCGAATTTCGGCAAATTAAAGCAAATCAAGCACTTACAATTGCGATACACTTTAGGTATAACTCATGAAAGACATACCCCTAAATTCGCAGTTATACATACAAGCATAGAAAATGTAATGTGTATTGCTAACAAATTTTTCCTTATCGTACCCAAAGATATTTCATTTCAGATATACTTAAAAAAACGACAAGTAAGTACATCAATGTTGATCATGTTTTATTTGTTTAAATAAGTAAAGAATTTTTCTGAAAGAACAACAAAGTAATTTACGTGTATCTCGATTACTTCCTGTTTACTGTTGATGTTCTTTAAAATTGAATTCAGCTAAGCGCTTGTGGCTCTTTGATGGATGATGAAAATTCTTGCGTTTCTTAGGATCAAGAACACTTATCAGCTACGCAATTCATCGTATTCTCCATCGCTTGCCAACTGTTTACTACAGAATCTTGTCTGTGCGTGTTTAGGCTCCGTTCACACTAAACGAATCTGAATCAATCAGAATCAACGTGAATCTGATTCGAGTTCTCCAAGCCGAGTCAAACGAAGTCACTGAGAATCAAATCCCAGCTCTCGTTTCCTATCTAGTATCTCCTCTCATTTGCTTTCGAGCTTTTAGCATGAGTACAGTTATAATTAACACTTTTGTCTTTGGTAGAAGGAAACGGCCTAACCCGGAAAAAAGTATAGGTTGTGGATTCATAAAATAAATCGAAAAGTATAGGGTTTCATCATCTACATCCCGACCTACAGAACGGCAAGAAATTCTTCAGTTTTTTGGATGAAGACCATAACAACGCAGATAAACATGCTGTGTGTAGTATACTGTAAATGTTACGGTGAAACACCGAAATCTGGAGAATGTCGACATTCACCGGTGAATGTCAACATTCACATAGTCACTTGGTGTTGTCCGAAATATTTGCTAAATACCCTTATTTCTGACTGTCACCGGTGAATGTCGACATTCAACATGCACTAATGGTGAATGTTGAACGTGTCCGAGATTTATATTTTTTACTCCGTAATTCAGTCGCGATAAATTTTTCGCCTCTCTTTCTGAGAGGAATAACTAAGAACTTAAAACACACAGTACTTTCAAAATGAGAAAGGAAAATTATAGAAGTTAAAAACTTACTTAATTATACAGTACGTTCAAAATGAGAAAGTAAAATAATAGAAGTAAAAATACTTAATTATACAGTACGTTCTAAATGAGAAAATAAAATAATAGTAATAAAAAACTTACTAAATTATGTGAATCAAATCTTATTTATTGCAAAAACTTAAACTATTATGACACTTTGAATTGCACAAGAGGCCCTTGCTTTTACAACTGCATTTATTTGTGGAACACTTCCTTTTGCAATGACAGCGTGTATAGCGTTGCCCACCGCTTCTCGAATTAGCTGCAGCTGCTTCTCTCAGCGAAATTTCTTGAAAAGAAATCTTATCTATGGAAAGGAGCTTTTCTTTACAAATTTCGAACTGATTACGTGTGTAAAGCTGCTTGAGGGTACCATTTTCATTCGCAAGTTTATAGAAGTCGGAGTCTTCTATTCCAACAACAACCGCTCACACATTTCGGTTATCTGTACGACCACGGTCGACATCAGGGACTTGTATTCGCACAGTACCACCAATTTGGGCAGGAGGAAATTGATTTTGTGAGGTTCGCAACATTTTTGTTGCTTGCAGTAGAAGATTCTCTTTCGCGGCCGCTCTTTTTATAGAAATTAACTCGTGTTTTTGATTCAGAATTTGATGTGAAGACGTGGTAGATTGCAAGTCCTCTTCAATATTTTTCTTTGGAATTTGGTTTTCAGTTTGACCACCGCTCAAATTTTTTTCAGAAGTATTATCAGTTTCTTCAAGCTGTTCTTCGGTTTCAAAAGTATTGGCGATTTCTTCAAGTTGTTCCTCAGTTTTGATATTTGCGATTTGTTCGCTAGGCAAAAAAGACGATGCTATGCCTCTTTTCGCTTTAATGCCAAACATGACTTCATAAGGACTTTGGCGTATTCCTTCGTGGTATGTAGTGTTCTTGGCAAATTGAACAAAGGGTAAACCTTCTGACCATTTATTAGTATTGTTATCGTTCATCCATGCAGTTAGCATATTCTGTATATCCTGATTGGCCCTTTCAACTGAGCCTTGTGTTTGACTGTGACGAGGCTTTCCATGAACTATCTTAACATCTTTCCACATAGCGCATATTTCGGATATGACTTGATTACTGAATTCTCTACCATTATCTGATTGCAATATTGCTGGAGCACCAAATGTTAAAAATATTGGAAGAAAGTGATACACTACTTCTTCAGCCCTCTTAGTTTTCAAAGGTCGTAGCTGGACAAACTTAGTTAAATGATCTTGATACACCATTATGAACTTGTATTCACCATCTGAGTTTGACTGCAGATCTATCAGATCAACTTGAGATCTTGAGTTTAACTCAGAACTGATCATTGGTTTCACAAGAATACCTTTCTTAGGTGCACTGTGTTTCATTTTACACTGTTTGCATAGATTTAAATACAACATTACAACTCCATATGTAATATTTTTGTATTTATTTTGCAACTCTTTAAGCATACGCGTTCTTCCTCCATGGCCTATCCTGGTGTGAGCTTCATATAGTATACTGAACAATTCATTATTGGTAACATAATACTTTATATTCGTTTCTCCTAGTTTTAATGGTACAATTAACTTCTCTTCATCATTAATTTTTAAAACGTCAAAACGTTTTAATCGTCTGTAATCCAAAGGTGTGTTGCACTTAGTTTTAGCAGAAACCACTTCAGAAAGTATTTAAGAGTACTTTTCTCGAGAAAAATAAAAGAAATTGTCTTCTAGTTTACCCGCAATTAATACATTTAACTTTTCAAGAAAAAGATCACGATTCACTGCAGTATCCATTCTGTATAAATCAGGAAATCAGAAAAAAAAATTAAGAAAACTTTGCTCTCACCATCGAACCTTGCATATGCATAAGACTGACAAAGCTGACTGACTCCACCAGCACAAAGAATTTGGCTGGAAACGGCCAGTCGCCAGGATTTGGCGGGAGACTCCACCAGAACAAAGGATTTGACGGATTTGGCGAGGAACAGCCAGTCGCCTCTTTGTCGGCTCCTCTCTTTTCGACCTCCACCAGAGCATTTCTGTGATTGTCGACATACACCGGTGAGGGTCCGAATGTACAAGAATGTAATGAAATATTCGATCTTTCACCGACGTATTTGGTGTTTGTTGACATTCACCGGTGAATGTCGACATTCTCTGATTTCTGTCTTTCACGGTAACATAAATATGTAGCAATCAAGTAAAGGCTTGCATTTTCGATGTTGTATTTGAATATAGTGCAACGTGTTAGTGCTAAATAGTGATACATGTGAAAAAAGTTCTGTATAAGTACATAAAAGTGCTGTTCCAGATTATAACCGTACCTCCACTGATAACGTCCCATAACCAAAGGGCGAAACGCGTCTGGGCACTAAAGCAACATTAAAAACAACAGTTGTTCGTAGACGGCATTTTATTTATAAGAATTTGAAGAACTTTTCCTTGTATTGAAGAAAATAGCCAGTCCCTCAGTCCTACCTCTCAGAGAAGAGAACCATATGAAGAAAATATAACAAGAGACATTCTCAAAGATTATTTTTGATCCCTGAAGGATCTCTACCTTGTCAAAAGTTAATTTACATAGTTTAAATTCTGGCTGAGTGATCTTTACGAAGAATTATAATTTTTATTTTTATTTTGTAATAGCAATGTCCCTTTGTTTTGGTAGTTTAAATAATACAGATTAAATTATGATGAATTTATATATTTACCTGGAATGCTTAAACCTTTCTCAATTTTCCTCAACACAGAGGCAATAAAAAATATGTTTCTGTGATTTTTAACACTCGCATCATAAATCGCTATATTTTCTATTTTAATAAAAAAAGTTCCACATCCACCGTGTCTAGTTTTTGATTCATGACTACGTGAAGGTAGGAAATTCTGACCAGCTCACTCAAGTGCGACATTGAATCAAGACGGATTCAATTGGTGTGAAAGCGGGGAATGAATCTGTACGTATTTGGCTGGAGCTCTAACAAAGTATTGGTGAGCCAGGTTCAACTTGATTCGGAATGGTTGTGATTGATTCAGATTCGTATAGTGTGAAGGGAGCCTCAAAGCTCTGCCTTACTATACGGAACTATTCGTGTTCAACCATTGGCCTGACCATCCTCATATGAGTTTTCTGTGGCTTCCCAAAAACACCACAGCATTCCCCCAGGAGACAGCGGATAAATACTTTAAACCGTTATCGTCATGGATGGTAGATTAGCTAAAGGTTTGAACCAAGGCCCGTTATACTTCCCTCTACAAGCTTGGCAGCTTTTTAATGCTTATAGCCATAATAGGGAATAGAAGACAATGATTACATGAAAAATCTATTTTGAATGAAATTTCAAATTCCCAACTACCAGAGAAAACGAATTTTCCAAGAGTACAGGGGGCGGAGAGCGCGCTCAATACTTTGAATGCTTAGCAATAAGAGAGGAGCAATACAGACGTAAGCTCATTACCTAATTGGTGGGTTTAATTAACTTGATTAATTTTAAACAGTTTTAAATACTTTTTTCGTGTATGCCTCGATCGTCAGTGGTTACCGAAACCAGTTCGTTGAGTGGGAGGAATATTAACATGAAACACACAAGTTTAATAAAGCACATTGTGGTCCAGCATTAGTTTACTATTAGTCTGACTGATACACCGAACTAGTTAGCCACCACCAAATTTTAATCATATCAGCTCTCGGAACCGAAGATTCCAGATTCTTTAGCAAAAATTAGTATTAAGTTCATGTCCTACAGAACAGATCATTACGACCATTTATCGTCCACTGTCTTGCTCTGCACTACACAACACAAAGATTCCGTCACTTTCACTTTTCAATTATAGCTAATAACTGTCTTCTATCTCTCCTAGTAACCTAATACATGTTCAGAGCACTACTCCACGCAGTCTCAAACACATAGCTAATAACTGTCTTCTATCTCTCCTAGTAACCTGATACATGTTCAGAGCACTACTCCACGCAGTCTCAAACACATAGCTAATAACTGTCTTCTATCTCTCCTAGTAACCTGATACATGTTCAGAGCACTACTCCACGCAGTCTCAAACACATAGCTAATAACTGTCTTCTATCTCTCCTAGTAACCTGATACATGTTCAGAGCACTACTCCACGCAGTCTCAAACACATAGCTAATAACTGTCTTCTATCACTCCTAGTAACCTGATACATGTTCAGAGCAGTACTCCACGCAGTTTCATACATATGTGTACGATATTTCACGATCTGGTGACTCCACGGTTCAAGTATGACTTATTGACTGCATTACTGCGCAACCATGGCACTACTTTAAGCCGGCGTAAGGAAAGGCAACTGTCGCTTTATAAACTGTACCTTCGATGCTCTTGAATCATAGCTGAGCAGCTTTTATAAAAACTCAAAATCTAGATCAGGGGTCGCCAAACACTTTATGCTATCGACGCCTTCATAGAATATTTGCCTTTTTCACGACCCCCCGGCTAAGTGTTCAGTAAAAAAAAAAAAAAAAAAAAAAAAAAAAAAAAAAAAAAAAAAAAAAAAAAAAAAAAAAAATTAAATCATTTTTGGCATTTCTGATATTTGGCAACAGGTAAACCTGCATAACAACCCTATGAAAGAATTTATAGTTCGCATATCTTATAAAATCCACCAATAACGTTAACAGAAAATGGAGATGTTTTCCACTGTTATTATAATCTTAAAAAACAATAACAAAATTATGAATAGATGGATTTTTGCCTATAGTTCTTAAACTGTACGCTTCATAAAAAGTAAAATATACAATTATTTTTGAAAATTTAACATAAATTATATCATATGTAAAAACCTCTTTGCTGCCATTTTTCGACTGTTATAGAATACCTTAAAAATATATTAGAATACCTTTTTATTAAAATAGTTAATAGTTGAATGGATTAGTCTGAAAATCAGCAGAAAGATTATTGATATTGAAAATTGTTAAATTTTGATTGTAAATCACCACTGTTTTCCATATTAGATCTGTTCCTCTCTTTTGTATTTCGAATTTTATTGGAATATTTCCATTTTTTTATAGACTTTAATTGATTTTCTGTAGTATTAAACGACTCCCGTGTATTAATGGACCCCTCGAGAACTCTTACCGACCCTTTGTGGTCGATATCGACCACTTTGGGGACCCCTAGTCTAGACCCTTGTTCGTTTCTCAAGCCGACATCTTGTGATACTTAGGAACGCTTAGAGAATCTTTTTAAAAACTGTTTTGACTATCGTCCGAAAGGATTCTGAAAAATTGGAATCTATATATCGACAGCTGGATCTCCAGTAAAACCGGTATGCGTTAGGATTTTTCTGGAAAGCCGATAGCTGCACCCCACTCTTTTTTTATGGATATAAAATAAGTTGAGCACACAGCTGTTGGATGGTCCAACCAAAATGCCGCCGCACGTGCTTAATACCCCCCCAATCGGATTCGTGGGATCTGTAATGAATGGGTACGCGATCGCCAGCTTTCCGGCCTCTAAATCAGGGCCTATCTGCCTGTTTTATGCGCCTTCCGTCCGCTCTCATCGCGTCGAGCGCTCTCTTTTTATTTGGGCCACGGAGACGGGCGCGGACACAAAGCCCTGCCGCACTCAGTCGCGGCAGCGCCGGCCATTGTGTTTGTCGCGGAAATTGCACCGCGTGTGCCGGCCAATCGCAGGTCTGCTTTTGATCTCGGCGGCCGCACCCAGTTAGTTCTGCGAGAAGACCGGCGGAAAAGTGTGTGCAGCACATGTCGCCGCGAGCCTGCCGCGGATTTCGATTTCCGCTTTAGGATGGAGTGCCTCCTCGGTTACTCTGCAAAGTGGCCTTCTAACTGCTACTTTTCTGCCGGCTCCGGAAAGCTGCCTCCAGCTGTAGAGAAAACTGGCGCAGTCAATTTGACGTCCTGTCTGACGCTCGCGGTACTGCGCCTCTGAGGTTTACTTTCACTCGTTCCTCCATCAGTAAGGGAACAATAAGGCGGCCCCGATAACGCGAGGCTAATGAGCTGGCTTCGCGTTGCAGCGGTCGTCGGTTCGATTCCGGCCCAGGGCATCAGTAGTTTTGATTAACTGTTGTGCCCGTCCCGTGCTCTACTTTCATTTGTGCTAATGAATAACACTAGGCGATTCTATATACACAATGGGGGTATAAAAGAAACAAAGTTATTGGCTGAATGGCTATCAGGTCGAATGCCATCAAAAATAAGAAGAAGCAAAAAAAAAAAAAAAAAAAAAAAAAAACTGGTAACAAGAAAATCTTGTGTTTTTTTCCTCAGATTGATTAGCTTTTGCGCTTGACTTCATCATTATGGAGCAGAGAAGTTACCTGTACTTTATCTTTAGGCTATTATTAAATTATCATAATTAATTTGCTAATTTTCATAAATAATTCACTTTCAGCAACATGACTTAGGATTAAGTTTTCATTACTTTTATCCTCTTCTCTTTTAATTTTTTTATTTATTTTCTTTTTTAGTTCAGATTGGTGCGTGGATAATTGATGGCGGTGTTTTGTGTCTTTGTCACCCTTCCAATGTACTGTAAACTGTCTTCTGTTTCGCGTAATGTGTGGAGTCCTTACTGAAAAGATTCAGTTAATTTTGATCTTTGTTCATAAATGCGTTACTTTGATCATTTCTATAATTGGTGTTCTTTGGTGGCATTTAGAACTACACAGAGGCACTTATTTTGTAGTATTTGTAGAAACGGTAGGTTGAATTTGACGTTGTTACCCAAATTTGGCAGCCATTTGTTGTCACAGTAATTTTACTGGTTTGTACAGATAAGTTTTTGGTTCTATATTCATTAAATGACTGCTAACTAAAGGGAACAGATTTGTGTAACTCCTTGAATACTCGCTCACTTTTCTTCTACAAGACGATCTTTAATTTTTTTCCAATTTCCACACATACTAAGCGAAGCCTTGGAGGTGGGCTGCTGGAGGGCCTTTTTCAGCCTAGCTAACCTAAGAGAAGGGGGTTGGCAGTATTGCCAGCCTTGTGGCTTTGAATATCCGCAGATGGACCCCAAAATTTCCGTAGATTGGGTATAAAAATCCAAAGATTATTGAATAGAGAGTCACAATTAAGAATACTTTGTAATCGTAGGCTTCCGTTGCTAGAGTCAGTTGATTCTTGGCTGTCCGGGTGGCGCCGCGTCATGTTCATCGTAGCCGACGTTTCGACCCTCATTTTGGGGTCTTCTTCCAGGGCAGAACTGCGTCCTCGATCAGTGAGTGGTCTTGTTTCATAGGCAAGGCCAGCGCCCGTCTGGATGGTTCGATTAGCCCGGCCAATCAAAAGGTCCGAGCCGTCACGTGTTTAGTCGGCTTGGAGGAGGTTTGTGCGGTCTGGCGGGAGGTGACACGTGACATGTCCTGTTCGCACCAGCGAGCGCCAGGCGTCGTGTAATTTCAGCCCGTTGTCTTCGTTAATATTGTTTGGGCGTTTAGCAATTTCTAACGCCTCCTTTACCCTCCTTGGCCACCATTTATCCTCGCGCACTATCAGGGTGGTATTTTCGAAGTCAATGGCGTGATTGTTTTCGGCTGCATGCCGTGCAATGGCGGATTTGTCAAAGTTATTAGATTTATAATCGCGGATGTGCTCGCGCAGCCTCTCTCTTATAGTGCGCCCCGTCTCTCCTATGTACATCCGACCACAGGTACACGGAATCTCATAGACCTCGGCCACCTGTAGTGGAGGCAGACTGTCCTTAACCTTGACGAGCTGGTTACTGACCTTGCTGTGTGCTTTGTAGACAGGTTTTATATCAACTTTTTTAAACAGCTTCCCGATTCTGTCAGTAACTCCACTTATGCAGGGTAAAACAACTACTTGGCGTTCCTGAGAAGTGGCTTGATTAGATGTTGAATTGGCGTCTTTGTCTGTCGTGGCTTCATGCAATGCCCGTCTAATACAATGATTGTGGCAGCCATTGGACTTGAAAGTGTGTTGCAGTGCTTCCAACTCTGTCGTCAAACTATTTGCGTCACACACTTTCGTCGCTCTGGTACACAAGATCGTGAGGACGCCTGTTTTTGTCGCTGGATGGTGGTGAGATGCGGCATGTAGATACCTGTTTGTGTGTGTCGGCTTCCGGTACACTGAGTGTCCAACGTTTCCCGTCGTCACGTTTGGTTACTAGCACGTCTAGGAACGGCAGCTGTCCTCGTTTACATAGTGAATTTAATTTTAAGGTGTGCTTTATTTATATAATCCAGGAATTTGTCAAGCTCACTTTGTCCATGGGGCCACACAACAAATGTAACGTTGACATGTCAGAAGAATGGGCAGACCTGGCCTAGTTTTGTCTTAAATCATCGTTCTTCCAGTACGACGGGAAATTTTACGCCCAAGTGGAAGGAGCGGCCATGGACCCACCGCTTTCACCGATAGCGGCGGACATCTTTATGAGGGAACTGGAGACGGAAATTTTGGGAAACGCGCCGCTCAATCCGAGTCTGTGGTTACGCTTTGTTGACGATACATTTGTTGTGTGGCCACATGGACGAAGTGCGCTTGACAGATTCCTGGATTTTATAAATAAAGCACATCCTAAAATTATATTCACCATGTAAACGGAGGAACGAGGACAGCTGCCGTGCCTAGACGTGCTAGTAACCAAACGTGACGACGGGAAACGTTGGACACTCAGTGTACCGGAAGCCGACACACACAAGCAGATACCTACATGCCGCATCGCACCACCATCCAGCGACAAAAACAGGCGTCCTCACGACCTTGTGTACCAGAGTGACGAAAGTGTGTGACGCAAATAGTTTGACGACGGAGTTGGAAGCACTGCAACACACTTTCAAGTCCAATGGCTGCCACAATCATTGTATTAGACGGGCATTGCATGAAGCCACGACAGACAAAGACGCCAATTCAACATCTAATCAAGCCACTTCTCAGGAACGCCAAGTAGTTGTTTTACCCTGCATAAGTGGAGTTACTGACAAAATCAGGAAGCTGTTAAAAAAAAGTTGATGTTGGGATATTTGTTTGTGGATACGTCGTGATAGTATTGTTTCAAATATTTTACCGAAGACGGAGGTGAGGCTGATGGGGCGGTATGACTTCGGATCTGATGTGGGTTTGTTAGGTTTGGGGAACATGAGGATTTTTGAAGATTTCCATTTTGGGGGATAGATGACAGAGTATAGTACGTTTGTATATAGATGAGCTAGAAGTTGATGGAAAGAGCGAGGTGCTTCTTTGATGTGCCGATATGTGATTGAATCGGGGCCCGGGGCAGTATTTTTCTTGGTGCTGAGGACGGATACGATGTCATCAGCTGTGATAGGGGTGTTAAGTCCAGTACGGCTGACGGTTTGAATGTAGTTGAAGTCGGGTAGGAGGGGAGGTGATGTAGGGTTGGCACGCTGTTCGATGACAGAGGAGTCTGTGTAGTCGAATTTGGGGTCGTTTGGGACAGTGTGGATGGTTTCAAGTAGGTTGGCGAAGAGGTTGGCTTTATGAGTGTTGTTGGGGACAGGAAGGTTGTTGTGGAGGAGGGGGTAGTTGGGGGTGGGTTTGAGACCAGTTAAGCGGCGGAAGGTGGACCAGTATTGGGAGGAGTTTTGCGAATATTTGTGGCTTAGCTGGTTGCAGGTGTCCCTCCATGTGCGTCTTTTCTGAGTGGCGATACAGTTGCGGACTGTTCGCTGGAGTTGTTGGTGGAGGGTGAGTAGCTGACGATCATTGGTTCTTGGGTAGGTGCGGAAGAGGCGACGTGAGATATGAAGGAGTTGAAGAGTAGTGATGGTTTGTGAGGGGTGATAGGAGTCAAGGGGATATGAGCGGCAGTAGCGTCTGTGATTGTACGTTGGAGGTATTCGGCGGTTCTAAGTAGGCTGTCTGCAACTATGATATTTGGGTTGTCTGTCGCTATCTGGTCGTCTATGTATTTCCTGTAGTCTTTCCAGTTGGTTTTATTGTAGTTTTGAATGTATCTATGGGGTGTGGGGTTGTGTGGGTGCGGGGTGTGGGGGGTATTGTATTGGATGGAAAGCATAATGGGGATGTGATCACTGCCGATTGGATCGAGGACATAAAGGGCGGCGCGGGCCTGTATATTGGGAGAAGCTATAACTATGTCAGGTGTTGTGTTTGATTCGGGGCGTCTGGGTAATGGTATGTTAATGATGTCACCTCTCATGGCGGTTAGGGGTACTGTGAGTTTTGCTTTGGTAGGCGCTGGCTTTGATTTGCATTTAATAGAATAGGTAGGATGGTTTTGGTCACAAGTATTGCAGGTGGGAGTTTTCTGAAGGTTTGTGCAAGCTTTTAAGAAGTGGTTTTCTTTGCAGTGTAGACAGATAGGGGTTTTCTTGCAGTTTGCTTTGAGGTGGTCATTGTATTGTAGACAGCGTGCACACCGTGTGGGTTGGGGGGAAGGGTTTTTTGATGGTTCCACTCTATGTTTTTGATGGTAGATTATGGCTCCATTGCTAAGCAGTTCATCAATTGTTGATGCGTCTTCAGTTAGTACTCTGATCATGTAAATGGGTCCTAAGCTGTTTTTGATTCGGAGGGCTTTTCGAACATGTAATTCGTCGTTC
Source organism: Vandiemenella viatica (assembly GCA_031002005.1). Lineage (NCBI taxonomy): Eukaryota > Metazoa > Arthropoda > Insecta > Orthoptera > Morabidae > Vandiemenella > Vandiemenella viatica. Next base: position 132,414,108 of record JARYHS010008075.1, on the reverse strand, counting down.
GAGTTGAGTTCGGCGACTACCTCTTCTTCAGTTATTGTTGGGTCTACTCCACGGATGACGGCTGTGAGTGTAGGAGGTCTTTTAGGTGGGGTTGGTTGTTTTGGTGGAGATGAGGTGACTGTTGTTAAAGTGGCGTTGTCGCCAAATAAAGGTAGTCCAATTTTGTTTTTAATTAATTTGGGGAAGTCTGGTTCGTTGATCATACCGTTTTTAGTGGGGATAAGTTGATGGATAGATATATTGGGTATATGTCGTTTGATGAATTTGGTTAGGGTTTTACTGTTCATATATTCAGGGAAGGTCCCTTTCAGTAGGTATGTATGAATTGTCTGTGACGAGGATGGAGGTGATGATGAAGTTTCCATAACTTCGTATGCGGTTATTGCACTATTGGATAAGGAGGTTTGTGGTGATGGTAATGAGCCACTTTTGGTCTGGTCGTAGGGTTTTGCATTATTTCTGGCAGTTTGAAGATAGCTGGTACAACGTGGTGGTTTTTGAACTACTCGTTATCTGTGGAAGATTTGGATGAATGCCTTCAGATGCAGCGGGGCGGATGATTGATGAAGAGGTGGTGGTGGTGCTGATGATGGTTGTAGTCATAACTGAAGATGTAGCCATGGTGTAGAAGTGGGGGCTAGTAGTGACAGTGGGTGGAAGGATGGTAGGGTTGGTTTCTGAAAGGTCCATAGCGTTACCGTATATTGGTGTGTCCGGTGGATGTGCAGCAGTTGGAGAGCAGGCGCAGTCCTTGACCAGGTGAAGTCCGAGAGCAGGCGAAGTCCGTGGGCAGGCGAAGTCCGATGTCAGGCGAAGTCTGAGGTCAGGCAGAGTCCGTGGGCAGGCGGTGTCCGTCGGTAGGCGAAATTCGTTGGCCGGCAGGAGGCAACTTCTGCCTCCGATATATAAAACTCACAACGGAAAACCTAGTCTTTTTCCGCGACGTTTCACAATACGTAATACACTAATTGTTCTAGATAACAATCTGACAACTACTAATGTGACACAAAAATTGCGAATAAACAATTAATTATCTCAACAATGTCAACAACGATGCGCTTATACGATAATTCACGATGCACGACGAAGTCAATCGAGAAGGATGCGAATGCATTATTTGATTTTTTTTTTATCCAAGTTTTTTTTTTTTTACATTTCATTCCTCCCAGCTGAAGGCTGGGAGGCGGGCTGCTGGAGAGTCACAGGAAACTCTTTTCTGCCTAACTATACTACGGGGAGGGAGGGAGTAGGAATGGGCAAAATATATCGATGTATCGATATATCGATATTTTTTTCTAAAAATATCGATATTTATCGCCGATATTTTTATTTTCGATATATCGATATTGTATTTATTGTATCGATTTTAAGCACCAATTCGATATTTTTCCTACGAACGCAATTCAGTATCCAATTTAATCGTTACATGTATATAGGATAAATATACGTATATATCCAATCTTCTGAAAGTTTCTTAAATATAACAGCTTCTTCAGCGGTTGATAGGTTAAAAAAACTGTTAAATTTTAACAATTTTACGTTAACGTCATTTTTATGTTAGCATGTAAGCGGTTGTTTTTTCTTTGTAGTTGAAATATTATCTTTTCAACTGTTTTTTTTTTCATTTACGAATAACAATTAATGGGTTGATGAACCACAAGTCATTATGAATGACTGTTAATTCATTTAAATGTCTACTATCTAGTCTACAGGCAAAACTCCTTAATCGCAAGGAATACTTTCCGTAAATTAGACGCAAATACGAAAATCTTGAATACAGAAACCTTGAATGCAGAACGTTAGTTTATATAGGATTATAGGGAATACGTTCCAAGTATACAGAAAAATTTTGAGGTAATGGAGTGATTATCGCACTTTGAACTTAATAGACCAATTTTGGATTGCTTTAAATCAGTGTTTCCCAACGTGGGGCCCACGCCCCACAGGGGGGCAATTTGTTTTTTTAAGGGGGGCAATTTAGAAATTGATATGATACGACTTTACCGCTTTCTCTTTGTTTTATTTCAATGCAATGCTAGAAATAGGTGCAAAATAAAGCAAAATAGCAAATTCTTAAAACAGTGCTGTAAATAATTATTAGGTATAGTTTAGTTTGATGTTAGAAAAATATTTTTTAATTAAAAATTATGTATGGGGGGCAAAAAAAAATTCAAAGTGGGACATGACCCAAAAAAGGTTGGGAAACACTGCTTTAAATCCTTTATCCTAAAGTTCATTGTAATGCTTTTTAAAATATGCATATAGCTTTCTCTTGAATTACAGCCCCACTAAAGAATACTTTCTTGTGATTGCTGTCTTCGATTGATGTAGTGAGAGCGGTTTTTAATTTTTTATTCACTGAGACACCAATGGTTTTTACTGATAGTAATGTCCTCTTCGAACGCCTCTCCCGTGTCAGGTTGTAGGTGATTACCATGGGTGATGTATATACCTCCAAGGAAAGTCCTAGGAAGATGAACTGGGGTGGTTTCCCGTTTCACCGAACATGGTGGTGTAATGGTTAGCGTTCTGGCCTCGCATTCGAGAGAAGGGTGGGTCGAATCCCCGTCCGAGCATCCAGATTTGGGTTTTCCATGATTTCCCAAATCACTCCAGGCAAATGCTGGGATGCTTCCTTCAAAAGGCCATGGCCGAATTCCTTCCCATTCATTGTCCCCCATCCTTTCCCGTCTCTAAAGACCTCAACGTTAAGAGACGTTAAGCAGTTAAAAAAATTCCCCGTTTACTTCCTCAGTGTGACAGTGCTCCTAAGTGACACTGTGTGGCTCGGTATAGAGTGTTGTGGATTAGAGATGAAAGAAGGGAGAGGGTGGAAGCCGGTGTCGGCATGTTCAGGCCTACTTTTGAAAACATTCTAAAGGGAGCGCCAAGCTTAACATTCCCATCCAACGGATGAATCACCATCAACAACATCGTATGCCCTTGCACCATACGAAATGCAGAGAGGTTTGTTGATTAGAAATTGCAACTTACTGGTCAAGCCCTGATGATGAAAATCGTTGATGTAGTGTTAAGTGAAAATAATTCATTTGCAACACTCTGCGATCACGCAAAATGTATTGACTTATTTTAAGCAGTCCGTTAATGCTATGGATCTATTAAGATCTGAACAAGATGCATCTGGGGAAAAGGAAGGAGAGGGTGTTGACTTTGACTCCAAGCTGTTAGCACTATATGGAACTCCTACTTTATTATGTTAGAACGATTTGTCAGACTCTCTGCAATTGTAGCTAAAATCTTAGCTACAAAAAGTCAGTCAAATATAAACACACTTGATATGGTTGCAACTTAACAGCTTATTGTAATACGTGACCTCATTGTCCTGCTTGGTCCTTTCAAAGAAGCCACTGAAGAAGTTAGTGGAACAAATTATGTGACTGCTAGCTTAGCCATTCCTGTTACAAATCTGATTCGACAAGTAACGGAACAAGCTACTCCTTCGATCACTTTAGGATTCACGGTAAAAGAGGCTTTACTTCAAAGAATACAACAGAAATTAAGTCCTTTAGAAGGAAATACACTCCTTGCAGCAGCTACCATTTTGGACCCGCGTTTCAAACGTATACACCTTCAACTTCTCCAATCGGTGTGTTCAAATGCGATATCTACAATTTACTAATGATATTCGCTTGGAACTTAGACGACGAGGACAAAGTTCTCCAGAAGTAAGTTCTACAGCAGCAACACAATATATCGCAGATAACGCATCAATTTGGTCCGCACATGAAAAGCTATTAATATCCCTTAGCACTACTGTTATGCAAGAGGGTTCCAAGCTCTGGCTCAGTTCCTAATGAGCTTAAGCAGTATCTGGACCAACCATTAATAGACAGAAAATCAGACCCAGTAAAGTTTTGGGTGAATTGCCAGTGCTCCAGCGCGCTGAAATACCTTATATGTCAAGCTTCTTCTGTGTCGTCCAAGAGAGTGGCTCCTGCAGTCAACTTAGCTGTACTGAACAACAGGAGTAGATTGACGGGGGAGCACATAAAACAGAGAGTCCTTTTGATGTCCATATCAGACGAATACTGGTTTGATTGATTGAAAAAAATAATAAATTAATAAAAGTTTGTATAATTTCTACCTGTGTCTTTAATTTTCAGAATTTTCTTAAATATTTTGATGTATTTTATGATTTTTTTTAGATAATTACTCCCTTTAGACAAAAATAATATCGAAATATCGATATTTTTCCCCGATATATATCGATAGTGTTTGTAAATATCGTTTCGATATTTATCGATATATTTTTTGATTGCCCATCCCTAGGAGGGGGGATGGAAGGTCGGCCGTGGCCTTGTAGGGAACCATCCCAGCATTCGCCTAGGGTGTCTGAGGAAAACCACGGAAACCTCAGACAGGATGGCCGAACCAAGTTTAACCCCGGTCCTCCCGAATGGCAAGTGGCAGTGCGAAATCGCCCTGCTTAAGCCTCGGTGTTGATCCAAGTTTTTTTTTTTTTTTTTTTTTTTTTTTTTTTTTTTTTTTTTACAATTTCATTCCTCCCAGCAGAAGGCTGGGAGGCGGGCTGCTGGAGAGTCATAGGGGACTCTTTTCAGCCAATCTACTACTACGGGGAGGGAAGGGGGATGGAAGGTCGGCCGTGGCCTTCTAGGGAACCATCCCAGCATTCGCCTAATTGTCTGAGGGAAACCACGGAAAACCTCAGACAGGATGGCCGAACCGAGTTTAACCCCGGTCCTCCCGAATGATAGGTAGGAGGCCAAATTGGCGTTTTTTCCATCTCGGTCAATTGATCCAAGTGACGATCGGACTTTATTATTTGGTCGTATTAAACATTACGACTGGGAGACGTCTGGCGCTACTTAGTATTAAGGGGACAGATTCTACTATGTGATAATTGAATTCGATTTACTTTATAACTACTGACATAAAATTTCATAAGATTATTAATCACCCTGCGCAGTTTCGTTGAAATGCGTTCGTTAGCTTTTCTTTGATCGGTGCGCAGACATAAACAAAAATCTGATGCTTACGGCTTGCACGTTATGTTATCCTTATGCGGCCTATACATTACACAGTAACAGTAGCTATCAGTATGTTCAGTTTCGTACACTAGTGCTCCAGCACACAATGATTCCAAGCCTTACGCTTTCGGTGTCTGTGTCTCTGTGTAATTCAAGCCGTCATGACGTTTCACAAAATTGTTTTCACTTTTAAACTCTGTACAGTGGATATTTTATTGATACTGACATTATTTGGTCAAAAAATGATCAAACTATTTCATTAATAATACTATATTTGCTAAGAAGTTTCGTATATTATTGCTTTGTGTCTACTTATTATTATGTTTTATAATGCTAAATTCGAGATCTGATAAATATTTTAAACTCGAGACCAGACGCGAAACACGGTTTTGTTCTTACTCCCTATTTGATGGATAGCAGAATATGTAGAACTACTCCCCCAGTTAAAATTCTGGTGTACCAGTCCGTTTGAAGGCGGCGCTCAGTGGCTCAGGCTTGTCCTAGCATCTGCAGAGCAGGAGCCCCTATTCTGGCAGGAAATCCTAACTTCGCCTAAGGCAATGGGCGCCCACTATACAAGAGAGATAGGTATATGCCCTTCGGTTTGCCCTTCAAAGGAGAAACCGACTGTTGATAGAATAAGAGCTTCTCGTGTGGGAGAGCAAGTGTCCATACCCACTTGAAGCTAACTTACAGCTTTTGAAATGCGGGAATGTTACATGATTAACAACAGGTTAGTAAAGTTTCGAAGAAAGATGGTTGCTGTTTGGTTATAATATCAAGTAACACAATTCCAAGATAAAGCAATCAGAAACTTCGAAAGCGAATTTCTCGGTACGGTGTGATTAGAACAGTGTGTGAACCTAAATTACAGCTTCAAAGTACCAAGAGGTTTCTACAGAACGTTGGAAACACGGCTAATTACAAAAAAAATTAGTTTTGTCTGATTGTATGGGAAATAATTCTTATGATGACGCGTCCATAAACACCATGAGATTTTAATTTATCATAATATCATGAGAATTTTTGAAAAAATGAGAATATGGAGGAGTTTGAAAAACTATTAGAGAATTATTTCATAAAGAGATACCTACCTCAATTTTGCGGACTGTAGTGGCTTACTGCTAGCCAGTGCGGATGAGCGTGGACTATCTTACTATTGTTTCTCTGCTAGGGCTGTGGCACTGCATCACGAGAGAGCGTAAGTGGTTGCATAACAATAAGGAGAGCGCCACCGTTCACATGCAGTAGGTCGCCAACACACAAAGGTTCTACTTTTCTTAATGTAAACGGGACTACGTTTGTCGGAGCATTCGATTTATGGGAGACTGTTAATAGATTGTCACTGAACGCATGCGTAACATTCTGAGCATACGTATATTAATCACAGTACACAGCCCATCTTCACAAATCTCCATATATTCTACAAAATGTCTTCTAAATTCTGTTATTATGGTTAAACGAATAATTTCGTTGTGTAGATACTATGGCATAGTTTTAGTAACAGTTATAGTAAGCCTTGAACCTAGGCAGGCATTAAACATTTGACAAGACAATAACACAAAAATAAAGAGCAGTGTATTGAACTTAATGTGGAGACTAAATAATATGTACTTTATGGTAGCAGCACATACGTTGGGTAAGAATCCAATGCCTCACATGTAAGACGTTCTCAGTATCGACCATAAAGCGGGAAATGTGGAAACTGCCGGCGCGTGGGGCTGAGAACGCGTCTTCCTCTTGTGACGTAACCGAGTTTATGGAATGTGAGCACTGTAACAGACGAATTAAAGAGCATTGCTCGGGAGTCGTAAATGGTGAGATATGTGGACACAATCTAAGGCGCCTGTTTCGGCAAAAGAACACAGAAGTCTTGGGTCCAGCAAATTGTGAAACGTCACATCGCGTCCACCGATTAAAAGAAGTGATACTTATAACGCAGGCTTAAACGGAAAGCAATAAGCGTGTTCCCCGGCTCTAAGGATTGCAGGCACGTGGCGTAACAAAAGCAACTTCGGTTCATAAAGTAAAAATTGCGTTGCTAAACGTCGAGTTAAAAAAAAAATCACCATCCCCAGAAACGGTTATACAGGTTCCCATTGAGTGAAGATAACGGGTGACTGTAGGCCTTGGAAACAACGTGCGCGAGTAGTTACCACATTTTGTGTTAGCAATACATTTGTGTATGATGTTTTTCTGTTCACATGGCCTGTAGAATACGTGCTGAAGTTTGAGCGATTCTTTCGTCGGTACTTTCAATCCACTCTGCGTTGAATGTGGTGAATTCATGAAAGAGTGGTGGCACGATGCAAAGAGAGTGGCATTCGCTGCTCATCCGTTGATCCTGCGAACTGTTTCCGTCCAGTTACCAGCAGTTTATGGTAGCGAAGCACGGACTTTAGGAATACCAGAATGAAGGAAAATTGAAGCATTTGAAATGTGGTGCTACAGAAGGATGCTGAAAATTAAGTGGGTAGATAAGGTACGAAACGAAAAGTGTTTTGGAAATGATGGATGAGGAAAGAAGTTTGTGGAAGAAGCTTACAGAAAGAAGAGACAGGATGGTAGGTCATATTTTGAGACATGTGGGTCTGGTTAATTTGTCAGCGGAGGGAACAATCGAAGGTAAGAACTATACAGGAAGGTAGAGATTAGTATGTCTGAATCAGATAATTAAAGCCGTGGGTTGTGAGAGGTATGTTGAGATGTAGAGGTTAGCACAAGATAGGAAGAGATGGAGGATTGCATTAAATCAATCGAAAGAAAAAAAAAAAAAAAAAGCAGTGATCAGCTGGAGATGGCTGGTTGTTGCAGGGTGCTGGTGGGTGACGAAGTGATGATACCGCCTTGATCCACAACACGTCCCCTTGGTCGGCCCAGCTGCCCATCAAAAACCTCGACGAGGCGGTGATATTATTCACCAATAAAGCTCTTTTCACTACGAACGACAGGACCCTCATACCAACTTTGATTTCGCCAAAAGTAACTATTCATGCAATACCGATATTATATTCCATGACTAGCCAACAATTAATTTTTGTTTAATGTTGATAAACGGTCAGTTGATTTGATGATTTTAAAACAAATAAAATCCTGTGCTATTGTTTGTAAAATCCTTTAAATTACCTTTTTCTCGTAATAATCACAGAACAATTATCCTCTTACATCAGTTTTGACAGTATTAATAAGTAAATTGTAGGATTTATTTGAACAGTAATTAATAAATTGCATCAAAACAAAATAATAAAAATTTCAGTCTCTAGGGCCGTAAAGTCACTAAATGGACTACTGAGTGCTACCTCCGCGAATATGCCCAATGCTCCATATGAGAAAGAGAGGATCACTTTCTCCTCGTATAACTTTTATAAATGATATTTCGTCTATAAAGCACTGTTGTGGTGAGTGTTATTTATTTTGCCCCAACCGTGTTTAGCGCTTGTTATGTAGGGCATCATCAGTGACCGTCAGTGTATGTTTTATTGACAAAATTTATTGTTCAAAAACTGCGGCAAAAATAGCCGGTAGCCAGATTAATATTCTTCTCTTATATTGCGCCTCTACATTGCCAGCCACGTATTGTTTTTAATTTGGCGGCTGTCTTACTAGCACGAAGTGTCAAGCAAACCCCGACACAATTTACACTATAGAAGTGATAGATTATGTCACTGGATATGATATAGGATACTTTTTATCTAGAGTTATCTGGATTATACCGAAGCCAAAACAATCAAAAATAGTACATTTTTACATGTTTGTCTCAGTTGGTACAACTCGAAAAATTAATTAATGGATTTGAATCGAACTGGACATAGTGATAGCTTATGTAACCGTGTAACACACAGGATCTCTTTTATTGCAATTAGTAACATAGAAAAAACCGTAAATCCGATCATTTTTGTCTATCTGTGCGTCCTTCTCACAGAAACTAATGAACGCATTTCAACCAAACTTCATATAGTGGTAGCATATGTTATTGGTTAATATTTAGGATACTTTTTTATCAGTAACGCAGTCCTCGATACTACGTATAAAAACTCTTAATTATTGAATCTTTGTCCGTATATGTGCGCCTCACACATAACCTAATTATTGAATTTCTGTGTAACTGCCAATAGGCCATTTCCAAATTTCTTCCAGTTCCTTGAAACCAGTATTTTTTCGCAGTTAATAATCTCGACGTCGACGAGGCGTAAAGCCATAAACAAAAAAAAACTCCCATTTGAACGCTTGATACGTAACACATTTCATCCAAAATACAAAAGGCCAAAGCGTTAATTAAAAAAAAAAAATATATGTGTATTCACGGATCGAGCAATAACCAACCATTTCAACGAATCTATGGCTAATGACATCTTATGTCACTTTATGTTCCCATGTGACTACAATACGTTGTGAAACTGTAAAGAGGGCCACTGATTCATTTGTTCTGTAATAGAGTCTACTACACATTTATATGCATACAAATAACACTGTCTGTTCGTAGACACGCCAGGCCATGTGTGTTTGCAGGGAACTGAAGTCTGACTGTAGGGCATCCATAAGCTCTTCGGAATTAGTTTGAGTTTCAAAGATTGATACAAAGAAGCAATGCACCAACGCCTCCACTTTTCTCTTCACACGGCATTTCTTTGAAAGTGTATCTGCTAATTCACAGCATAAATCTTAAATTCGTCGTTGATGAAATTGCAAGTACATCTAAACAAGTATTTCTTCGCACGTATTTGAACTGCTGTACAGAGATGCCATAGTACGTCGTCTTGGAGGGAGACCTCTTGCCACGGTATGCCACTAAATGCTATGGCGCTTATGAATAGTGAAAATCTTCAATAAGCCTATATGAAAATGTATGATTGGGTTTAACACTTTCATGGAAAAGCGTTTCACAACGTTAAAAAATAGTACTTATTTTGGATAATTGGTATTGTTTCACATGAATAAATTATTATATTAGAACTTAAGGAACCCTTTACAACTCTTTCAGTTTTTATTGCTTAAAGTATACTAAATAATTAACATACCGGTACTTATAATAAGCATTGCGCCAGACATGTATTGCTGGAGAGTAGGTTAGTATTCTCAGTCTTCCACCAAGCAGTGTAATAATTCCGTCTGGTCGTAATGACCTGGTGACAGTGCTTTTCTCGGCTCCGCACTCTGCCCTAACGTAAGCCGGTACTACAGTTTAACGTGGAATTCGAACCACGGAAGCGTTCTGGCGTACTTCACATCACACAGCGGGTTGTGCCAGACGTGAACGTCGGGTTAAGGACCTATCAAAATCCCCGCAGAGACACGGATTCGAACCAAGGACCTTTCAATTCCCAGTCAGACCCTTAACCACTTAGCCACCAGGCCCCTCAGCAGTGCAATAACTTAGTTTAAAGATACAGAGGCAAGTTGTGTGGTTGTTTGTAAGCATGATCTTTACTGACGAGTTTCTTCTGGGCTACTACATTGCTGCAGTCTTAGTTTTTACTCTGCAGCGGTGTTTACGAAATTCAGCATCAATAGCTGTGCAATTTCATCCATATCGATATTAGATTCTGTTTCACCTAACGTGCTAAATTTAGATATTTATTTATGCCTTAGGTTTGAAAAATATAGTATGTTTTCTTCATAAAATATATATCTCACTTACCTGCTTTACTGCGTTAATAAATTTCTGGTAGTTCTGCTATACTTTGAAAATTTAAGAACAATATTGATAAAAACACGTATTTCTCAATTCTTCTCGCAGCCATGACGTTAAAAGTTAGTAATAAATTGATACCGCTGATACAAGTCGACAGCGCGATTGTCGATATTAGATCTTAACCATCCTAATTATTTATTGTTTCATTCATAACGTGAAGAAATAAAAGCTATAGGACAATATTAAACACTGATTTTTATGTTTCTTCTGCATTATAATGGCTTGTGCTCATGACATAGAAAGAGGGTGGCCAAAGAGTCAAATAGTAGCTATGCTGTGTCGAGCGAGGCAAACGCTAATAATTGATTAGACATGTTCTCCCCAACACTTCAAACACAGCTGGGCTTCATTTTGAAGTACCAATGAATGTATTATAATACCAGAGAGATCTACGAAGCGTGACTGATCGGTGTGACATTGTCTGTAACATGTCGCGAACGTCAACTAAGAGATGGCAGTGGAGAAGAAAAATTTGTGTTGTTACAGTATCAAGCGCAGTGAGCAGGCAGAAATGATGAAAACTAAAGTGTGGATGGTAAAGAAGTTATAGACATTTACAACTAAATCCAAGCGTTAGGAAAAATTACTGAAATGTAAATACAGGAAAAGAGGATTCATTGCCAGTATTCTTAAGTAAGAGTTAATCAGCGTAAGCGAGAGTATTTATAACAATACTGGAACTCAAACATAAAACCTGATTGTAAACAAACGACTCCATGGTTTTCTATCTGCATGGACCAAATGAATGATAATTTTTATGGTACTGTTTATTGTTTTCCTAGTAGATGAGCCACTTGTAGAGTGACAAATTATGCGCTAGCTTCAGCGAATTACACAAATGTACTGACAGATTTGATAGTAAGTTAGTGAGTTCCGGAGCAGGCTAGAACTAGCTAAGATTTTAGAACCACTGCATATCAGATGATTAGTACATAGTAACAGACTTTTCAAGCAGACACAAGTTGCCTAGTAGAAAACGAATACCAATTGTGTAAGACTAAAACCGAATACTGTTATTAGTCTTCACCAGTACAGTGGAAAAAAGTGAGAAAAGTTTGAAGATAGAGGCAGGAAAGGTTATTCCAAAACAAAAGTAAAGAAAATCACTGAACTTACTTATTACGGTAAGGAGGAGAGAGTTTTAAGGTTTGTAAGAAAGCAGAGGCACATTAGGCAACACAAGAAGCAACTAAACAATTAGCCGATAGCAGCAACGAGTGAAGATAAGGCTTTATAGATACAAAATAATCAACAGATGACACTAAGATATCAACTTAGTAATAGATGAAAGAGAATTCTGCTATTTATAAAATAAAATTAAAATATGAATCCAGTCAAGGCTTTACAAAAACAAATACTAGCATAGGATAAAGTATCTTCTTTAACTGAGGAAACTGTTTGCTGCTACAAGGACAAAGATCTGGTCTGACAAATAATGTCTACGGCGGCAGTTTATGAATTAATCGTGTGCGCACTGTATCGTCCGAGTAAGAGGTTAGAATTCTGCCGAACGATATTTGTATGTGGACGAAGCAAACTGTATTCAGGTACCCTAGCAGGTGAGTGAGGCGTGTCTCTATATCGGATAATCTCATGATACACCTGACTCACCGCATCCCAGATTCACCACTGAGGAGTAAGCAGGAGGATGTGGAGCGACAGCCCACACGTGTTGACGGCAAGAATCCTATGCTTCTGTCATTGACACGTAAAGTGCGGAGGGTGAGAACTAATATGGCCAAACCTGAGTTGTATTCAATAAATAAAATGGAATTTGTCGAGACTTCGTCTTCTGCTTTTCATGTATACTAGAGTCCTTCGGTTTGTTGCTGCTAGCGCGACCTCTGCCGGCCAAATCCCAGAAATACAGTGCAGAAGACCAAGCCTGGAGGTAAGCTTGAGCCTGGGAGTAGAGACGGTCTGCGTGGGGACGAAGCCACGCTGGTACTCGTTTCGGTATGATCCGAACAGACACGAACTGCATTGCAAAACCAAAGAATGAAATAATGGAGAGTATATGTCTTCTTATTATTATTTTCTTTGTGCTATTATATCATTTTATAAGACTGTATAAGTTTACATTCGGATACTTAAAGATCGGGCACAACTCTACGGTATTGAAAAAGTAAAAATCGGCAGATTTCACCACATTTCAACATTTCTTCTTCAATGTTCCGGCCTTTCATAAAAAGTTGGACATTGTTTTTCCAGAACATATAAATGATCTTTTGTCTAATAATAATCACTTATTAGTCATATCAGTTATGTCATTAAAATAAGTTAAATTTTATGCAACTACGGGTACAAATCCTTACAAGATATCATATATATTTGAAACCTCTGTATAAATCGTTATGCACTAAATGTGAATTCAGGGTATACTTTATGACGTAACTATAGATAACTTATTTATGTTGTGGTTTTCGTTACACTGTATTCTGATCTCATAGTTTGTAATACTTCCATTAGACATGTGTTTCAAACATATACACGTTGCAGTTCATGTCTTCGGCGATTCAATTGATAGAACATACACAATGTTTGTACTAATCATGGATATACTGCACATTCGAGAATGCCCCTGACATACAATTTTGTCCAGTTTTCTATGATATAAAATGCTTGTTGCGCGGCACGGGTGAGAAAAAACACTATGTGCTATTCCTGCATTGCCGAGCATTCGTATTTCCACCGAGCCTTCGTTTGCCGGCCGAGCCTTCGTTTGATCACCGAGTCTGGGGTCACAGCTCTCCCGGGTAGAGAGGACCGGTCGTAGAAATAACCGAGTGAGTTCGAGCTTGAGTAGAAGACAATTTGCACGACACTAAAGTGTACTGTCCCCGCAGCCCCTCGTGCTTGCGAGATGACTATGTACATCCCTGCCATTTTCTTGGAGACACATTCCACTAGCCTCCTGCATTGTTTAGTTGCAGCCTACGATCACCGCAGGCTGTGGCGCGATCAAACTCCTTCCACCGCTTGGGCTCTACCACGTGTGAGCAGCCACGCCGTTCGCACCACCGACAGCAAAGCCATCAGAAATGGTAACAGCAAAGGACGATATTTATTGAAACGACAATGATTGTTCATACTCTAGTCTTAGTCCACCCTGTAGCGACCTTGAGTTCATACCTACTGCCACCGTCTGTCTTAAATAGGGATTTCAGAATTAGTTTTGTAATCCCTATGCATGGTTTTAAAGTTCATTTTTAGTAAATATTCAATTATTTTATACCCTGTACTTGCATATTGTATACCCACTTTAATATCATGCGTTGAACCTGGGGGCTGGACATGACGTCGACAACTAGGAGACCTTCGGGGAGTGCGATGATACCCGAGCTGTTAATTATACTGGCCACCACCACAGCGCTGTTTCACTAACCAGAAAGTTTCAAACGAATAACTGCATTGACTTTATTTGTGATTATGCGGTTAAAAGTAAGTATAAATTCCAAATAAATAATTGAATTCTATTTTATTTGCGTTTGCATTGGTTAAAGGAAGAAGAATTGCGACGCTTGCTAGCTAAAAGGCAATTGTTTGTTGTGTAAGAAACTGCACAAAATACGATTGACAGAGTTAAAATATTATAATGCGAGGAATAGATCTAAAAAACATTGCGACGTTCGTTTAAATTAACATTTTATTTTTGCTTATTTACAACGACTACATGCAGAAACCATATAAGGAGAAGAATATTCGATTTTTACGCTCAATTGTCTGAATCTCTGTAGCATAACCGAAGTTTTTTTTTGACAGATGACAAGAACCAGGGAAGTTTATTAAAAACTCAGAGAACGTTTACACGAAACGTAGGTAATGGCGAAATATAGAAATCAACTAAATAATAGTTATTCATTTTTTAAATTATACTTTGCTTAGAAACTTTTTAATAATAATATTTTTTTTTGTTATTTAAAGTCAAATGCAGTTACTTAAAACATTTTAGCCAGAAACTCCAAGTATCTAATCAAAGTTTATTCATGTCACGAAAAAATTCCCTTTTCCTTATAAAATTCCAACTGCTACCACAGGAGATACACATCAATTTTTTTATTTTTTTTTACGGTCATTTAAAATATCTGTAGAATTTTCAGATTCACATTCATTTAAAATTATTAAAAGTGATATCCTGTTCCTATCTGGCGATATTTCATCAATTTTCATGACACGTGCCAATAATGCTTCGAACTGGTATTCAGGAAGACGTGGGTTGAGTTCCCAGTCCGATCAAGATTTCGGTTTTCCATGATTTCCCGAAATCACCCCACGCGACTGCTGAGATGATTAATTTGAAAGGCCATGGCCAAATTCCTTCCCACTTCTTGTCTCAAATCCTCTTCTGGTTCTAATGGCGTCCTCACCGACAAGAGGAATAGGCAGAAAAAAAAATCTACTCTTGTCACTGTAATACGACACATCGATGTGGAAACTTTTAGAGGTTTGTAGAATACTGCATATGTAGTTTAGCTTAAACACTGGAGCGGTAACAAAAAAAAAATGAATAATTTTAATCCATTTGTTAGAGCACTTTGCAGAGGATTAACTAGACAGATAAGAGATGAAATGAACACAGTCCGTAACTCGTACTGAAAAAGTTAAAAGAAGAACAGTCAATAAAGTTTCTAATCGGTTTCCCTTTATCATCTATGTGAACTCTGAAAAGAGAAAACAAATAACGAGCTAGAAATTTTAGTCGTACTATAAACCCTGTAAAAGTAAAAATAAGATAAATTGAAGAAATTTAATCAGCCTGTCTTTTTTTGTGGTGTTCTAATTAATTTCTTCGATTTGTTCTACCATTCGAGCATACCAGTTTGAGAGGATTCGCGCCGGGTATTACCAACAAGAAAATTCTATGATTTGTAGAGCCATTACCGTTGAATTTATTTAAAAAATTAGTTATTCATTTCAAAACATGCTGAAGATGTCCTTACGTCTAACGTACAGCGTAACAGAATCCAATGACTTCCTCAATGGTGAAGCTGAAATTGGCCTCAAATCAAGTTGCCACATATTGGCCAAAGTCTGGAGCTGTTTGCATCAAGATTGTAGCAACATAAAATAAAAATGAACCGTGTAGAAGCTCTTTCCCTCAAATAAATATTTTGGTGTTAATAAATTCGTTTAATGGCCTGGAGTTAGTTTAATCGAACTTAATATACAATGAACCTGATACCTGAGCACTGAGCAGGTGTTCGAATGATGAAAATTAATACACCAGGAAATGCTGAACTACGAAGGTTTCGTTTCAGCTTATTAGTAAACATGAGTACACCCACTTTCACTTACGAGTGTGATGAAATACTTCATCTTCCAACCTGTCTGGATTGCAATGACAGGAAACATAAGATTGAGGGAATAAAGTGCTTTCTTGAATGTAGTACAGTATTCATTTATGTGAAAATGTAACGTATTAATACACATAATTTTCCATTATCGTTTATTTTGTACTTCACAAAATTACATTATTACTCATTAAATATTATATTAAGTAGATTCTCTCCAATATTCAATACTTTATTATTTTTACAAATACCTGACTTTATAGCTTGCTAATTTCGTATTCTAATTATTATTGCTACATTACTTTCGGGTAGGGTCTTAAGAAAGCTTGTTTTCCAGTATTCCAGAAATTTCTTCTTCATGAAATCAAAGAGATTAATCATGCTATTTACACTGCCATATTATTTTTAGTTCTGTGTTAATCCTTTTCTTGAAATTACTGTCTCGCTGATTTTTTTTTTCTCCTCCGGGAAAGTCCGTTTCTCAAATATAGTTGCCGTGTAACCATTCCATCGTTTTCTCCTTCAGTCGATAGTTATTGTTTAATTACTGTTTGTTTATTCTTGTACCTGGAAACAAATTGACAGCACTCTTTGGAGAATGTCTTCAATTAGAAACTAGACTTACTCTCCAGGGGATTCTGTGGTAACCTACTTAACACCGCTTGTGTCTTCCTGAAATTGCACGACGTCTTCTGTCAGCAAGTAAAAACATGAAAGACTGCCGTGGCGACACTTATTTCCCGGAAAAGGTCGTACGTGGGTGGTGTCACAACTACTGCACACGCCTCTCCAGCGTCCAAGGCAACATCGCTTGGCACAGGACTCGGCTGTACGTTCCATCTTCAGTGCATCTTCATCTGCAGTGTAACCGGAAAATATTCAGCAATCACCCACGCATATTCAGCTGTAGACGATCAATGCATAAATTTTGTCGTTGCACGCTCTAAAATTCAAAGGAAGCTACGCAGTGAATAATGATTTTGTACAGAGGCTGGTGCCTGGGGGATTAACACAAGGGCCTGAGATTCAGGGGGACACAGGTTCAAATCCCTGTGCAGCCATCCTGGTTTTAGTTTTCCATGGTTTCCAAAAATCATTCCACGTGAATGCGGGGATGATTCCTTCAAAAAGCCGCATAAACTAACCAATCGCCATACGAAAAGATCGCATTTAGAAGTAAGTGATTTAGAGACATAATGATAGTAATATGGAAGGATTCTTCACGTTAAAATGGTAATGATTATTTGCTTACTTCCTCTAGCAAAATTTTCAGAGCCAGTACCTAACTGGTAGGAGAATCTAAAGCTGTGTGTTAAGGGAAACATCTTCTGGAATGACTTCGTAATACTTAACTTACTTGGTATTTAATGGCTCCTTCTTGTGATCTAACATTCAAGTACTAAAGGTTACGTAATCTATTGTATTGATAGTGATTCTAAAACAGTTAACCAATTACATTAGTAGAAAGGAAGAAGCAGCCGGAATGTTCTCAAAACCTGCTTAACGGCTACAGACATATATTGAAATTATGTCCACAGTTAAAACATACAAATATCCTATAGTTAAAAGAGTACAGGTATGACATTTAATCGACACAGATCATTTCGATCGTTTTATATATTTATTACCTTATGAAAATCATCTTTACTCCGTCGATTGGGAATAGTTATTAATACATAAACATGAGATAAATATGTAGGTTTACTAAACAGGGGTGAATGGTGTTTTTGTTTCATATAAAACTATATTTTTCAAACAAAAATTGCTTTTAAATTCCAAAACATGGAAGCTTACAGCCGTGAACATAGGTTCTTTCAAGAGTAGTCCTGCTTATGCAGTATCGACATTTCGACTGAAAATATCGATTTTATGTATGATGGAAAACACAAAAATTGTAGTAATAGTTGTATCGGTGGTAAGTATTGTGTATCGTTTTACAAAAGTGTAGAATTATGATCACTCATTGTGCATTATTATTTCTTATTATCCATAGCATCGCCTCTTTGTTGCGTGTTATAAGGCTGCTGTTAGAGTGTATGAAAAGAGTATTTTATGGGTGTAAGTCATTCCTTGCCAGAGTCATTGCCTTAACTGGTTGCGGCACCGTGATGGCTCAAACTAGCTTATCTGGTTTGAGTCGTGGTGGTTGAAGAAATTTTCGTCTTCAGGACTTGTCCGGCAGGGTAGGAGTGGTGGTGGTGCACATTTCCTAATCAATCTCCTCGGTTAAATCTCAAACTTCTCTGCAGTGTATATGGAGTGAGGACATACTACACTGTTAATGGTGAAGCGTCCATAGGATGGCGGCTCCAAGGTGTCTTCAGGAATAGTAGGCCTGAATGGGGCCAACTCCGGGTTTCTCTCTCTCCCTTCTTTCGTCTCTCATCCACAACACTCTACAACAGGCGTAGCCAACCCGCGGGCCGCTTACAAAATGTTCTTTATGTCTCATTTTTAGCGTTATGTATTTCTGCACAATGTGCGTTTAGTATCATTGTTATTATATTATCTATGTTTACATGTAAGAATAATAGTAAACACAATAATAACTCGTGTTTCAATTTTCCACTCCAAAAAAATGTCTCTAGTGCGGCCCGCGGAGCTATGATACACTTCCAAAGTGACCCGCAAGATCATTTGTGTTGGCCACCCCTGCTCTACATTGAACACCCACGAACACTGTCACACTGAGGAAGGGATCGTTTTCAAATATTTTTCCATTCAGGCGTAAACAGTCATCACGGTAACTACGTACTGCTGCATACGGGCGAGGCGTTCAAGATAGAAGAAAGAAGCCATTTCTTGCATGAATTCGAAACTAAGGAAGTAATAGCCACTAACGATTCATCCTTGCGGCAGTTGCTTGTCTACGTGTACCCAGACTATCTGAATAGCAGTGGCTGATATAGAAATTTTCCGAGCCGGGGTGAAAACTTGAGACTGCTGCCATTTCAAACATGAATTTGCCGCCCAGGGCAGTATACAGCTATTCTTTGATCTTGCCACCCCCTGACACGAATGTGGCATTTAGCGCCCCTTCAAACACAGTTATGCCGCCCCCTGAAGTTGCCGCCCGGGGCAAGCGCCTCAGTTTGACCCCCCTAGAAGAGGTTCCCCTGAAGTGGCCTGAAAGTTTTGATTTCTGCTAGGCTTGGACAACAATGGCTGGCGGGTGTGGAGAGCGCATGCGCGGGCTAGTAGAGCGGGCGCCGGGCCGCGCGAGGTGAAAGTCGCCCGCGCGGCCTTCACTGAACAGCTGCGGGAGAGAGTCGCGTCTAGTCGCCGCGCAGACGCTCCGCCAGTCGGTCACTGCCTTGCCTTCACTGATGCCGTCTCCTCGCCTGCACTGAGTCCCGCTTACGGCGCATGCGTGATCCCGCCACTGGCTGTTCCTTACCCTCGTGCATTTCCGGTTACCTCGTTGACGCTAGAGTGCGTGTCGCGGCAAGTGGAATGCTAAAATAGCAAACACTATCCGAGAATCTATTCCTCAAGAATGTCTGCAGCTATGGAAACGGAAGAAATAACAAAACTCGTCGATGGCATATATAAGGTAAGCTAGTGATTTAAAAAGGCATTTTAGGGTGTTTATCGGAAGAAATTACAATTACAGAAGGAGCTACCTGTTAGGGAAGCATGGGTTCTTAATACCCAAACAATATTGATCGAGCAGGGTCCCCGGTTTGTGTCCGCTTTAGGGCATGGGCATTTTCTATAAAGTATTGTGTCCGTCTTGTAGTGTCGAAATTTTGTGATAAAAGAAAAAAAAAAACATTGAGATTCATCTTTACCCACCAGTGAAGTTTAAAACGATGTAGCAGCTATCAGCATGCTTTTTTATTTTTAAAATAGAGAAACAGTACGGAAGGCTATACTAAAGGCACATTTCCCTTATTAAGTTTTTAGTTTGAATATTTTATTTATCGCTTTTCACATATTTTTTCATGTTATAAACAGATTAATTGCAATTGTGAAAGGAATTAAAATTTCAAAATTAATTTATGTTGTCTTCAGTTCCTTTGAACTTATTGGATTTTGACGTTGATGAAAACACTTGAAACTCTAGTTTAAACTTGATTTTCTCTTTGGTAATAACACAAATACTGATGCAGAATTTCAAGCTTATATGAATCAGACTAATTTATATAATTTCGATGACAGCTGTGTGGCTGGACATTACAGTTTGAAAGATTCACTTCGCAGTTGCATCCGACGCTTTCCGGCAGGGTCGCGTGTTTGTAGAAAAGTGTATATCAGTCGTTCCAAAATTCAGACATCACGAGGGGAGAATGTCCAACATTTGGCACTCTTAACACCTGATGCGCGAGAAACTTAGTTACCGGTACGTCAGTGGAAATAACGATTAATGGCAGGAAGTCAAGTAATATTCCGGTTCGTATTGCCCCCCAAAAAATCTAAATCGTACGGCATTGTTGAGCGGGAGATCTAGAGGGATTGTCCTGCCGCCTGCGATTTCCCGCTCATTCCACGTCTGTCGTAGCTGGACCTACAGTTTAAAGTGGAATCCCAAACGCGAAACGTCCTGACGTGGCTCATATACTCAAACACAACTCTTGAAAATTTTGAACACCTCCGGGATTCGAACTCGGAACCAGACCCAGACTTTTTTAAATCAAGATCTTTAAACTACTGAGCTACCAGACCGCTTTCTATTGCTTTGACATAACAGGAAAAGTTACAAGGGGTATTTTTTTAAAAATCTCGATTATTTTCTTCAGTCCGTGCGTCAATTGCTTCTGATTAGTATTAATAATATTAATGGACTGCATGCCCCGGTGATAAGTTGTTGTTAGGACTGTAGGGGGAGTCAGCGTCTATGTTATGAGTGACCCAGTGATAATTTCTCTATTTAATTACTTTTGCATTACGCAAATTTTTTATTTTGAATTCCTTCTCTGTTTGAGGTTGTATATTATACGCATTGGCACAGAAAACTGCACAGCATCACTCCGGAACACTGTATAGTTAACTTACGCTCTTGTTCCGTACCAGTGTGAGTTCATATCCCCTTCCCCGCTGCTGGCTGGGTTTCTTCCTGGAGTGAACCTCATTTACAGCTGCCAACGTTGCCCACTATTCGACCAAACTGCGAGTGCAACAACATGAGAAGGTCATGCAATTTATGGTTATTATTGATCTTAAAATATCATACAATATCTCTTAACTAACTGATCTGCAGTAGTTGGATACATGAATGAAAACTAGCTGCAGATTATTTATCAAGAAAGCGATTTCGTATGGTGAAATGGGCCGGGAGACAACCGAAGAGAAATTCGGAATGGTTGTCGCAAATTTCCAATTTTCTGCACGATCCGCCGCTGCCGTGACTTTTCCGAATAAACAGAGTAATCATGATGAGTAAACAGGACATGGAGTTTGACGTGTAATTTAGAGAACGTTCTACTGTTCATCACAAGAACAAAACAAAGCTTAGTGATGTGGTGAAAAACAGTAATGTTTACGACGGAGTCGGGGAATCAAATCGTGACCCTCTCCCCCAACTCAGTTGACCCTAATCATTTTCCTCGCACTTTCCTGTTGCTATGTAGAGTCCACTTTTACTGGCAACAGATTGTAAGCTCTCCTGAAGTAGTAGCCATTTGCAAACTATCCTGACATTGGGTGACGGCGTGTTATTTAGAAGAAAACTCCCCAAATCCCCCTCTTTGAACATATGCAATCCGTTAGCTCGAATAAACAAATTTAGAGGTAATTAATTTAACATAACCTGAAAACGAAAAACTCACTGTTCTTGTAGAAATATTATTGAATTTAATTAATAACATCCATTTGCACAACTTCTGACACAAATTCTGACACAACACTGATACAAGTTTACCACACATTTCACAAGCTATTTTAGCTTATGTCCGAAGAGACTGTACTCGCGGCATACCACCTCCTCCAAGCGGCACGACACACATACTGCTCCTCGCCATGTCTTCCCACAATGCAGGCGCCCAATCGACAATCGCTGCCTACACATCTGGCCAGCGTTACAGATTGTTACTTAAATATAACAACACTATGCTACCCATTTTTACCAAAAAAAATGTAGACTGTGGAAATCCAACAATATTACAAATCAAGTTTCAAACATTAACGTAATTATTCAGGATACTTAGAATTACTAAATGCAACATAATCAAATATTATTATTAATAATGATAGTAAATTAATAATAAAAATCATTGGTAGAGTTAGTGATAATGTTATACGATGCGATATCTGTGTGTATCAGTCATCGTGTAGAGCCTGTCGTTGGAAGAATGAGAGATCTGTGTGTTCCTATGTGACAATGAAACTTGCGGATGGCGAGACTGGATATTGTCTGTGAAATGTGTGATTTGCAAGGGGGAAATTTAAGTCAATGAGTTTTTTTACAAAGGATGATTCCGAAATGATGAACTACTGTTCAGGAATGATGGGGAAGAAAGAATCTATTAAATTCAGGTGAGGAACGCTGGTCCGCAAACACCATAACCGCAAGATACAAGCTAAAGCGGTTTTTCGTATATTACTGACGATACGACATAAGGGTGGGCATATACCCAACCAACAGTTAGGCATGATAAAGAGGGATTTGGGAAAGAAAACTCCGCTAATCGAATGCTGTTGACATGAGTTTTAAATTTCACTAAACATAGTGTGGACCCCTAGTGCAATGTACCTAGGCGCACTATGGACAGGAGGCTGACCTTAGAAACCTCCGCAATAAGGAATATGGGTAGAATGACAGTACTATACCTCATCCTCAATCCCTCGTCATCTATTAAACCGCATCTTGGGATACTCCTCTACGTTAGCCTTAATAAGACCAATAGTAGATTACGCTGCAGTAGTTTGGAGCAGTGCTGCTGACTCACACCTCAATTTACTGCAAACAATACAAAATCGAGACATCAGATATGCTCACAAACTGCCGCGGGAAACATCAACATACCGTCTACACGAAATCAGTGGACTACCGCGCCTCAAGAACAGGTTCCGAAAGCTGGCTGTGAAATTCTACAAGGAATGTAGCAAATCAGGGAACCCAGCTTTAGCCAACTTGGGTAACACAATCCATCTCAACAACAACTTAAGATGGCCTGACAAATTCCTTAGCGAGCTATAAGCTCCCACAAAGACACACCAGGATAAGACTAATCCCATAATGACACAACCAACGAGGATAGCATATTAAAATGGAAGGAGATGCATTCATGTAAGAACTTCCTCAAAACTCTGAGATAAAGAAACCCAGGAAATATAGTTCATACAAAAGTAATTCTTTGAAGATTACACCAGTGTATTCTGAGAAATTTACTCAGAGATAATGGAACATAAACCCCTTGCTGCTCGTGAAAATATGTGTGATGTAACCCAAGCTAATTTTTCACATGGTGAACAAACTAGAATGTAATATGAGGTGCTGTTTCGTGATTATCTCGCCCACCTGATCTTACTCCATTTGACTTTGAGACTGAAGAGCATTTGGCAAGAATTCTTGCTTCCTGTGACGAAGTTAGAGCAATTCCTGTATTGTTGAACCGGGTTGGACAGATCTTACTGTCATGTTTTCATATATAAATTGATGATGGGGACAAAATTTTGAACAACTTTTGTAAATGTACTCCTGGCTTCTGAAAGAGGTATATATATATATATATAAAGCAAGGATTAGTAGTTCTCTTTTCCACTTTCATAAGTCTCTCAAAAAAATTGGGAAATAACCTGCGAGATCAAGATTCCTAATCACAAATTAATCTGTTGTAAGATTTGGTATACGCCTCAATCAGCCTGGAAATGACCGACTGTCGAAGTTAGGAGATTATACCAAATTTACTATTATGTTTACCAACTTAATATTTAAAAACATATTTATTTTAATATTTCTTACATTTGTCGATCTCCAATATATTCATCCTTTTGCCCAATAACTAACGATGTTTCCTTTTCTTTATTCCATCTACCTTAGCTACACAGCAAAACTCTCTCTGGTCACGTGATCTTATAAGCCAGAGCACATAAATCTTTCACAGATTGTTATTACTAAACATTTATCAAATAAAGAGTCAGATAACGTTGTTACCTGACACCGTTTGGCCTTCTGCATCATCCTTAAAGGTTTGTATCAAAGCGGCGAATCGTCCTATATTTGTGTGTTGTTAAAGGATCTTAGTAATTCGTGCACGATGCCGCAGATCCGAGCTATTGATACGTATATTTATGTATGTATAGCCTGTTTTGCATTTAGGATTTACTAAAATATCGAACGGTAGCCTTTCATCTCTGCTTCTTGAAACAAGTCGTCGTGTATTCAAATAAAGCTTACGGGCTACGAATTTATTCATTGGTTGATGTAGTAAAACTCTGGTTCTGAGTTGTCCACTTTGTATGCTGAAACATTATTTATTCGAAACAACTTCCTATGTATTAACTTTCGGGTTAGCAATATTTATGACTAGTGATACTGTTAACTGGCGTGTGTTGTTAATATATCGGATGAAAAATATTATCAAACACGGTGCTGGCACATTTAGGAAGCCACTGAATTTATCGTTCCCAACTGTCGTTCAAAACACTATAAACAGAGTCACTTGCCCCTCACACCGTGACCCGAACCAAACAATTGTGTGACAGGTAACAGTGTCTGAACAATCGGGACATTTTGTTATTCCTGTAGTATAGCCGTGAATTTTATTAAACAGTTAACGTTCAGTAAAAGGATTTTGTTGACATCAGTGGGTTCACTAGGTGCTATTCTACGTCTTAAGAAGAGAGGAGAATTTTTGCATATCTTTAATGTTGTAGTTTCTTCAAGACTGGAGGAATGCTCGCTATTTCCTTGCCAGTAAAATCGATGTCTAGGGTGGAGGCGGGAAGCCATTGCCGCCGGCTCAAAGCGCCGAACAAGATTAGCTGTTTGCACTGCGGCACACGTCGGGCTTCAGCCCGCGGCGTGCGGCGGTATGACAGCCTGCTAGACACTGGACACACTCCCCTGTTACACGTCGACGAGAGGCTCTTGCCAAGGGAACGTACACAGACGATTTCATCCCATAACTGTACAGCGGATTTTAATTACGTTAAGAGATCAATGTTTACTAAAAATCCTTACCAATTTTTAGTTTCATTTATAATATTCACCTACCAGCATTCATAAATTCTTTTAATACAGTGTGTGTGTTTTGAAATGAAAACTTGTTTAGGGGCGTTGGGCGATTTTTTGGACCCATAAAATCTTATGAGTTCGCGTTACCGTCATGCTATGGCGTGTTTCGCATTTGATATGCGCTATAAACGCTTTTTGGATGGGTAAAATCTCATGAAATCCCGTCATTTACAAGCTGTAATAGCATTATATCTGCAGCTATAAGTATGACATATTACACTTGGACAGAAGTGAAAGTATAGATTACACTTGTGTGTAATATATATATATATCTCCTGGCGCGCGCACAGCGGCCTGTGTACAAATTCACACATATATACACAAATACACTGTATATAGTCTAACTGTCTGTAACATATATATACTTTACTATCTCGTGTCCTCAGTCATTGTCGAAGGTTATACATTGTGCCTACGATATTGTATCTACATAAAGTTTTTTTGGCTATCTATTTATTTTTTTGTTAATATATCTGACATTAATCGTTCGAATTACATCTTATTGCGGTCCCCGTGGGTAAAGTGTTATAGCGCTCTATCGTTGAATGGAAGGTTACGGGATCGAATAAACAATCGGAGAAACTTTTTTGAAGTGAAAACTTCTTTAGTTGCGTTGGGTGATTTTTGGATGGGTGAAGTCTTATGATTCCGCGTCACCGACATACTAATGTTAGTAGTATATCTGTAGTTATAAGTATGACGTGGTTTTAAGTTTTCACTTCTGTCGGCAGTCGCCATTGACTACCATTTTTTAATTTCTAAACAGTTTCGTAATAATCTAAATTCTAATTGAGTTGATATGAATGAGTTGTCTTTTTTTCTTTTTTATCCAACCGTCACCTGAGAACCACGCGACACTGGCGCCTGTTCTTACACAGGAGGCCAGTGCGAACCATGAGAGCGCGGGAGGGGACCTGTGTCCTACCCGAATCAAAAACGGATCTGCGAGACCCGGAGCATTTAAACTGCGAAGTGGTGTTTGTGTTGCCACTGTCTACGAAACGCGTAATTTTGTGGTGTGTATGGTAAACGTGTTTTAGTTAGTGAAATATATAGTTTGTGAGGCGGAGATTGGGGACCGCGCAGTTCGCTTTGACGACAGCGGAAACCGCAGTCAGGATGGCCGGTAGGAGGGGAGCAGGACTCGAATCTAGCCGTGCTGTACCCCAGAGACGCAGTGTCAAGCAGCCACACTGGCGTGTAGATTTTTCCCCAGATATACTCAGCATCTTTGCTGAAATGGACAAGATTAAGACAGGACAGTCTAAGATGTGAACCGTTTCGAAGTTGGCTATCTCCATCGTGGCTTCCCAGTTTCCCAGTTCAAATTTCTGTCTCAGCGGGGATTTTGAAAGGCCCTTAACCCAGCTTTCACTTCTGACACAGCTTGCCGTGCAATGTGAAGTACTCCAGAACGATTCCATGGTTTAGATTCCACGTTAAACTGTAAGTCCCTCTTAACCGGTGGGATTATCGAGTTAGGTTTGGCTAGCAACAACAGAGGTGCATGCGTGGCAAATAGGGCCTCTGTCAACCCGGCGCGGTGGCTCAACTACCCTTCGGGGTCTCCCGGCCAATAATACCATATGTCATTTCTTAATGATGTTATTGTCTTTCAAACGTACCTCATTGTAAACTAGTTTTCATGAGGTACTTCCCGAAATTTATACGATACAATGAAAATATTAAGTATGAGTTTGAGGACATTCGCGAAGCATGGGAATAGATATATTAGGACGCGATACCCAACCGTATTATGCTTAAGCTACTCCACATGAAATTATAAATGTCTTTCTAAACGTAAAGCTATTTTATATTTTTCTTTGGCGCATCGTCGAAGTCGAGGGAAATGACTTGGAATGGAAAGTAATTCGGCCATGACTGTTTGAAGAAACCATCCCTGCATTCGCCTTGAGTGATTTGGAGAAACCTTGGAAAACCCAAATCTGGATGGTCGGAATGCGAGGCCAAGGTTTTACCGCTCACTCACACGCTCGGTAGCTGTTTTCTTTCTTTACGTGGATATATTATAGTTCATCAACGGCGAGGTCATTGGATAAGAGACTAAAGGTCTCTTGGAAAAAAAGATAATTCGGCCACGGTTTGAAACGATTAAGTTCACCGATAATGATAAGAAGCCTCGGTCTACAGATTAGGACTTAAACGATGATTTGCTTCTCTTTCAGGAGGATCACATCACTGGGTAATTTATTAAAGACGTCACTCATTTATTACTATGAATTCTTAGTAAATTCTTGGTAAATAGATTTATTAAGTTAAATGTTAAGACAGAAGTAATTAATGTATGACATACTGCGTTGCTCGAAATTAAAGCAAACACATTAAATCTAGTAGAAAATCAAAACTGACTAACATCAATGTGAAATTTGTGTTCTTGGATTGAAAGCTTGTGGACTTTGGCACTAATGTGGCAGCTGACGACTGAAATGCAAGCATGATAGCCAACTGGCTGCAAACACTGCACAGAAATCGCGTTACAATCTTGAACCTGTCATAATAATTCCACAACGACATTTTATAGGAAAAAATTGAAAGGGAACCACATAATAATCAATCAGTCTGTGATATGTGCAAAAAGTTTGAAACCAGAGGCTGTTTGTGTAAAAGTAGACGCGCGGGTAAACCACAGGTATCAGGAGAACAAGTGGCTCATTCGTGCTGCTTAAAATACAAGTCGAAAACAACGGCGAATTCGCAATCACGAATTCCTAAAAAAGTGTCTGAAACATATTTCTGAAATGGCCGAAAAATCACTCTACTAGATCACCGCTTGTGAAGCATCTACGTCAACAAAACAAAAATAACACGTCCGGATTTTTAAACATAAATCGTGAAATATTACAAAACTAGTAAGCAGATAGTTTTCAGAAGTGAGTCAACTTTCCATTTAAGTGGGAAATTGAACAAAAATAATCATCCTACTATGGGTACAGAATACCTGAAGTAAAATTTGGAACATTTGCTGGAGTTTCTGAAAGATAGTTTCCTTTGTGTTGTCTCCCGCACAAAGACGTCCAGCTCCTAAATATTTTTTAAATATACAAACTAACCAGACATATATGGGTGATCATCTGCATAGTGATTGGAAAACCTTTATCTTCCAATAGGATAGAGAATCGGATTGATTGAAATTATAGGAGTGAAATTCTTCCACAGCGCTGTATTGACCATAGCAGACGTCGACCTGGTGGGCCGATCTCACGCAATGTGATTTTTTTCCATGGTGATTTTGTAGTGAAAAGATTTAGGCCCATCCGTTTTCTGATGATTTAGATTACATGACACAGCGCATCAGAAGAGCTGTGAAAAATACGTATGGTTTCTTTTTTGCGTTTGGGATTGATTAGACCAATGATTCATTCATGCAGTATGATAGAAAGAGCAAACGTCTACAGAACCTCAACCCAATAACGATAATTTTATGTTAATATCACAGGTACATTGGATTTTATGCAAGGCTGAAAGTTTCAGATCTCTGTTTTCAGATCCTTATGGGAAACTGGATAAGTCACTACGAAATTTCAAGCCAATCAGACACTTATTACCGAGCGTGGTGGTGTAACGGCTAGCGTTCTGGCCTCGCATTCGGGAGGACGGCGGTTCGAATCCCCGTCCGGGCATCCAGATTTGGGTTTTCCATGGTTTCTCCAAATCACTCCAGGTGAATGCCGGGATGCTTCCTTCAAAAGGCCATGGCCGAATTCCTTCCCATTCCTTGCCCCCCTTCCTTTCCCGTCTCTAAAGACCTAGTTGTTATAGGGGACGTTAAGCAGATAAAAAAAAAAACTTATTATTCAAATTATGTTTTTTGCGCTATGGTGACTACTATGTTTTTAAAAAATAAAAGAAAAAGAATTTGGTAGCGTATAAAAATGTACATTTTGAGAAAATATTATTCGCTAACCGAGTGTTAACAAATGAATAATACTGTATAACTCTCCAGTGTGGCTGAGTGCACTAAGGCGCCGCACACTGGGATCAGCCTCGAGGCCTGGTCTCCGTGTACTGGTCGTCCTGATTCCTGCAATCATGTGAGATGGTTCTCAATCTCCATCTCATAAACTACAGATTTTACAATCAAAAATACACTCATCATACAGAATGAAGAAGTTACACGATTGACAGACATGCAACACCGACTTTCCTCCCATGGGTAAATACGCTGGGTCTGGAAAAACGGTTTGAACTCGGGCAGGACACAGGTCCTCCTTACGCGCCCTCCCCCCTCCCTCCCCCCCCTCCTCCACCCTCTGGTTCACACTGCCCGCCTGTGTAAACAGGGTGCCGGTGTCACTTTGTCATTAGGTGGCTGGATCGAAAAAACGAAATAATATAAAAATAGGCAGATCCTAAAATAGGATACACACATTCTCTTATTACGTTAGTACCATGTGATTATCAGATACTATGTATCCTGTAGATGTAGCTGTGTTGTTTTGTTTCTTAATTTTTTATTTAAACAAAATCATTAGCGACTGGTCACAAAAACCCCAAGGCAGAATCAAAATAGACAGACCAACCTGGACACATTACTGTTTGCAGATGACCAAGTGCTTTTTGGTGAATCTAAAGACGGCCTACAGAGAACGGTACATGACCTCCATAAGACAGCAAAGGAGTACAGCATGGAGATTTCCCTCAATAAAGTTATGGCCTTCGTCGGGGAAAACCACAAAAGAACCAAAATGTCAATAGAAAACACACCCATAGAACAAGTAGCAGACTTTAAATGCCTAGGTTACAACCGCAGATACACCCTAGAAACCGATATGCAACAAAAAATCACGAAAGTTATAGGAATAATAAATAGCACCTCCAGACCATCTCTTGTACAACGGCACACAAGAATCAGGCTATATAACATCCTGGTTAAATTTATTCTACTGTTCGGCAGCAAAGGTGATGAGCGGAGGCTAGTGTCGGCTGAGATCCGATTTATGAGGAGAACAGCTCGCTACACATTACGAGACAGACAGAGATCTGATGAAATCCTTAAAGAACTCAAACTCAAACCAATTCTCCAAACCGTACAGACCTACAGAAAATCTTGGACAGACCATGTATTAAGGATGAAGACGGACCGGATCCCACGAAAAAGTCTCAAATACCATCCCAGATGAAGGAGAGATGTAGGAAGACCACCAAGAAGATGGATTGAGACCGCAACAGGCCACCAGGCCTAATACTGGATAGGAAGAAGAAGAAGAATTTCTTATTGTGGTCTTACACATCATTGACGTCGTAGCTACTGCAAACGGGAGAGGATTTGGGACGTCAAACAGGAAGGAACTCGGCTACGGCATTTACCCGCATTGATTTCGGAAAACGACTAACATCCAAAATCTGGTTGGATTGACCAGAATTTGAACCCGCGTCCCTCCGAAAACGAGGTCTGAGCGTTACTGCTCGCCTACTGGGCTCGGGTGTAAATGTTGTGCTTTTAATACTTCATGTAACTGTAAGTCGATATATTAACGGGTATTACTGTTGTAGAATGATCTGACTTAATTGTGAAAGCATACAATACAAGTAAAAAAATCAGCGAGTTAAACCAATTGTTAGCCAGGGCTGTGTACTGAACACACATTCGTTGTGAACTCAATCAGCACAGTACAGTAATCGGCGAGTCGTTAGTGAGGTCCACAGACCGAATTGGTGACGTCAGATACATAGTTATTAATAATGACACAGACACAAAAAAATACTTTAATTACTAGACGATCTTCTTAATCATGTACAGAAACCCTTGTATGAAGTGAGGAAATATAGCTTGTAACGAACGCCCAATGTTACTCAGTTTAGAATGTGATTTTGATCTATTCGAAAATTAATGTTTAACGTCGTCTGTAAAGATAGGAACGTACACAGTAACTCTGGAGCACTGCTATATCGGAGGTAAACTTCACATATTTTGCAGATGTATGATTTCCACTATTCTGCATGTTCACTGAACAAGGTGAGGGGTAGGCTGAATTTTTCCTGTGTCTAAGGGACCCAACTGAGTTTTCTGTTAGTTGCTGCGACAGGCGTGCGGTTGTCTTGGCTGTGCTACTCTGTTGTTTGCCTTGCCACGAAAAATGTTTGCAGTTCCACTGGAGGACACGTCCCCGTTAGGAACAGGACACTGATTTCACAATATGACGCGATAAAACTTTACTAGAAAGAGCAATGTATGCTTCAACACCAACGTAGTTACTTTCAAAAGAGATTATGTGCAAGTTGATGATTCAATGCGGAAATGTAGAAAGACTACTGGAGTTGATAAACGCACCGAGTAAGGTTAGTGAGCAATTAACGTTCTGGTCTCGCATTTGAGAGGACGCTGGTTCGAATACCCTTCCCTTCCGCACACCCAGATTTCGGTTTTCTACGGTTTCCCGAAATCACTCCAGGTGAATCCCGGGATGTTCGCTTCAAAGGCCATGACCAAATTCCTTCCCCTCTCTAATGACCTTGATGTCGACGAAGCGTAAAGCCATAAAAAATACGACAAACCAACATACACATTGTAGCTAGAAAAGGAGGGAAATAGAAATTAAAACTCCTTGAAAGCATCCTTTTTCGAGGTAAAAAACCGCTGGGAAAGAGAGTAAATGCTTCACTTCAAGATGAAATAAAACGTATTGTGACTTACGTTTGCATTGGTCAGATACATAGCTTGTTAGTGACACAAAAAACATATGATGAACAAATTCCCCGTCCAACCATCCATATTTGGATTGTCGATGGTTTTACGAAATTACCAAGCAAATGCCGAGATGGTTCTTTCAAAAATGGATTTGGCGAAATAACTTGCTCTTCAATATAAGCTTCACGGTTGTTCAGCCGGATAGTGTTATAAAAACACATTTCAACAGCTGGCTTCTACTAAGCCAGTCTAGAAGGTGACTTCTAGTTTACAATACCTGAACCTTTCCGCACCTGATGAAGACAGCGGAGCCAGCTGTCACACGTTGTGTTTTAACAACACTATCCTGCTGAACATTCGTGACGCTTACACTGAATCAGGATGCCGCGAAAGTCTCCGCTCAAACTTCCTCTCCCTTGCCCTCCATCATTTCCCGTCTTTAATGACCTCGATGACGACGAACCGTTCGTCCTGAAGGGTAAAAAAAGTGAAATATGTTTTTAACACCTAAAAATAATTTGGTCATTATATCAGCGCTGTCGCTGGTTGGATATATGTTTATGTTGTTTCTGGTGACAAAGTCGTACAGGAGCCTGTATACTTTTATGTTCTATGAAGCTAAAGAGAGCTGGTATTAATGTTGGTACTTGTTAAACCTTCTTTTACCAAATCCCTTATGAGAGCGTCGCTAGCTGCAGTATTTTTACAGCGGCCAAAAAATATATGCTCTGGTGTTACTTCTTCATTGTGACGGTTCTCAAAAAGAAAACTCATTGTAGCTTATCCACATCTTACTTCTTGAGATCGAATCCATCAAAACTATTAGTTGGATATTCGTTATGTGCTCAGTGGAAAAAAAAAGTGTTGTTTAACAAGAATAGAGTATATTCTGTGAGTAACTAACAAAGAACTCTGAATTTTACTGATTACACTCAGTCCCACAAACTGCATTCCGCCATCGGAGGATGTAAATTGCTTCATCTTTTGCCAGTAAAATAGCTCACGAAAGTTGGTTGGGATCGAATCCGGGTCGTCTATATTAGAATGTATTAAAATAACTCAGATTTGACAGGTAATACATTTACTAAAACATGCAGAGTGGTTTGACGACTCACAAAAATCATATACAAATGGGAAAGAAAAAAACACTTTACTGAAGAGCGCTTTCGACCTAACGACAGAGTTTTAACTTTTAAAGCTTACGTATAAGCGACGAAGGGTAACGAAGCTTTAAATGAATATATCTGAGACGCCAGGTCTTGAAAAACTCCGCTCGCTGTTTCTTTAGAAATCTTCGAAACGTAAATTCTGTGAAAAGTTCAGAAGTACGTTGCGGAAACAGAATATGAAGCTGCTGGGAGCATGAAAGAAATTAAATTAGACCGTTTAGAAACAGCGAATCGCAGATGACGGTGATCAATGTATCACAGGATGGTAGCTAAAACGTAATTTAGAAATGTGCGAACCCCTTTAAGCGTACGTTAGAACAGATGGGTTGCAATTTGGAACAGAACAAATGTGAGCTAAAAACCATCATCCAGTACAACAACATAGTTCTGCTATCATAATCTCTGGACCCTTTCTCTTCAGAAAATACATTCGTTTTCGTTTTTTTTTAAAAAATATCTAAGTGTTATCAGTTTCCAAGTTTTAATTGACTTTTGGTAAGGTTTTTTTATTATTATTTTTTTTTTAACTGTAGATTGAGAAGATAATTGAAACAGTTATCCTCCGGCTATGCTGCCATACCTTTTTAACATTATTATGGCAAAATGACTTGAAGCAGGATACATTATCCGGTACAGTTACCGTAACACATTGTCAGGAAAATGAGTAGTGTATTTGCGAAGCATCCTCTAAATAACTTAAACTTTCACACATCTTTTAGCACAACAGATCTCGTCAAATAAATACAAACAATTCAGTGCATCTTGACATCTGGTAGACGTATTTTAAAATAAATCGTCTTACATTATTTTCACATTCTTGAGTTACTTGTATGATGTAGCTCAGATGTAGTTTCTACAGAACACTCATAAGATAGGACGAATGCAATAATTGTTTTTAATTTGTATTTGTTTATTTATTATTCTTGTTCCATCATCCCTGCTAAGGAAGACCTTCTGGAATGTGGTATATGTCATGGTTAATACACATTCATACAAACTGAATAATTTACTTAATGAAAAATTGTTATATGTTACAAAAAATGAAATAAACGTTAATTTTTACAATTAAATTATTTAAAAGACATGCCAGATAGAATTAATTCTTTTGTATAGATTCTTTGATGGATTAGAAGGGGTTGACAGTAAAATAATTTATCTCACAGTTTTTCTTTAAAATCGTCGTTATCATTTACAAACTGTTTTATACTTTTAGGAAGTATATTAAACAGATGTGTCCCAGAATAAATAATTCTTGTTTGTACTAATGACAATGACTTTTGCGTTCTGTAAAATTATTTTTTTTGTTTCTTTTATTGAATCGTGTAACTGCGAACTGATGTAAACGAGTTAAAATGTTCTGCGACAAAGCACATCAGAGAATGTACGAGTATATACCGAGAAGTCATTGCTAAAATTTAAAATCTGCAAGAAGTTCCAAGTTTTACTTTACATGGAATCCTAGTAGGTCTTTTCAGTGGTATGATAACCTTTATTCTTTTTCGAAGAGTTTTCCCAAAAAATTACTATTCTTGATATGACTGAATGAAAATAAGAGGCGTTCACCTGTTTCATTAATTCCAGATCAGTTGTTAGAGAAACTGCCACTACATAGCTTCAAAACATAAAATCCCAGACACAAAATACGGACTGGAGCTTAGGCCTTAAGAAAGCTATCTTCTATGCTAAATGTACTCTTCAAATTGCTTGTGACATTTAAGTAGGCTCTCAGGCACACTTTCTGTGTGCGTATAATCTCTTGGCAGTAATTTTAGACGGATAATGCGGCAATCTTAAATACAGAGGCTGAGAAATTCAAATACGTTTGTGATATACGCTCCACGGTCCGTAACGGTCACGGTGAATGTGTGTGCGTTTTTGCTCGCTGGCAAACAAGTGAGTGAGAGAAGAGCAGAGCTGCGCAGAGCAAACAGTCGTCCAGGGAACCGAGCCCCCCACCACCCGGCTCCGCGCCGCTCCTCCGTGTTTAACTAGGGCCGCAGCGCACACGACCCACGAAATCTCTGTTTGCCTGTTTCATTCGCGCCACGGACGCAATGCATCAACCATCTCTCCCTCACTCATATGTATGCACACACACACACATATTCGCACTCTCTCTCTCTATCACACACACACACACACACACACAAACACACAAACACACACACATACAAACTCTCTCTCTCAACACACACTCACGCATAAGATAGATCTGTTGCTTCCCAGCAATTCAGCCAAATTCTTCTTCCTCGTGCAAATAACTCATTAAGCAAAATCATTCTCTGAGATTAAATAAATGAGATAAATTGTGGAGTCTTCACAGAAGGCAAGCGATGTCAGCTCGTCGCATGGTCTGGCCGTTTGTAGAGTAGTGTTGTGTTCGTGAAGTGTCGGTCTAATTATGAAAATATGCAGCACGTAAATCACATTAATACAAGTGTTAACTCATTAAAATACTGTTAACTTCCTGAAAAACTGTAATTGTGCTATGCTATTTCTTAAAATATTAAATAGGCTGTTTGTTATTTTTTTTATTTTTTTTTATTCAATGGGTTTACTGAACCCTTATAACATTACAACATTTCTACATTACAAGATTAAAGTTTCATAATACACTCTACGTTACAGAAACATCAATATGAGTACTCTGGTCAAATGATGGTCACGGAGAAGAAGTCCATCCAGATATGCTCCGAAGTGGCGTTTGTAACTTGTTGATTTTTTTTTTTTTAATTCCAAAGTGTTATTTTAAGTGCGGATAAATAATCATCTAGATCCTTAGGTTTTTTTATTAGAATATTGTACACTGCTTGTCCTAATACCCAGATCAGTGAGTTATCTTTTTCCGGTGGCATGGTCTTGATGTCTGGTCGTATTAGAATCTCGCAAGTAACCTCAGATGGAGAAGTACCTAATAGAGTTGCCGTTGCATGCTTCGTCCAATTCCAGAAATGTGCAGCCTTTCCACAAGTAAAGCGATGAATTAGTGTGTCAGTATTCCCACATGTATCACATCTGTCTGTAGATTTCATATGGATTCGAAATAATCTCACATTTGTAGGTACAGTGTTATTGACAACTTTGTACCACACGGCTTGAATTTCGGATGATAGAACTTTAAGAAATATATTAGACCATACGTTTCGCCAATTTGTGTCTGCGAATTTGATTCAACAATGTTTTTGCGTCCTTCAGATGTCAAAGTTTTGTATAGATCTTTGGTTGTTACAGGAAGTTTATCCTTTCGGGCTGCTGTAATATAACTTAGTTCTTGATAATAGAATCTTAGATATTCGAAGGTCTTGTCAATAAGAGCTATATTTACAGGCGGATCTATACTGGGTGGTTTATAGTAATTGATAATTTGTGACGATATGGTGTTTTTATTTCTCTGGACGTTATTCATAGCTCGTAAGTAAATAGCCTTTGCTTTGCAGCTAGCGTCCATTAGACCCAAACCACCTCTTGTTGTTGGTAGTGTCAGTGTTTGAAAATTGACTTTAAGTAATTCGCCCTGACGACTCGGAATAAACAGGATTAAGAGACATGAAAAGATTTTCGCTATTTCCGTACAAAATTTGTCTATGAATTAAAACAGAAATATAATCATAAAAATTAAAATAAAAAATAGTCCATTCAAAGAAATTAGGCTTATGGTTTTACGCCTTGTCGACGTGCTGGTCATTGGAGGCGGAAAGCATTGGGAGCAAGGAAAGGAAAAGAATTTGGCCATCGCCTTTTTGATGATACCATTCCAGAGTGATTTATGAAAACCACAAAAAACCGAAACCTACATGAAAGGGGATTCGAGCACTCATCTTCCCGAATGCAATATCAGGGCGCTATTGCTCACCAATCATGCTCGATAAAAAATTATCTAGATTTTTTCCCAAAGTTCTTCTTAAGCGTCCATTTTTCTTTAAGGAAGCTGGTGCTAGAAGCCTTTTATTTCACTCTTCATATATTTTAGTTAGCAAGGTGGATCTAACCAGAGAGAGTGCTGCCTTCTGCATGTGAGTCGTTGAAACTTAGCGTTAGTACGTTTTGTGCTATACAGTGGTGTTTCGGTAAGGTCGAAAGTAGACACCAATCACCTGGAAGTGCTCCTGTACCAGTTTGTCCAGTATTATGGCTCTTTAACGTGCTGCGCCAAATTGGCGGGTCCCGTTGCAATGACGGTTACACTCTCTACAGAGCAGTCTATTACAACTCCTGTTTTATCGATATGGACGCTTTCACTTAGTTGTGAAATGCATAGCATGGATCTCTGCGGTGCCTCTACACTTCTCGGTGTTTTTCGAAAGTCAGTAACAGTGAGTCAACGATTAAAATGTTCATTGGTGGAAACAAGTGACAATTATAGCCTCAGTTTAAAACTAAACTAAAACTGAAAATCTAGCATCGAACACCGCTTATAGCAATACTAGTACCAAATCAGTAAAATCACGATATAGTGAATCTTACAAACTGTCAAAGTTTGGGAAATATTTCTATTTTATCTTTCACGAAACGTTCTTCCCGTTGACTTTTCGGTTTTTCGCATTCACGAAGAAGAGAAGAACAGAAATTCTGGTACCAGAAATTTCAGCTGTCAAGTGGTCTCATGTTAAGTGTGCATTGAGAAACCATTAAATATCACCGTTAGCACATGTCCAATAGGTAAAATTAGTTTCTAATAACATACGTAACGAAAAATGTCTAACGGGTACATGAAACTGAGGGTACATTTGGGTCATTAGAACCAAAAGAAAGACAGAAGTGATTTTTTGAGTATGGTATTAGATTCAGTAATGACCAAGAGTCGAGGTGTTCGTTTCCACAAAATGTGTACGTAATGGTGTAAACTGGTAATCTTTAAGGTAATTGAAAACAGATATCAGGACATTACAGTCTGAAAATCCCGCAAATAGCGTCAGATTATAATAATAAACAACAATTGTCGAGTGGACGTCAAACCGTAATCGCAGCCGCTGCAGAAGGCCTCCAGTTCGGAGTGGAATTCTTCCTCGAAGGCTGACTGGTCGCGAATGGGTTTATTTTGTCGCCTCGAACACTGCAAGATTTAAGAGAACAAACAGACGTAGCTTTATTAGTCTTACCACGTTAAAATCCTCAAAACTAGAACATTAATATTCAAAAGAATTAATATTAATCGTTCCACGTAAATTAAGAAATGTTTTTTTAGATTCTGTATCAATCGGACTCAATAATTAGACAAAACAATTTATCAAAAACAATGACTACAGACGCAATCTCAAACAAATATTCAACATTGTATCGAAGAGAGCAATCGGCATCAGTCTCGAACAAATTCATAACTTCACGGGAGTAGAAATGTTTGTGAAATGACACAGGGTTTTGACGTTTAGTACTGGGAATTTAGTCACGTTTTCATGAGGCAGTTGCTGATGGCACTAAAACTAAACGAACCTCTTACACTATACAAAATGATCTGGGTTCCTCATTTTTTCCACATCAAAGTCTGCGTTCGAAATGAATATGGACTAACTGAGATAATTTCCATGTCAACAAACTGAAACCTCATTAAAAATGAGCAAAAACTTAACAAATAATTTTGAATAAACCAATATGAGCAAATGTAAAATATGGCCGGCATACACGATGATAGAACAGGTAGCTTGGAGCAGTGGGTGAAGGGTACTTCTCTGGAGTCTTCTGTTTTAGCAACGACTTCTATCTTACCAAACTCTACGTCTTTGAATAATATCTTTAACAGCCCTACAGACCAAACATCGGCATGTTTGAGAAAATTGCACTACTTCAGATTGGCAACTCTACCTTGTTCGGTTGATTTGCTGGGGACGGCTTCTTATAAAAAGCTTTTTTTTATTTATGGCTTTAAGCGCCGTCGAGATTATTAGATGCAGGGAAGGATTGGGGGTAAAGAAAAGGAAGGAATTTGGCATCTGCCTTTTAAAGGAGACATCGTCGGTTTGCCTGGAATGATTTCGGAAAACTAAGGAAAACCGAAATGGCCGGACAGGAAGTCGAACCCACGTCCTCCAGAATGCGAGGCCACGGCGTTATCACTCACTTGCCACGCTCGGTCAAGCAGACTAAATTAAAACTCTCTGTATTACCGACATTTCAGTCTGGAGCTAATGGCTATTTGCAGTTACTTCATTTAAAAACTTGATATTTGGATTGATATTAACATAACAACAACCAATGATTTACCTCGACCATCGACGCAGTTTCGCAGCTGTACAAAGTGAAAAGCTCACATTTCGCGATTTACAGTATTATCGACCCTAATGTGCAATAAGTGGAGAAAATAACGACATGTGTGGTGACAGGTGAATTACCTCAAACAACCGTTGTTAAACTGAAAGCGGGAAAGACCCAGGGTCAAAGACCTCGAGGCGACAGCTGTCACTCTGAAAATGGCTTCAGAAAGAGAGAAGCTAGAAAGCAAACGATTGCGTGCAGCTTCGAGGCTTCCTACTGATTTTCCCAATATTCAACTGACGAAATAAACCAAATAATCAACAGTTTAATACACGTTGAAAAAATTATCGTAACCGAGTAAACAAACTGAAGGTTTTGACGACTGTAATGCGATCTTAAGTCAGTGTTATTTGAATTAAAAGCTTCTAACAGAATTTAAAATATGACCAAATTCCATTGTGACCAAGGAATTCGTCGTTTTTGTGCCTCTTTAGTGGCCATTTGCTGTTTCTACTGTGGGCGCTATCATAGGAAATCTTCCCATCTGAAATTACTGGAGGGCTGCGGATGACTCCGTACCACACCGTTTATCTTTGCAATTAATCTGTTCTGGTTAAGTCGTCTCGTGCCGCTTGTTAAGAAAGAGCGCACAGTGAGCCAAGGTAGGAGAATGAGTGCTATGCCAACGTAGGCTTCGCTGCAACACACCAGTGGAGGAGAAAATACGTAGGTTCCACTGTCAATGTTGTAACTGAGCTAACCACTGCTGAAATAGAATACTTATATTTTTGTTTCTATCTTAACCATATAAATCCAGTATATAAAGAGTGAAGGTGGTACATTACTCTCTTGATTTCATTATAAAGTAATATCCTTCAACTTACAACAAACTGCATATTTCTTGTAGAAGGTTGTATTTCATTTAATCCTATGTCTGAACAAATTCTGTGAATCACACAAATCGTGAAAGATTCATTTGCGTTACCTGTGACATGAATACAGTTTTAAACATTACTCTACTTACAACCTTTCTGACAACAGTTAACCACGCATTCAGAAATGACTCCAGGCAAAAAAATGCACGGCGTATTAGTAAGTATGCTCGATAAATTCAACCATCCTACCTCTAAACTCGCCAATAATTGCGAGAGTCTTGCCGGTGCGTAGCGTTGTGCATGGACTGACCTTTCTATCATGTCACATGTTTGAATTGGATTCATGTCTGGCGATCTAGGTGGCCAGATCATTCGCTGGAATGTTA
This sequence comes from Vandiemenella viatica, assembly GCA_031002005.1. Lineage (NCBI taxonomy): Eukaryota > Metazoa > Arthropoda > Insecta > Orthoptera > Morabidae > Vandiemenella > Vandiemenella viatica. The sequence goes on along the minus strand of JARYHS010008075.1, from coordinate 132,373,670 downwards.
ATCAAACCGTATGTTTTTTTTTTTTTAAATGAAGTGATTAAATCTTTTATTGCATTCCAGTCTTTCGAGGGCAATATTGGTATGCCTCCTGAGAGTGTTAGCACTGGAATTAGTGTCTAATTAGCTTCAGAAAGGTTAAGTGAATCTTACGATCCTTTTCATCCAGTAAATCGGAACTCACTTCTGTAGTGAGTTTGAACAACATTATTTTTACGATGTTATTATTTCAGTATGGATTCAGCATAGTACTTTCTTACCTTATTTCAGTAACACTTAAAGAGCGTCTTTTTTATACAGACGGCTTTTCTTTACTTTTTCCTTTTCAAAAAAGGAAATGCTGTAATTCGAAATACTGATTCATTCAGTTCAATTGAGTGGTAAAGTAATAATAGAAATTTATAAGATGTATTATGTACCAGTGATAAAGAAATATAACACTGCTAACAGTTCTTGGGGCAACAGTTCATAAAATGTTATTGCGAAATGCCTCAAAAATTTACAAAGACTGACAAATTATACTGCTGCCCAAGTAAAGGCTCACGTGATTGTAATGACCTAGAGACGGGGTTTCTATTGGCTGTGCATCCAGTGCCTATTGTACCCAATGAAACATTTAAACATCGAAAGACGCATATTTCTAAGATATGCTAGGAAATGTTTGCCAAAGTAAGACTACGAGCATATATGTTGGTTTTGAAGCGATATCATATTCCACAGCACAACTGTATCAATTGTAAACGTGTTAGACATAACTGAACTAGCACACTTATACTGTCTATAATTTTAAGACTTTTCCGAAAACACAATATTAATCACCTACAGATCCTTTTTTCAGAAACTATGTGATATGTGATATGTTTCATAAATTTAACTGCTTTTATAACACAAAATCTGGTTATTTTACCTAGTAGTCACTTTTTTCTCAGTTGTATAAATACAAAATTTTTACTTCCTCAAATGAGCAACATTGACGTATTCAATGTATTAATTATCTTCCAAAATGTTTCAGACAACGCAATGGAAGTTGTTCTAACGAGTCTGTGTGCACTCTCTCTAAGCGCTCTCTCGTACAGGGAACTTGCTGCAACTTCTTCATTCTCTGAGGGCGCAAACCGCACAAACCGCCAACAATTTCTTGTTAGAAACTCGCAACAAGAAGAGTGAAGCGTGAATCGCGCAGAAGTACTGTTAAGTAACCGTAGCTTATTCCGGCGCGAGTTAAACTTGGTTATTAGGTACGAGCCTCGAGTAGCCCGCGTATTGCTTACTTACGGCAGGGAAATTCAATTTAGCTGCGTTTCACAGTGGTCAGTGTAAACTTAAATTATAAGTGATGATGCTAAATAGAAACTGTTCCCTATTAGCCCTCTTACCGAGTTCAATGTAATCGCCTTCCATATAATCTGCTATGACCTTACTACAACTGATTTTATTGTTTTGCCTTTCAAACACCTGAAATTGGTTTTGAAACAAATTATATAGCTATATTACTTTCAGATCACGTGGACATAATAATTCCTTTAAACACTGCAGACAGAAATTTAACCTCAAAGTTTTCCCGGATGTAATAGACCTGACCTTCGTTGACTATCCGAGAGGCCTCGACGGAAAAAATAAACAAATTAAAAAAATAGAAGTGTGCGCTCAATAATTTGGCGCCTATTGATAGAAGTACAAGTACTTGAAATAATTGGCGTATGAGAAAAGAAAATGTTGTGTTCTGTTTTTATGCATAACAGCTCTCATATATAGGTTGTACTACAGGTTGTAAAGTTCCACTTACTTTTATGGATTTAGCGTGCGTCAATGATGTTACTGCTGGCATCGCTTCGGCACCCAGCAGCTGATACATCAGGCCGAAATAACCCTGATGAAGGCCCATGTTGGGTGATAAAACGTTGGCAGCAGCAACAATATTGACACATGCTAAACCCGCAAAGTAAGTGGAATTATTCAAACATTATGCCTGCTGTAAAGGCATCTAATTTTATACGACAGCTTGTTAATTTTTTGAAACTTTCAAATACTTGTGAGAATTGAGTCTTTCCCAGCATACAGATGACGGAAATTCTTCTAGGTGTTCTGCTGGATCAGTTCTTCCATTTGGGATGTTTCGACAAAAGTATAAACGTCGCAAATGGAAGAACTGATTCGGGAGAACATCCGAGAAGAATTTCTGTCAATGAAATACTTGTTGTTTAATAAAATAAACTATTACCAGCGACGTTAGGAAGAAGAAATGGGTGAAGTAGTAAAACAAATTAAGGACAATCTCCGTCATCCCCCAACAGCTTTTTGGGGATCCCAGTATGTTTCTTATCTTTTTCTTTAGAATTTACGCCTCGTGCACGTCATTTAGTAAGTTATTGAGGAAAAGGAGCAGGAAAAAGTTCAGCCATCGGCTTTCAAAGGAACCAAGTTAGAATTAGCCTGGAATGACCGAAACCAGGATTGTGGGGCCACTCCACCCACTAGCCTCGATCAAATTTACTAACATGGATTATACAATTTTATACGCTCCGCCATTTCATTTGTACTACCTTTACGGATATCTACATTAACGTGTACGCATAATTATGTGGTCAGAAAATAAATGTAGATGCAGGTTGTAAATTTAGTTAAACGATATTACAGTGCAACTAAGCTACTTCCAATCTCAAACAGAAAATGAGCCGAGAGCTCGTAATTAAGTGAAAAAAGCAAATTATGTGTACTTCTATGAATCAAAGTATCATCACACAGATAATATTTAATAACTGAAATATTAGCCAACCTAAAACGGTGATTTTTTTTACTGTCATCAGTTTTTTGAAACTTCCTATCTTGCGCAAACCTCTTCAACTCAGCATACCCCATACACCCTACGTTCTCAACTATCGGCTTCATATATTCTAATCTCTGTCTTCCTCTGCAGTTCTCACCTACCACTGTTCTTCCACTAACAAAAAAACCAACCATGCATGTCTCAAAATATGACCTAACATCCTGTCTCTTCTTACTGTAAGCATCTTCCACCAACTTCTTTTCGCACCCATCATTTCCAAAGCTCGTTAATTTCGTACTTTATCTGTCTACCTAATTTTCACCATTCCTCTATGACACCACATTTCAAAGGCTTCAGTTTTCCTTCTTTATGGTATTCCTAAAGTACTGTGCTCCACACATAGAATTTTAAGAAGTTGTTTAAAAGAATGTTGAAATAGGAACTTAATCCTAACTTCCTTTTAGTTTCGTTACTTTGTTGGATTATTGAGTGTATGTTTCCGTGCTTGATGATGTATCACACTCTGTACCATGACTCGCTGTTTAGATTTAACATGATATACCTTTGAAATATATTGCATTGTGTACCCAATGATCTGATTTTCATTCCTCTGACACGCTTCCTGTATTACTTTGCCACTGAGAGCTACAGACGATGCATTACGTTCGCCGAAGGACAGGCATAAACCAGTTGTTTTGAGGTCACTGAGAATACTTGTTGTGAACGGTACAGCTGGGCGTGCCGGCTATTGTCCCAACGTTAGGACGGGAACTCCTAACGTCAAAGGTCACATTTAACCCTTTGACTGCTGTTGACGTCTATACACGCATGCTGCTTGCGGGCCCCGAGTGCTGATGACGGGTATAGCCGCAGCCGTCGGATTTCCCTTGAGTGCTGATGACGAGATAAGCCGCACCCGCCTGCCACTACCTGTGTGCTGATGACGAATATGGACGCGCCGCTACCTGAGTCGTACAGCGGACTTCTCGCCACATTTCTCAATAGCCTTTCGCAGTTTTGGTCGCTAGCTTATTGTAAGAATGTTTGTCTGCTGGGAGCCTAGGCTTCGCTCTACAGTTCACTGTCCAACGAAAATTAAATCAGTGTTCTTTGTGTCCTGTATTTTATAAAGAAAATTAAAAGACGTCGTTGGTGCATTGAGGAATAAATCATGGAGATTCTTACGATGAGCGACACTGAGGATGAACTACTTCATTTTGATGGAAGTGATAGCTTTTCCACAAAATTGGAAAGCTGTATTCCTAAAACATACTCGTCAGGAGGGGTGACAATGCAGTCTCATGTTTCAACAAGTTAGTTGTTCTGAAGAATCAGAAAGTGATAGTGAAACGGCTACGAAGAAATTACGTCTTGGCGATAAATCTAACTAGAAAATCACTTTCGTCCAGTTAGTCACGCATTTGAAGTTACACTATTGGGAAATGCGTGTCAAATAGGGAATGTGTCAAGTATTCTGTCAGTTTTCATGTTATTTCTTACAGAAGAACTGACGAAATATATAGCTGATGAAAAGAATCGGTTTTGTATAACCACTATGAAGAATACTCCAGAATCAGAGCTTTCTCGAATATCAAAGTGGAAAGATACTGGATATGATGAAATGTATTGTTTCAGAGCTATTTGTCTTCTGATGCCTAGCGTGAAAAAAATTGAAAATTAGGGAATATTGGACCAGAGATGTCCTAAATACTCCAATTTTTAGTGAACTTATGTCCAGATACCGCTTTTTGTTACTCTGGTGAGGTTTCGTGCGATTTCGCCGCAACCCGCCCCCCCCCCCCTCTCTATTTCACATCACGTAATTAATGGACAGACACTTCATAGCTTAGAAATGAAAAATCTGTTGAGTACTTATGTGGAACAAATTTCATCAAAGAAACAAAATTACGTATAATCGGGTAATTACAAAGCGCAGCAAACATTCAGTCAACATCGAGATATTTTGGGTGCCTACATCTACAAAGATATTCCGGAAACCAAATTTCGGTGTGTGGGGGAGGCTGCTTGAACAATTATCATTTTAAGGTCTCTTTCTATGGTATTCGTGAATAGCGCGAGGAAAAATCGGATGGCTTTAACTCTCTGTATGAGTTCGAATATCTCTAATTCTACAGTCGTGGTCTGAACGTGGTATGTAAGTGTGGAATAGAATATTTCTAAAAAATTTTTTCGAATCAACAATAACACTCTAATACAGTAAGGGACCTACAGAAACTGCCAAGAAAGAACTGTAAACTATTGACGTAAATTTAAGAATCACCACGCTTTCGACAAAAGCTGCAAAAATCGAGAGAAAAATGCAAGCAAGAAATAATTATTAGTTATGAAAAATAGGGTTAATGATTCAGTTTTATTCTGTAGTAATTTATTTGCAGAGAAACTATGTAGTGAGAGCATTTATTCTGTATCAGTCGTGAGAGGTCACAGTGCTTCGCCAGAAACATTCAGCACAGGGCGGGTGGAGCCGCTCGGACGGCTCCGTCCCCAGGGATAATCACTTAGCGCAGGTAGCCGGCCACAGCGCGGCAGGTACACGATCAGCCGTCAGCAGTCAAAGGGTTAAGGCCAGGGAGGGAGCTCATACCGGCAGGAAAATAATGAAAGCGATAATAGTAGGGCAATAATAATAATAATAATCACTGAGGTAGTTTTAGGAGATACTCCTACAGTCCCTGCCGTTCTTGTCATAGTCTGAACTGCAGTAAGAGAGATATTAAGCAGCGTTTGCTAGGAAAAGAACTTAAATTTTTAATTTAACTATCTAGCAATGACTCTTCAGACTAAGTCAGATGTAGAAAACTTCACAAAAAAGTATTACATATTCGCCAATAAATTTCTATAAGTATGTTTGTTCTCATCGTAATTACGAGTAGTTTATTGTGAGTTTTATTGTTAATTTGGCCTGTGATATCCAAATTCAGAAAACACTTGAATGTATGAACAGAAATAAATTTTAGGCTTCTAATTTGATGTACAGTACCTTGTCTCTTTCATATTATTCTATACGCTTTTCAGGAGAAACACGGAATGTAATAGTTTTGGTTGGACGCCAATGTTCTAAGAAATATCAGTTGTATTGGTGCAGTGTTTGAACATTATTTACCATTGATTTTGTATAACTTCTCCAGTTTCTATAACAAAGTGTTAATACAGTAAAATATTCATAAACCTGTTGGCATGAGGAAAATACAACAGAAATTGTATACAACTAGTGTTAGTATAATATTTTACACTTTTAGAAGGTGCCATGTTAGTAAAATATTCCACTTACCTTTGCGGGATTCGCGCTGCTTTCAATGGTGATATTTCCATCGTTTCGGCGCCCAAGAAGGGCCTTCATCAGGTCTGTTTAGAGTTAATGTGTACCTTCTTACGACTGGTTACACCACACGTCGTTAACTGTCACGCAGAGCGAATTGTTTTGGTTACCGGCAGCGAGTCTCAGCTGTTCCATATATGTTGTAATTTTAGATGACGGACTGCGATTGCCCGCGAGTGCGCATTTCCACATTTCACTTAAGCCATAGCCGCCGTTTTTATTTAAATTTTTGACTGTTTGAAAATTTCTATCGATCACCTTATTTTTCGTTCTAGGAAACCCTTTGACTTTGCGATTATTTCTGTCTTCTCCTATTGAATTTTATGACCTTCTGCTACCAGGTTCGGCGTGCAAACGTTTGAAATAAAACGTCGTTGAAAGCATCGTGAATCCCGCAAAAGTAAGTGGAATATTTTACTAACTAGTGTTATTGTTACTAGGGAGGGAAGATATTCACACTTGAGTTTCCTGCGGGCAAATTGCGAGGAAGCAGCGTGTCTTGTTTCCCTGGTAATTAGCATGTTTTGCCGCGGCGCCTCGTTAATTAAGAGCAGCCAGTTGGATCAGATAGGGTTCGGCCCGCGGCGTATCGCAGCGTCTGCTAGCGGTGTCACTTTCTCCCGCACCCCGGCGAGGTGACGAGTCCCACTCGCTCCTCGACGACCTGGCAGTCACACAGTTCGCAAACTCTCGTAAATACTCCTCTGTTTTTCTGAATCGCTGGATCTGGTAGCTAATGAACGGCGGAATTAAGCCGCACATAAATTTTTTTTTTTGGTACTAATGCTCAACAATTGCTGAAACCGTCTACTCATTTAAGGTATTGGTGCGCACTGTGCTCCAGTGAGGCAACGTAGTGCTCACACTATAGAAATCGATGTTTATTTGAACGAGTGTATGAGAATTATGTTAAAATTCACCCCTGTCCCCTGATTATACGTCATTAGTAACATACCACCTCTAGATATAAGACGTCAAGGAGCCACGGCACGTGAGTGGATAAAATTACGCCAGCCTGACCATCTACAGTGTCTTCCAAACCACTAAGTCCGTAATAACTACCCTTAACACGTCTTAAATCCAGTATGGCCTGACACATCCGACTTTAATGTCAAGGAAAAAAGGCGACAAAGCTGAAACTCTGCATCCATGAAACACTTATATGTTCAATATCCTACAACTCGACTTCTGGGATTCCATCTGAATAGAGACCAGTGTTAAACCAGACCACGTAAGAACAGAACACGGCAAAAGCAACGCCACCTCGGGATTCTGCTCTCTGTCACTGCGGAGCTCTCTCCCAGACTGTGGAGCACATCATTAAGGAATGCGCTGTAAAGACGTAAGAGGGACCATGCCAAGATGTTATCCGTATTCCTTGTCAGACTGGCTGAAACCAATGGATATCTGTTTGTGAATACCATCAATATTCCTGTCCTTGTATACAGGGTGTTATAAAAAAATTGTAAAATATGTTAGAACGTTGATAGTGTGCATCTAATAAACATATGGTTGCAAACGCATGTTTCCTCAGTTAATAACAGGTCCGCAATGTGACACCCGTCTACGGCAATACATGCCTCAGCTCTTCGGCGTAAGGAATCACGCTCTCTTTGATGTCTTGGTTGGTCCTGTGCGCGATTCCTTACCCCGAAGGGCTGAGGCATGCAATGCCGTGGGTGGTTGTCGCATTGCGGACCTGTTATTAAATCCGAAAGTATGCGTTTGCAACCATATGTTTATTAGACGTTTTTATCATATTTTGATGCACACGATCACACCCTAAATTATTTAAGTTGCTTATCCATACGGTAAATAATAAGTAATAACAAATAGGTATCAGTGCTTCTGTTTCATTTTCTCTCAAAGTGAAAAAGCTTTATGCTCAGACGCGCTCTGGGAGGACTTAGGTTAGAATCCCCATCTGGTCATTCAGATTTCAGATGTACATGTTTTCCCATAATCAATCCAGGCGAATGCCACTATGGTTCTTTCAAAAGGCCATGCATGAATACCTTCCCGTTCCTTGCCCCCAGTCCTTTCTAGCCTCTAATGACGAGGAGGGGTAAAGCCGTAAGAAAAATATTTTTTGAAAGTTTATTAAAAAGTTTCGAGGAACCTACAAATCCGTATACATTGTTTCGTCCATTCTCTTTTATCCGATACAGTGTAATTAGGTACCCAAAGTGCGCTGCTAATGCCAATATGAATGGAACTTCAAATTAGATTTACGTCTGTATCCTAAAATGAGAAGTATACATATATGCAGCATCTTCTATAAGGGTATATGCAGCTTTCATCCTGCCCTGTATTCGAAGATAAGTGATTGCGAAAAAAGAGATGGCTGAAGTAAAAAAGAAAAGCGCCCACCCAGTACACGGCCATGTGCCACCGGTCAAGAGATTCGAGCCCACAAAAAGTTTTCTGAGAACATCGCGGAAACTAATTTGGTTAGCTGAAAAGTCAAATGTACAGTTCTGGAAAACTAAGGTCCCCTTGACAATTGCGGAACGCTTGCCACACATTCATCCATAAGATTGGACTGTGTGGAGGTCCTTGAATCGATTGTGGGCAGTTCTAAGGTAAATTCGACTAAATTAAGTATTATTGACTCTAGCAACATGAATGTAGTGAGGATCTAACCGTGAAACATATTCTCCAGTACCCTATATGCCAATTATCCTGAAACTAAGATCATCTGTTTCAAGCAAAACCGAAAATACTTGACGTTGTGAAATACTGGGAAGGCCAAATGTGTAATGTTTAGATTGTATTTGATATTTATGACTCGAGAATAATATTAATCCTTAGCATAGCGAACGGAGTAGTGTATTTGATCCCTCGTAATCTGATAATGCTTAGTTGCACTTTTAACTTGAATTCATAGACTAAACACTGGATATGCTATCATGTTTTGTAAGCAAATTATATGTTTGGATTTTTTAATAGTGTTGAAACTAACTGCAATCATGATATAAGCCTAAACCAGTTTTGGCACTTTTGTGTTTTTATGATAGAGCCGCTGTCGCAGTGGTTTTGATTGTCGCTTAGAAAGTAACAGTCTATTTATTCATTTCTCCGCAGAAAATATGTTTCTATTTGCAATTCCTAAAAACGAGTAAACTCCTGTTCTAATAAAAACCAAGAAACCTCAGCCAGAAACTTCTTTTACATATCTTAAAAAAGGAAGTAACTTATGTCAGGGTATTGGAATACTGTAGTGTGCGTGACAAAAGTATACTGTTTCTTTATCTTCGAATTCACGTTGTAAAATGTGATTCCATTAATTGCGGCCTTGATATTTTTCTTCTCTCCCTATAACCTCTAGCGTCTCTGCTTATTCTGCAAACCATTTATTTTATCTATTTTTTTCTAGGACGTCCACCCGGCCACTATCCATAAACCTTGTTACCCATATACCGATTTGATATTCCGGATTTCACGTGGCCATTTCTCTTTAACCTTTGGTCACATAGTCATTCGTCCATTGTCAAATACGTACACCGAGCGTTGTGAGTGACCAGTTAGCGCTCTGGCCTCGCATTCGGGAGGACGCGGGTTCGAATCCCCGTCCGGTCATCCAGATTTGGGTTTTCCATGGTTTCCCAAAATCACTCCAGGAAAATGCCGGGATGCTTCCTTTAAAAGGCCATGGCCGAATTCCTTCCCGTTCCTTGTCCCCAGTCCCATCCTGCCTCTAATGACCTCGACGTCGACGAGGTGCAAATCCAAAATTAAAAAATAAAGGTGCGTACTGGTGTCTCTTCTTCCATATTGATTTTTAAATTTGTCCCTTCACATTTTCTATAAATTTGATCTTAGAAACTTAACATCGCATGCCTGTAATTTATTTACATCCGTTTTGTTCAGCGCGCAACTCTCTATATTGCTCGTCAAGGCTGACACAAAATTTGATCTTTATATTGTCTTCTTATATTTAACAGAACTCCTTTGTTCAAGATTACTCACTTGTTAGAAGAAACCAGATCCTTTCGTTACCACCGAGCGTGGTGTGTGAGCGGTAACGCTCTGGCCTCGCATTCGCGAGTTCGATTCCCCGTTCGGACATACAGATTTGGGTTTTCCATGGTTTCCAAAAATCACTCTAGGCGAATGCCGGGATGCTTCCTTCAAAAGGCCCTGATCGAATTCCTACCCTTTTCTTGTCCCAAATACTTTCGATTCCCTGTTCTTTACTTCTAGATTCGTTCTTCCACCCCTTGACACAACATTGCCAAATCCCGCGAATCGTTCCAGGGATTTTATCCTCTCTTCCTGCAGTACGAGATTAGGTTGCGTGTGTGTTTCAATCATCTCTATTGCTACTGTTTTTACTCTTGCTCATAATCGTACTGTAATCTTTAGTGTTCCAGCATCTAGATCTTCTCAGAACCTCTTGCTTTCGCTCTCTCCGCAGGATATGACTTTATTTCCTTTATGATCGTATCAATCAACGCGGAGAAGAGTAATAGGAAAGCGATGGTGCAGAACCATTCTGATGAACCGTTTTCCTATATAGTTCGTGTGGTTCGTAAATATTTCAGATCTCAGCTCTTCTGCCACAGTCGAGAAATAGAAAGTAATCTGGATCACAATGACAGAGCTTTCGAATGTCGTGTGGGGACGAGGAGAGGCGACAGGCTCCAGGAAGAGCCTGGCGGCCTTGCGCGCTGTACTCGAGTAGCGGTACCAGGAGAAAGCGCTCGGACGGGTTCTGACCTTGATTCTGTCCTCGGATTGTTCACTCACTAGAAAGCGCCGTAACACCAGCAGATAAGACTTCACTGATCAACTAGCGACACTCATCAAAAGGCTAAGCAAAGCAAAACCTAGCCTGGCGGCCAAGCAGTTAACGCTTGGGACGAGCATTCGAAAGACTAGGATTACCAGAAATCATTCCATGCGATTGCCAGGATGGTCTCTCCAAAAGGCCATACTAGTTTTCTCCTGGCTGTAATAACTCAACGAGATGTAAAACCAAAAGGGGAAGAAAAAAATATAAAAATGAAATCTTTGTCTATACAGTAATATGATCTAATGGAAATTGAAATCCTTTATAAATTGTACTGTATATCCTGCAAGTACTTACTCACTGACTGTACTTGCTCGACGGGCCGTTCCCTGTCCACTGCCTCGCCAGCAACGCAACGTGCTCTCTCTCTCCACGCCTCCTGCTCTGACATCTTCCTGGATTGCATCAAATCACCTGAATCTTGGTCCTCTAGGTGATCTCTTCCCTTCGATCCATCCTCCCATCACATCTCAACCATACCATTTTATCCTTCGTCTTTTTATCGTCACTGCTAGATCAGGCAGCCGATACAAATTTCTTATCTCTATTTTCTCTTCTTCTCTACTCGCCTCACACTACAACTCAGCCAAAACTTTGTGTGAGAATCCCATTTTTAAATGCAATTGACTGTTTTCTTTTTGTTAAAGTCCGCAGTTTACCAACATACAATACAATCTGTTACATTAAAGTCTAGCAGCCTATATCCTAAGTTTTGATTTTATTGACTATAAAAGTTGATAGCGAATACTCCCAAAACTTATCCTTAGTCGAACCACCATTTACGTTCAGAAATAAAAAGCCTATAGATTTTCGACAAAAATATACTGCTTCGAAGTTATAGTAAGCAGTTAAAAAATTAATTTGTTCAATTTAGTAATTTATTATCTTGAGGATTCCAGTGGCCACGTTAAATTAATTTTTATGTAGGTTACGTCAAAATTAAATTATTGATTTGGAGCCTGCATTTGAAATTTGTTTTGAATGTAGTCACTGCATAGTAGGGTTGTTGATGTTTAAAAACAGTCACCACATGTAAACAGATACTGAGTAGAGAGTTGGGCAGCTGATCGAGTTTTTTTTTTTTTTTTTTTTTTTTTTTTTTTTTTTTTTTTTTTTTTTGTTTATTGGCTTTAGGATTTGATATACCATACAGCCAGCTTAATATACATAAACACTCATTTTGTTTCATTACATTACATTACATTACGTGTATATTACATGTATTATTACATTAAATGTATATTTCTGTATTTTTTATAAAGTCTCTAATAATAGTATATATTTTCCTGTTGTTAGATGCAAGTAGTTCGGTGATACTTGTTGGTAGCGGCTGTCCTGCTCTCACTAGGGAGTTGATGAATGATTGCTGCTGCTGTCGGTATAGGGGGCACCTGAAGAACATATGGTTGACATCTTGCGTTGATTGCCCGTCACATTGGCAGAGCGGTGTATCTGCTACGTGGATGCGATGTAGATGTTCCCGAAACGCACCATGGTTAAACCTCATTCGTATGATGGATGTTATGAAGTTGCGTTGCGTGTTCCAATTTGTAAACCAAGGTCGACGAGGTGGTTGTGGCTGTATCTTTGCGTATTGCCGTCCTTTGAGTCTTTTTGTTTCCTCCCAGAGCGTGGCCCATTGTTGGTATATGTGATTGGATATAGCTGCGTGGTAATCTTTGGTGTTGAGTGGAGGGATGAGAACTTGGCCCGAATTACATGCTTCCTTGGCTAACTGATCTGCATGTTCATTAAATATTATACCAGTATGGGCAGGTATCCATATATAGTTCACAGAGGAACCCGCTTGGGCAAGTTCGTAGGTTTTCTGTATTATGCTAATGTGGCATACATTGGAGCGGTGTAGGATGGCCGGAGTTGTTAAAGTACGAAGTACGCTGAGAGAGTCCGTTAAGATTAAGACATTTCGCCCAGGAAACTCTCTCGCATATGAAAGTGCTTGAATAATAGCAACCGCTTCAGCTGCATAAACTGGAAGATGATTTGGTAGCCTGAATTTTTGCTCGTGAAGCGTCTCAGGACAGTAGATGGCGCACCCGACTCCCTGTGAGGGTATCTTCGATCCATCAGTGTAGATATGGATTGAAGTTGGCCAATGCTCTGTTAAATACCCCTGACAAAATTGCTGGATTGGCTGGCCGGATCTCGGGAGTGTCGGAATACAGCTTACCGACATTGACCTCACGCATTCTTGGTAGGGAATGTCGTGTATTGTTGCTGCTTCCTGCAATGGCCGTTCGGAGAGGAAAGTAGTCAGAAGAACGAGGCTTTGTAGCAGTGAGTATCTTTGGTTGTAAGAGCGAGGTCCTTGTTCTTCCACCAGATGCTGAAGGTTGGTGATTTGTTGGAGAGTAGTTGAATTTTTATCTTGTATTCGAGCTAGTAAAAATTTGGTAGCTAGTAACTGGGTTCGGAATTTCAGGGTCATTTCTGCGGCTTCCAGGTAGAGGGCATTTATCGGAGTTGATTTCATAGCCCCCAGACATATGCGGAGACATTGATTCTGTATGCTCTCCACTTTATCTATGTTCCCTTTGTTGCCACTGAAATAGAACATGCTCCCGTATTCAATTTTTAGATCGGATTATAGCGCGGTACAATATTAGTAATATCGATGGGTGGGCTCCCCACCATACTCGTGTCAGGGTTCGTAAAATGTTGAGTCCTTGTTCTAGTTTAGGAATGAGTTGGTGAGCGTGTGCTGCCCAGGTTAATCGTGAGTCGTAGACTAGGCCGAGGAATTTGACATTCGAATTGACCAGTACGCTGCATGTACCCAAAACTAGATTGTAGATCGGGGGAGGGTGCATTCTTCTTCTTGTAAATATGACAGCAGTGGATTTGCTAGTCGAGAATTCTAGTCCGTGTTGCTGGAGCCAGTGGATAACTATGAGGATGGCTTGTTTAAGGATGAGCTTGGTTTATCGCGATAGTAGCTGCAGAGGCGAATATACATACATCATCGACATATTGGATGATCTGCACCTCGGGGGGAAGAATTTTCTCCAGGTCCCGCACATATAGAGCGTACGATAGTGGGCTTAATACCGCTCCCTGCGGGAGTCCTTGCTGGGTAATTCGTGGACCTAATAGCACGTGTTTATATCTGAAGAACAGCTTTCTTGTTCGTAGTAGTTGGTAAATTACGGCTACAAGTCCTGGGGGAGGCCTAGTGCTATGAGCTTGTCAATCAGGATTGGTATTTGGACGTTGTCGTAGGCCGCTGCTATGTCCATGAACAACGCCGTAAGGTATTGGTTTTTCATAAAGGTTGATTGAATCGCCGTAACTAGGATGCTGTGGTTGTCATAGGTTACTCCTTCCTTTGCGGCACCCGTATTGTGTGGTGGGTAATAGGGATTGAGCTTCCAGCCACCATTCTAGTCTGTTTTTCATCATCCCTTCCACGGTTTTTGCCTATGCAGGAGGATAAGGCTACCGGACGGTACGATGTAACAATTCCTGGAAACTTTTCCAGGTTTCAATACCGGGACAATTATCTGGGTCTTCCAAGTTTCTGGTATCAGCTTTCTTAGCCATAGATTATTAATGATGTTGAAGTAAGAGGTTTAGGGCTTCTTCAGGTAAATACTGTAGCATGGGATATCGTATGTCATCTGTGCCTGGTGAGGTATTGCTGGAGTTCTTGATGGCTGCCTCGTAGTTCGTTAAGGGTGAAAGGAGTGCACAGAAAATGGTTTGAGTCTTCTTCGGTGAAGTTTATATGGAGGAGGGCTGTAGAAGGTGGAGCAATTCTATCAGCAAAGTCCTCCAGCCAAGTAATATCATCGGAGCGTTCTTGCGGGCTATATTTTCTGTTGCGCAGGACTTTTATACGTTGCCATACCTCTTCTATTTTGGTCTGCATGTTCAAAGAGGAGCAGAATTCTTGCCAAGACTGTCTTTTTGTCATTTTTAGGAACCGCTTAGTTGCGGGCAGACACCTGCTGATACCGGAGAAACGTGTCTTGGGATGGGTGGTTCGGTATTCCCGCAGAGCAGCACGTCGGAGAGCGACATGCCTAGAACAGTCTGTGTTCCACCATACGGTTGGAGTACTCTTCTTCTGTAAGCGGTTATTCTTAAGAGGAATAGAGCTGAAGGCTGCGCGCTCCAGGGCTTCTATGAGAGGTTATAGTCGTCCATCGCTGAATCACGGTGTTGAAAATTGCGTACCTCATGCAGTATTGCCTCTGCATATAGTGTCCAATTAGCAGCGTTAATATTCCACTTGCTTGACGGGATTGGTTGAGGGCCGCTTGAAGGGGAATGGTCGATGTCTATAATTACTGGGTAGTGGTTGGAGCCGAGTCAATGAGAAAATGGTGGCTATAGACGGAGAACACAGTGTGATGTCTACTGCCGATGGACGGTGGTATAAAGAGGGAACGAGTGTATGTGATCCATCATTAAGGATAGAAAGGCCGTACTCGTTACACACCTCTAAGACATTATGTCCTTGTCTATCAGTAAAAGCACATCCCATGCGGTGCTATGGGCATTAAGATCCCCACATATAAGTAGAGGTGGGTTTAGGAAATTTAAGAGTTTATTCCACGTCTCCTGTGGATATGGTCCTGAGACTCTTGCAATAGGCGGAGACACAAGTGAACTCTAGTGTAGGAGTTTTATTCTTGCGGCGACAATTTGGATGTCATGATCTAGCACCTCCTTGACGTTTACTGCTTTGAAGGGGAGTGTATGATGAATGAGGAGAGCTGCTCCTCCTTTTCCATCCATCCGGTCCGAACGGATTGTGGCGTAGTTCCTAAATCGCACTGTTGATGTTTCTCTAACCACGTCTCGGAAATTGCTGCTATCTTTATATCTTTATGATGGAGCTCATATTCTAAACTTTCCTTTGTTGGCGATGGCCGATCTAGCATTCCACTGTAGTATTCGAAAAGCCATTGAACCTATTTAACAGAGCAAATAATGACTCACGGATAGCAAGAGGGTATCCGATGAGTGTTGATTGGGGCGAAGTAATAATGGACATGAATCAGTTGAAGTATTTCTTCTATGAGGAAGTCAGTCCGTGTTGGAGTGTGAGTTGGAATATTGTGAGGGCTTGGTGGGTAAGGGTTATGAGTAATGGGAGAAATGGGTAACTGCTGGGGGATAAACAACCGTTGGTGAGCCGGAGGGAAAGCTGAGTTGGAAGGATGGGCCTCCTGCGTATGCATGGGGTGCCCTCTGGGCACAGAGACGTTGCCCTGAACCACTGGTTGCTGAACTGGTGGAGAAGGCTGTTGCGTCTGCTGTGTTTGTTGTAATTGCTGGATTTGTGGACGAAAGATGTTTGCATGTTGTATCAACTGATGAGCGGGCGCACTTTGTGGATGTGGTGCCGATAAAGGCGGAAACTCCGTTTGGTTGCTTTACATTTGGTGGAATTGATGCTGCCTGGGCATAGCCTCGAGTTTGATGTTCTCTGTCGGTGAGCGATGCGCTTGTTCCATGCGCTGTTGCTAGTTTCGTTTGACGGTGCCGAAGATATACCGGACAGTTTCTATCAGAGGCATAATGTTGACCTGCACAAAGTGCGCAACACACCGTTGTAGGGCTGTTGCAGTTGGCCTCCAAGTGAGGGCCTGCACACCTGTTGCATCGAACCTCACGTGATCTACATTGTCCCTGTCGATGTCCCAATCGTAAACAAATACCACACTGAGTTACAGGGGGAACATAAGGTTCGACAGTACAGCGAGTTCCAAGTATGGACACATGGGAAGGTAATTTCTGCGATCTGAAAGATACCAAGCAGACTGGAATTGGTATCACACACTCTGGATCTGACTGCGACCTTCTGGTGAATCTTTTAATGCGTACCACCGGAAATGGGGATACTATTTCTTCCAAAATCTCCTCCTCACTTAAAGTAGTATCAACGTTTCTTAGGATGCCCTGTTTATGTATCAGGAAACTTGGGATATAAGCTTCTAAACGTTTTGCTTTGAAGACGTCTAGCGGCACTATTAGGTTGGCAGAGCCTGCAGTGTTCGTTTCTATTTTGAGACGATTTTTCCCGTTGCGTGTGATGTTGATTACATCCCTTTTAAAGTCATTGTTATGCTTAAATATTAATTTACCAATTGCCATCGGATGTAAATTACCCACATTTCTATCTAAGCTCTCCACAAAAACATAATATGGTCCACAATCTGTACGGCTATATCTGTTGCCTTTGCTGCGGTAGGTTAGAGTTGGCTCAGACTGAGCGTTAATAGGGACGAAATGATCTGCTACCGGAGCTGGAGGAAGAGTATTTTCGACAGTCCCCACTGGATCGCGCATGACCACTTCCTCCGTATGCTCTATTTGTACTGGCGTAACCCCATCCTGTTCTACCACTCGTGATTGTAAGCAAAGTCGTTTGGCTGGCTGGATCGACTCACCCGTGGCAGTGTCGGCTGTGTGATGCAGTGCTGTACTCATAGAAGAGCATGGACCTTGCGATGTATTGCTGCCTGTTCCTTCTTCCATTTCAGAAAATTGTTGTTGCTGTTGTTGCTGCTGCAGGTTCTGCTGCTGTTGTTGCCTCTTCCCTGCTGCTGTTGTTGCTGCGGCTGTTGTTGCAGATGGGGGTGTTGCTGCTGTAGGCCTTCTGTGGCGCACAGCATGAATCACTGATCACTTGTAAGAGATACTACTTGTGGTTGTATAACTTCATTCGGCATATAATTCACTGACTGGACGTTGATGTTATTAGCGTAGCACGCTTCTAGTCCCGTATTACTCGTTTGACCTGTGTCCGGGGGGTCTTCCATATTTTGGCTACACTGTGGAATTTACACTCGGTAAGTCCCGAACGTACTAATCCCGCGAACGGTTGATCTCGAAACTGTACTCAGTAGATTCTAGATGTAATTATTTCGCGACGTTATAATCACTTTCCGTACGACACTCGAAGTAAACAAGTTGCACCGGCACTCACGCTCGCGAGCCGATGTTGCCTCTTCGGCGTTCAGGAAGTAACTGAGCTGATCGAGTTAAGTCGACTTAAGTGTTTTCAGCAATCATGCACTTCATGTCTGTCGTGGCTAACACTATCTTAATAAAACTACAGGTTATATGAGACCTACGTCTCTATTGAAAATTAGAATAGATGTCGTATTGTCTGTGAAAATACAAATTCTACGAGCGCGAAGACTCAAGATCAGAATTGTCACCATGTACTTTTCGATAGAGTGGTAACACAGCGGATAAGGCGCTCCCATGCTGAATTCAAGCTCCCGCGTTTGAGCCCAGCATTGGCCAAATTTTTTTTTCCGAGTGTGCTTTGTTCATGTGACACATGCCAGTTTACTACGTGGTTTTGATTCAATGTTAAACTGTAGGTCCCAGAGGAAAGGAGCTAGCTATCCTACCACTAGCTTAATACGCCTCCTTTGGAAGGATCCATCCAACGTTTGGGTTGTTTACCATATTTTTGTACCAAACACGTAACTCCTCATCGTTTGTCTGTCACTATTCAACAAAAGTTATTTACGTGTGATACCTAATTTTTAATACTTCCAAAAGAATATCGAATTGTAATGTATTTAAATGAAATTTTATATCTGTCTTATGAATTGTATGTTCTAAATGTGATAAGTATTTAACATTAAATTACATTATCTGTCTAAATTACTAAAAATATGAAACATAACTACGTATTAACTTGAAATAAAGACAAAAACATAATTTAAACATTGGCATTTACAAATACTTAGCATGAAATAGTGTATTCTTAAATTTATTTATATTTGGGTATTTTGCACATCAACACTGTTTCTTATTGCGTTGGTGTTCCTTCTATTTGATGTTAATTTAAGCTACTGTAGAAATGTCATGAAATTATTGATAGTGAATATTTTTTTTTCGTCTAAAATGAAATTTTCTATGAAGCTACACTATGTACCATTTTCACTGAATTGCTGATAATGGTTTTAGTCCAATCAATAGTAATGATGAAGTCGCGAAACAAATTTTCATTTGATGCCAAACAGCTACTAAAATAATGTTGGTGTTTTCAGATTCTTACTGGAACTATGAAGTAAGCTTCTATTACAAAAATAAAATTCTCAGATTACATCCCCGAGTGAACCAGCAAACTGGGACGAAATAAGTAACGATATTAGGGAGAGGGTATATACTACGTATCTCCATTTTAGCCTCCTGTGAAGCTCAATGTGGCCTGACTTGGTTTTGCCTCTAATTAATTAATTCGTTATTGATTCCAGGAGACATTTTGTACTGTTTTCTCTTGTAAGACTTTCGTAAATTACGTACGGAGATAATTAAATGAAGTAAATACATATTCACATGCTGTACTGTGTTCTGTGCCTTATTTTAACTGTGAAAAATAATATGAATGAAAAGCTATGTGGCTTAGCTCAGAAACCCCTCCCCCCACGTAGTTTAGCGTAGCTTTCTGCCCCCTCCCTTCTCCCCCCCCCTCAGGCCAAGCCACGTAGTTTATGGTTGCTCCCTTATTAGTTCTCAGGGCAAAACTGTTTTTAGTCTCTTTAGTAAAAATCCTAGAGTAAAACATTGGCTGCCAGGAAGTAACTGGGAACTGGGAAGGTAATGAATGGATCGGGTCCAGTTTGCATGAGCCGTGAGCAGACGTAATTGCGGGCTAGCGGATCAGCTGGTCGACTTTCACGACGGCGCGGCGTCTGAAGGTCAGCGGCGGAGGTGTATGTTGACTGCTGACTTCCCTCGGTTTGTTTAGAAAGTTGGCGCTATAACGCCTCGAGCAGAGCGTTGATAGAACAGATGTGTCCAAAATAACAGCTGCTACTACGCTAGATCTTCAAATTGTTGGCTGATAAAATGTCTATAGTTACTGGCACAGATCTGTCAGCTTACCTGCCGCCGTGGTGTTGGACGAAGTATTTCATCACACCCATAAATTAAAGGTATACATCGTATGTTTGCCAATAAATTGATACGAAAACTACGTTGTCTGTTTGCCCAACAGTATCAGGCCAATATAAATAAAAATTCAGTGATGATTTCGTAAAAGCAGTGGCAGACAGTCGCGGATCGAGTAATTCTTCTCTGTACTTTCTCTATATTGTCAATCAATTAATTGAAAAATGGATCCTAAACGGCACAACAGTAGTCCAAATGTGAAAGCACGAGAACTAGTATGCTTTTGTTTGCGCGTTACAATTATTCGAAATTCGACATATGAATCACAGCCTTGAATGAGCTCTACTTACCACCGAAAACATGTGCTGGTCCTATTTTAAGATGCTTAGTACTGTTACGCCCAAGTTCTTCAGGGAATAAACCACGTCAATAACTGAACTGTTTACTTGGAGAAACGAAATCTTGTGTGTTACTGGCAGCTGTAGCGTGTAGTGCATGGCGGTGCGTGAGCTGGCGGGGTGTTGGCCTCTTAGGACAGTGAGGGGAGCCCTTTGTCGCAGGGACACCCCGCGAGGCGTAATCAACAGCCCTAAGACATAGCGACCCGCCCGCCGGGCTGTGCGCTCTTATTGAAAATTCCTTTCGCCTCTGTTACGCCTCTACCGGCGCCAAAATGGCCTCCAGAGTTGACGACCCTCCATAAGACGACTCAGCGCTGGGCTCAGCTTCAATAACTTCTCGTAAGCCAGCACCCTGCCAGCTACCGACTGTCCACATTCGACTCTTGTAACATACTCTGGATAACGACAGAAATACGCATGTTACAGCCCGTTCAGTTTACGGAGGCTGCTCGATGTCAGTCAGTCCTATCCACACTCCGCTGTTCTTACCCCTACCTACGATGGGAAAATTTACCGCTCCCACAGTGCTGCCATTTCTACGGATTTATCCGTAGATCTACAGATTTTTATGAAAAGTTAGGATTTTCGGATTTTGTTAAAATATCTACGGATTTTTGATACTTTATCATTGGTTGATTTTTCCTTAAATTGGTGTTTTGTTAAACTTGAGCGTATAGTGTTAATGCATTACAGAATTGCCAATAAGTGTGAATCGTTTGCTTGCAATCGCTCGTGTGAATCAACGATTGAAATAAAACTGGTATTTAGTTTGGTTACAGATTTTATGGATCTTAAAAGACCGTAATACAAAACTATCGGTGCACTCAATATACACGGTGACACGGTCGTTGCCACGTGCTTACAAAGCAGTGTCTTCCGAGAAGGCCTAACCGATATCCGAGAATCAAATGGGTCTCGGTTTTCAACATTTCCTGTTACAGAAGATATGCTAAATTTAATGTCAAGAAAGAAAATGTATGGTCAATAGGGAAAAAAACAAAAAAACTACTAGGCATAGCAGCAGCAGTGATGAAAGTGACGATGTATAAAATATGTTCAGAGATATTTCTTATTTTCAATGTAGAATATTATTTTTGTAATTTCGAAGACCTGGAAATAAAAAAGTATTCTTAATTTTGACTCTCTCTTCAATAATTATTGTTCCAGTCTTTCAGTTAGCAAGTACCCGGATTTTTTTCCAAATCTACGGAAATTTAAGCTGCTACCTACGAATATTCAAAGCCAAGTGGTTGGCAGCACTGAGCTCACCTACGTGGACACTGCAGTCAGGTCAGAGAGGTAGGAAGGGAGGGTGTGGTAAGAGGCCAGGGGAACATAACCGTCAGCCTCCAGTTTGCAGTAGATATTTCGGAATGGCAACATGCAATAAGCTTCGATAAATTATATCCAACTCCGCGATCATCAGTATGAAGAAACAAAATTTGGCAGATTTGAAGTAAGGAAATTGAAATTCCACGTTTTGAAGCAGACTGACCTCAAAATTGGATGATGAGACAGGTTGTTACTGGCAGGTGTTTTGGACAGCGTAAAAATTCCGCTCACCGTGTGACCGCAGAGCACGGCACTTGCGTGATGAAACATCCAGCCCGCGCGTCCGTGCGCCCCGCGGGAGAACACTGTCACTTCGTTAATCTGATTGGAGAGTGGCCGGCTGTAAAACTCTCTTCACGATTAAAGAGGGGTCGCCCGCAAGTGTTCAGCTCACTCCATTGTACTCCGCCCTTGAATGGACTAACATCAGGGCTATCTTTTCAAATTCAGTAAAACTTAATTTTATAATACTCAATAATTTTTGTGAAATGCATCTCGTATAGGCTAGATTATTATTATTTTTTTAAAAAAAAACTTTTTGTCCTATTTTACGTGCCTGAATTAGCAAGAACAATTTTCTATCAGAAATCAGTATTATTTTAAATTAATCTTGACAACTGTTCATAGTAAACAGCAAAGCTAGACGTTTATAAGCTTTGCGTATCATCATTATTCACTTTTGGCATAATAACACCTTACACAAAAGTGTATTTTCCTTGTTTCTGTGATTTTTTTTCCATTACTGCCAATAGATTGGTATTTTCTGCGTAGCACTCATTGTTCCTGGCTGGAGAACGAGGGAACAAATGTTAAGGCATAATGAGATTGAGTTCTAAATAATTGATCGGAATTTCGTTATGAGTAATAACTTTTTAATTAAATGTCGTTGAAAGCAGCGACTAAATACAACTACACTATAGTGTAATACTGAAAATCAAACTCTTTTTTCAAGCAAAACAAGGAAAACAAATTACGGAGAGTGGCTAAAAAATTTATTACTTATGTTATCATAAACAACTGAAAATTCCCTTAAAGAGGAAGATAACTAAAGTTGTTAAAAATAGGTCAACGCAATAATTAAAACATATCGTGGGTGTGAATTATAAATGTCTCTCTTATCTCTGTCTTAGATTTTTTTTGTAATATTCTCATTTACTTAATTTTATTTACTTAGTTTAGTGTTATTGGATCCAGACCGTGAGATAAGTTGGTTTTCTATTATTCATTCTCTATACAGCATCGCAAAATCAGGTAAAAAATTAATTAATCTGTTGGGACCATACGTGTATAAAGAACAAAGTGTTCATTCGTCTATTTCTTGTTCAACGTGCATTTGGAGCTTACTGTCTTGTCCCAAAATATAACTACTACAGAGCATAATCACGTTTCTAACAGACTAATCTTTACAAATAAATCTCATTTGTCTTGTAAAAGGCAGACTTTTCAATAGTTCTCTTTCCTCTTGATAACTAGTTCTTCTGTAGATCCTGACCCCTCGTCAACAGTTTTTCCGCTTCATCTCTTTCTTACACTTTACAAGGTTCTCACTAAGTTAGAACCGCGTAAGGAATAAAACAAGGGCTGAATGTAAATTTGTAACAGCAATAAAAAATACTAATTAGATAATAATGAAAACTTTATACGTCAGTGCAGAGTGAAATACGGAAACAAACTGACCCATAATAGAAACTTGTTATGGTGTTATTGTTTATGCCAGTTGATAGTATTCGTTCTTTCAGTCTAACTACCTGTCGCAGCTATAGTTTTGTGTTAGCGATATCTGCATTATGATGGAATTAAAGCAGCTACCATCAAGAAGAGGACGCTTTTCTTTTCGAGGCAACGCTAGTACTTATTTGGTATGGAAAGAATTTTTTTTAGGTTACCTTTTAGGAAAACATTTCAAAGTTTCTTCAGTGTTTAAACATGAACGGTCTATTTTGTAGACAGCCGGCATTCCCAAGGTTAAGGGCTGTGTCAGGCGTTTCGCTGATCAAACTGAAAAAGGAGGCAATGGAATCAAAAACAAACGGTTTTTCGCTAAACTCCATTGCTTTATATGATTATTCCTGATCTAGAAACGAGTTTGTTAATTCCTGACAGAGTTCTAATGTCTATGTTCGTCTCCCGCTGACATAAAGACCTAGATATCTAAGGAAAGTCGAGACAAATCAACCATAACTAGTCATGAATCAGTATTAGAATGCGTTAAAAAAGAATAAATTATAAAAAACACATCATGAAAAATTTAACCCTACCAAAATTGATAGTTTGTATTACTAATCCAAAGCTATACTTTTCTAACAGCTGTATCAATCGCTAGAGAAAGTTTTCAGATATACAACTACTTACATGCATTTATATACAAGTCACCGCGCAGTATGTTGCACTATTCGTTTTCGGGCTAACGCTTTCATGTTAGACGTCATTTTTAATTCGTGACAGTAGTTAAGAAGCCTGAAGCTTTTGAAAATAATTTTGCTTTAAAAAGACAACTGAAAAATATATTAAGAGTTAAAAGTGAGAAGGCTTAAGTCAAAAGCCAAGTAAAAATTTTCGTAAATATCGGATGAAACCAACAACCCATGTCTTTATGTTCCAAGGATAATCAGAACAGAAAATGTAGTCTCGGAGACTTTCACTTCAGTCAGTCTTTTACAGTAAATGCTATTCTAAAATTAATATAGAAGCTTTCTGATATTTTCTGAAATTTTATAAGATAAAGGCCGTCTGCAAATAACTAATATGTAGTGATAATTCCTACTCGGTGGTCTGGAACAGCAGTTTAGGTACCTTTACAGTGCAACGTTCTGCCAACTGTTGTTATATAAATTTAAGGCTTTATGACAGCCCTCAGAACCAGCCCTTTAATGAAATGTTATTTGAAGAATTATATATAACAAGCTGAGAGTTAATTAATTATGATTTTGTATATTATTGTGTACTTAATTTTCAATATTGTTTTATGGAGAGAAACTGTGTAAATACTATGTAATATGTTCGAGGACAGTATTATGCATGATACATTGATTTAAAGTTTGCAATTGTAAATATTGATGTGAGCTATGAAGTTTGGAGGACAATTTGCGACGGTTTGAACTGGTTTATGTTGATAATTTTGTGTTTAAATGCATGTAAACAGCATTAGCTTTGATTTCAAGATTTTTTCCAATGATTGTGAGTGATTTTGCACAATTTATATTTTGTTAAAGTATTGTTGGAATTAGAGAAACGTCGGTCTTTGAATCATTCTGGAGGTTACTAAAGCGTCTGTTTAAGCGCGCGGAGAGAGTTGTTAGTCAGTAGTTTTGGAAGTGTGTGAGTTTAATTGCCGGTACATTTATGCATGCTTCACGCAGTATCTTTGGATCGAGACGACGCCTTGTTGTATAATGTTTTTACGGAGCGCACGGGACAATAAACATGAGTGGAAAGTGATTCGTTATTTCAAGCAATCAAATGCTTATCATGGATTCTGCGACAGAACTGAACAGCAAGAAATAGTAATAACTCAAATTTTTATCAAACTGATCATGCCTCACACCATAAGGGCGAAACGCGTCTAGCGAATAAAATAAAAAAAATAAAAATATCCACCACAACAGTTGTTTGTAGACGACGTTTTATTTATTTATAGTTATTGTTCAACAACTCCGGAAGAAAGGCATATAGCCAGATTAATACATGACTGAGATATTCCATTGTTTAGAAAGGAAGACAAAATCAGGAGGAGATAAAATTCGTTCGATTCCTTTGCTCTTTTGTCAGCTGGTTAGAACACCGTGGCCTGGCTCCGGTATGAGTGGTGTCCGCTCTCTCCTGCTCGTTAGGCCGCGGATCCGCCATTACTGTAATTGCCTCGCCGCTCCGCCCTAAGAAAAAGCCGCGCTCTCCACTTCTTTCATCGGAGAAGCTGTCCACATGTTAGCAGTGATCAAATTTAATTGCTGTACAGTTATTGCGGAGAACTAGTCAAAAACACGTCTTGTGACCGAGATTCGAAAATCACTGGTGAATAAATTCTCATCATTTGAGCACGGTGGACGATATGGTGTCGCACGATGCCTAAATTCTGAGTTCAGTGGCAAACTACTGTGCAGTGTGTATGGACACACTATTGACTGTGTATCGTCAACTTGCCGGCGTGTTTCGGAAGAGTATCTCTCAATAGAACGGTACCTCTCCCTTCTGTCATCTCTTATCCACATCAAACCACACACCATCGCAGTCGCAGTCGTAAACATAGTCGCACCAAAAAAACAAAAACCTCCCCAGTCTAATTTTCTTCTGCCAAAGATCGTTGGTTTGATAGCAGATCGCATAATTTTTTAGTTTTTTTTTCTGCTTCCATTCACTTCTTGCAGCAAAGAAGCCAATTTTACAAAAATTCAACCAAGTATTCACACATTTTTGTTTAAAGGAATTTTTTTGTTGATATAAATTTCATTTACAACCCTAACTTCCAGTTGTTTCTATATTTAAATTTTAGATTCGTCCACCCCTGTCTCAGTCAGTCATATTTTTGTTTAACAGATTGAAACATGCGAATAAAATCTTAACTCAATCGGTCTCAAAATAACCAGGAGGGGATTGATTAGAGCAGTGGTCCGCAACCGGTGTGCCGCGGCACACTGGTGTGCCGCGAATTTTTACCCATTATAAGGAATTAATTGTTAAGTTTTTTATTAATTATATTTTAGTTCCATGTGCCGCGAATTGTTACGTATTGTCGTATTCTAAGAAATTAAATGTTATTTATTTACTCACAGTTGCTGTTGCGCTTTGAGGTTGTTATATTTACCGCATGTTCTGTGTAAATGCTTTCACCTCAGTCTA
Organism: Vandiemenella viatica; assembly: GCA_031002005.1. Classification (NCBI taxonomy): domain Eukaryota; kingdom Metazoa; phylum Arthropoda; class Insecta; order Orthoptera; family Morabidae; genus Vandiemenella; species Vandiemenella viatica. Next base: position 132,347,322 of record JARYHS010008075.1, on the reverse strand, counting down.
AACTGCTGGGATTAGCAAAACTTTCCAAGCTTTATTTTATTACGTTGTCGCTTCTCCAACAATACTAGTTTGTTCCTGAACCGTTGCATCCACGCCTTGTTAGACATTACTGTAAAAGCAATCGGCACTATATTAGTTACTTCTTTGAAGTGTATAAATCATACTTCTTACAATTACTTCAGTTCCATCATAGCTGTTCTCTGAAGTGGTCTGAAAACTGTTAATAGTTAGTCTCGATATTTTCTATTACAATTAGAAGACTATTTTATTTCTTCAAGACGGACGAATTCCTTGAATGGAGTGTTCCATCTATGAGAGCAACTGGTGAAAACGTTAAAAGAAACAAAAGTTGATGCAGTGGAAATATGATGATACTTACTTATCCTATGTTTTTTTGTGTGGTGGAAAAACGTGCCCAACTCCCGAATATATCGTCTGTGGTGAAAAACCCAGTAATGCTACTATGGTTACCAGTAAACTGAAATGACATTTGTCAACAAAACATTCTTCTTTGTCAAGCAGCGATGTCAAGTATTTTGTCAGTTGTTAGAAAATAAGTAAAACAAAGAACGTTCATGACCGGTACAGTACGTGTTTCGGTAAAAGCACAGGAAGTTAGTTCTAAGGAATCCGAAATCGTCGTAAAGGCCAAGAAACCACATACAATAAGTGAATCGCTGTTAAAGCCTGTTTGTAAAGAGATGGTAAGAATAGTTCTGGGTTTAGAATCTGCTTGTGAAATTTCAAAAATTCCTCTTTTTGCTGACTCAGTCAGTCGCCGAGTTATTGATATGTCTCGTGATACTGAAGACATTATGAAGGAGAAAATCAACAGTCAGAAGTTCTCACTTCAGATCGAAGAGTCCGCAGATATTAGCCGCCACGCAGAACTTCTGGCTTACATTCGCTACATCGAAGGAGATGTAATTATAAGTAATTTTTTATTTTGTAAAGAAACTACCGGTGAAGAAATATTTCGTTTGACTGATGAATATTAGCTTCTTAAAGAATTAAAATGGAAGGATTGTGTTATTCTTTGTACAGACAGAGCGGCTGCTATGACAGGCCCAATGAAAGGATTTGCAGCTAAAGTACAAGAAGTAAGTCCCAACCTACGATGCAATCATTGTCTCATTCACCACAAAGCCATTGTTGCTAAGTCTCTGCCACCTCCTCTGAAAGATGTGCTCGACGAAGTAGTAAAAGCTGCGAACTTCATAAAATCACGGCCTCTAAATTCGTGACGTTTTTCCGTTTTATGTCAGGTTCAGAATTCGCAAACACATACAAAAGTACGCTGGCTGTCACGATGATAGGTGTTACAGCGAATATATGAACTTAGAGATGAAGTCCAGGCATATTTGATTCTTGAAAGACAAGTACGTGGATTTATTCGCAGATGGCGATTGGATATGTAAACTGGCATATCTTTCAGACATTTTCGTACGATTGACTGAACCGAACATCAAAATGCAAGGTAGGAACGATAATATTCTTATTAGTATGGATAAGATTAAAAGATTTGTGAACAAGCTGTATTTGTGATTACAGAGGATTGAAAATGGGTCGTGTGATATTTTCCGGACTGTATGGTCACTTGATGACAGTAATAAAATGGTGACGGACTTAATTAAAGAACATTTAGAAGTCCTGCAGCAGAGATTCGAAAAGTACTTTGGAGAAAGTGTTGAATATTTTGAATGGGTTCGTGATCCATTCGTTGCTAATTCGGAACATCTTCCAATTAATATTCAAGAGTATCTTGCAGATTTAAAAGCTGACAGAACTTTGAAATTAAAACTTCTGGAAGTTCCTTTCGATACATTTTGGCTATCAATAAGGTATCTAACTATTAGTTCTTTTTAACATTATCCAGCTTCCAGTCATTACACCCCGTGGTTAGTCGTAGTGTAGCGAAATAGCTCAATTAATTAGGGTTATAACTACTTTTTTTGCTTATGGCTTTACGCATGGTCAACACTCAACATCGAAGTCATTATAGGCGGGATGGGACTGGGGAAAATAAATTGGAAGAAATTCGGCGATACCTTTTTGATGGAAGCATCCCGGCTATAACGAATTTATCGATTCACACGGAAGATTTAACAATATGCGAATTTTTCAATTGAACACAGAATTTTTTAAAGAAATTAATATAATGACGAAAAAATCTATTTAAGAAATAAGAGGTACATTTGTCACGTATAACTAGGTCGTGTACATTGAGGACATGAAAGATAATTGATTTTATCATTATGGATATTAATCTTTGCTTTCTCTGGCGATGTAAAATAAACATAGTATTGAACTTTTCTGGTTGGCAGTACGAGTAGCTTATACATCCTTACAATTTTCCTGAACCTGAATTTTATTAAAATAACAGAAGTATGAAAAAATACATTTGAACAAAACAATCATATAAATTCATTACTAGGAATTATAGTTACTATTTTAGTTATAATTCACAAAGAGACCTGGTCCATGGGTACTTTGTTGGGACTAAAATACGTTTAAAAATAAATGAGTAATAATAATAACATAAAATTTCTGGTATAGTTCTTGCAGAACAAGGAACGCCGAGCAAATATGATACTCATATATACGTACTTCTTCGAAGATTTTTTTTTTTTTTTTTTTTTTTTTTGTCTTAAGCCATTATCTCCCTTCATACCCAAATTACATTGATAAATGAGGTATCATTTTAAAGATTGAGGTATCCACTTTATTCATATGAGATTTTAAGGAAGTCATTTTTCCAAATTCGACCCTTAAAGGGCAAAAATGTAATTTTTTCTAAAATGCTGTTTTTGTACCACGAATAATTTATCTCCCTAATTTATCTTCCTATCAAATTTATTAAACGTAGCATCACTTTAAAGAGTAAGATCTCCACATTGGTGATATCATGCATTAAGAAAGGAATTTTTTTAGATTCGACCCCTAAAGGGCAAAAGTATCTATATTTCTACAACGAGAGATGTATCTACCTTCATTATAACGGTCATAGAAAAATTATTTATTATTTTGAAGCATAAGGATTCCTCTGTGATCACAACATATTTTAAGAAAGGAATTTTTCTGAATTTGACCCTTAAAGGACAAAAGTGTCATTATTTCCATAACATATATTTATTTATTTATTGGTCACGAACTATTTATCTTCCTAGATATCTAACTGATATATATAAATGAAGTATAATTTTAAAGATTAATGTCTCTGCTTTCATCAAATGATATCTTAAGAAAGGAATTTTTCGAAATTTGACCCTTAAATTGCAAAAGTATCATTTTTTTCCATAATGTATTTTTTTATCACGAACCATTTATCTCCCTTGCTATCAAACCGAAATATAAATGAGGTATTATTTAAAAGATTGAGGCCTCCCCTCGGGCAAAGTTATAAATAAAGGACGAAATTTATCGGAATTTGGTTCTCGAAGCACAAAAGAAATAACTGTGAAAGTCGCGCGTATGAGATAGTTCAGAGCCAAGCCGCTAGATAGCAGCAGCACATATTAAAAATATATTAATAAACTGCTTCACTGGCGTCGACATTTGTTACGTACCTATTACACTAAACAAATATAGAATTGATAGAAATGAGGCGCTCCTTCTTTACAAACCTATAACCTTACTATTCAACGTATTCTCAAAATTTTCGCATGAGTCATCTAGTATTAGTTATTTATTCGTCATCTTCTTTAAACTGAACCCGATACATGTAGCTCCTTTTCACAGGTCTAGTGTTTGTATGACGGGTAAGCAAGCTTTGTGTATCAGTTTGGTGATTCCCCTGATGCGAACACGCAGCAGTACCGCGTTTGCGCTCAGGCTGGGCTGTGGCTATATTGCGTTTCCAGCGCCTTGCTCGAGTCTCATTAACATTGGCATCGAAATTGCGGACAAGCCGGCAGCAGGGTTCCTCAACTCTTGAGGGGCAGCCCTTAAGCATACGTACGCTGGTACATCATCTTTACATTACTGCCAACTTCCGCATTGCCTCATTTGCTTGGCTAATAGCGTCCATTTATAATGCCTAACGTCATTTGCAGACAAGCTATCTACACGTACCATGGTTAGATACCCATTTCTCCCATATAAATATGGAAATGCTCTCAATTACTTACCACTGAGATTTGAGAGGACGCTGGTTCGAATCCCCTTCCTGGCATCCAGATTTGGTTTTTCCTTGGCTTCCCACAAATCACTCCAGGCGAATGCCGGGATGCTTCCTTAAAAGGCCATGTCCGAAATGCTTCTCGTTGTTTGGCGTCCCCATCCCTTCCCACCTCTAATGACCTCGACGTTGATTAGGCGTGAAGCCATAAAAAGAAATCCCACCGTTTGTGAGCGGTTAAAGCTCTGGTCTCGCATTCGGCAGGACGCCGGTTCGAATCCCCGTCCGAGCATCCAGATTTGGGCTTTCCATGGCTTCCCACAAATCACTCAGGCGAATGCCGGGATGCATCCTTCAAATGGCCATGGCCGAATTCCTTCCCGTTCCTTGTCCCCAGTCCCATCCCGTCTCTAATGACCTCAACATCAACGAGGCGTAAAGCCGTAAGTAAAAAGGACATAATAATAATAATAATAAAAGATAGCTTTCACTTTTCTGTCAAAATCACAGAGACTTTACGAAAACATGCAACACTCGCATTGAAATAATTAAATGCTGTGACAAGTAACTCCTCAGTATTTCACCTAACAATGCGAAAGAACTTTTACTTTTAAAAAACTGCTTCGGTATCGTTATGTGACATTGTCCCAGTTTACAAGTGGACAATTCATTATATTGCAGTGGAGCTCGGCCCAAGGAAGTACTGTAGTGTCGGCAAAGTTTGAGCGCAAAGTGCTTTTCGACGACAGCCGAGGGCTGCCTGCACACGTGCCCCCAGCGAAGTTGCGCCGCCAACAAATTTGGAGTGAGCGAGGAGAAGCGGCAGACGCTACATCTGCTGCACCCACCCCGCTTCCACCGTCTCCGCTGCAGCAAACCAAACAGCTGAGACAATTACAACGGATGAACTTGCAAAACCTTTACATAACACAGGAATCTGTGTATCACGCGACAGATTGAAACTTCCGTTCTCAGTTGGTGAACCGTCGTTAGCGGAGTACATTCATATAAGCGTTCTCATTAAACAAAGTGCCAAATACCTTATGCTATAGCAAACTTTTCCAGCGTGCTATAATACTGTGTAAACATGCTGAAAGAGGTTTACACCTAAAGAGAATATTACGTGGAAGTAACCGAGCTTGGTGGGTGAGCGATTAAAGCTCTTACAATCACATTCTGGAGGACGCGGGTTCGAATCTCGGTTCGGGCATCCAGATTAAGGTTTTCCATCACTCCAAGCGAATGCCGGTATACTTCCTTCAGAAGGCCATAGCCGAATGCCTTCCTATTTCTTGTCCCTAGTCCTTTCCCACCTCTAATGAACCGTTTGATTAGTCGATGTGTCGTTGACCTGCTACTGTGCGGTTCTCTTTCGCGTCGGTGGGTTGTTTTGTTTGTGAGTGCGTTTCGTCATTCACCATGGTTTCCAAAAGAAAATGTGTTGTGCTATCGTTGGCGGATAAAATAAAAATTATAGAGCAATCAGAAAAAGGAGTTACGGGTAAACTGTTGGCTGAGATGTACGGTGCTGGACAATCAACGATTTCAGGCATTAAAAGGAGAAAACCTACACTTTTAAACTTTGTGTCAGTGCTTGAAAACGAAGATGGAAAATCTTCAAGAAAATCAATGAAGGCAGTAACAAACAAAAATTTAGAAGATGCCGCTTTCAAATTTTTTTGCAGCAACGTTCTATGGGAAACCTAATTTCGGGTACGATTCTTCGTGAAAAAGTTAAAATCTTAGCTTGGTTGTAACGATTTACTAAGTCCAGGCACGGTTTCCATGATTTATATTTAAGTGGCGAGAAGTTATCGGCAGACTCCAAAGCTACAGAAGACTTTACTGAAAAATTTAAAGTTGTAGTTTCTTTAAAAATAGTTTTATTCCTCAATTTTCAACATTCCTTTTTCGAAAAATCCAATTATCCGAATTTTTGACTATCCGATTGGGGTCCGGTCGCAATTGATTCGGATAATGCACTTCTCCTGTACAGGAGTTTTTTGGTTTTTCCATTCTTGTCTGCTGTATTACCGCAGGTTTCGGTTTGTATCTATAATTTGTAGCAATTCAATGTAAAATTTATAATTAACTTGTCATCAATTAGTTCTTATTCAGGCACGTTTGCTCATCGATGCATCCGTCAATCTTACAAATATTATCCCAGTAATAATCTGAAATGTGATGTTAAAACGCACTTGGATCTGTCAAATGTCTTACAACTTGTTCAGATTGCAGGGCAAAGCAACACTCTTTAAAGTATAATCTACTACGTGAAAACAAGGGTTCCGGAGGACATCCGGGCATCCAGATTTGGGCTTTCCATAGTCTCCCCAAATCACTCCAGGCGAATGCCGGGATGCTTCCTCCAAAAGGCCATGGCCGAATTTCTTCCCGTTCCTTGTCCCAGTCTTACCCCGCATGTAATGACTTTGACATCGACGAGGCGTAAAGCCACAAGTAAAAAAAAAAAAATGATAACAAGGGTCACTCAACACAAATGAAACTCGAGGATTAACTTTATTTCTTCTTCTATTTCACACGTCGTCACATCAAACGCATCTGCGAAGAACACAGCATTCGAAATTTACTAGTTTACAGCAAGACTAGATTCAAATGCCAGTTCGCAAATCAAAACAAGCGAGTACTCTTTTATGATCGATTGTTCTAGAAACCCAGTATGTATTCAGCGAATCATATTGAGGTATTTCTTCTAGCCACAAGAATATCAACTTTCACCACAAGTCCGCATTTAACAGTTCAAATTTTTCGATAAGGTTAACCATCATTATCATCCTTTACAGCAGGTGCCAACCATGGGATGCGTCTGGTTGGATCATAAGCCTCTCCACTGTCTTTCCCTACATACCATCCCTCTTCTGTCACTGTCACCCAATTCACTTCTTCTCTCTCGGCATTCTTCTTGACCTCTTTAATCCACCTATCTTCCTGTTCTTTGATTTTTTCTTCTAAGGTTAATAACAAACAAAAAATTGCAACTTTATAACGGTAAATTAGAACAATAAAGATAATTGGTAAAAGTCTGAAGCTACTGTTTACACCAGATAAACTGCATTTAATAGTGCCAAATATTTGAAAATTATTTAAATTTGAGAATATATATCATTAAAACCTTTAATACAAATAAAAAATATTGCTTCGCATCATCTTGATTGTAATAATCGATATCTTATTAGTAAACGAACGCTGAAATTATTACAAATAATGATATCGTTGTTTTACATTGAAAATAATTATCTAAAACTTGATTAAAGAAGAGGAATCGATACCGCCACATTTGAAAATTCCGCGTTTGATATTAATGGGTAAGCTGAGACAGCAGATAATTACAATACACCTATAGTAATAATTTCTTTTTTACTCGTATAATACGAAATTCTTAATGATTCTCCTGCTTATTATGTTAGTGTTTTGTTATTATTATTCGGACGTTACCTTCAGCAATTCTGCGTATTTTATAACAACAGCCAGCTGCTCCTCTTACTGTAAGTCGAAACGAAACAGATGTAGTACATTGTAACTTAGCAATAAGCCTCTGTAATTAAGTTCTTACAGAGAAAATACAAATACCAAAGGCCCAGTCTCCTACGTAGATTTTTGCTGGTGCAGGTAACAATAGTTTCAATAAAAGATTCCTTATTTTGTCAACCATTTCGTACACTCAGATTAAAAATAATTTATTGCGGAGGGTGTGAAATATTTTGGAATTTGCCGCGTGTTGCAGTGTAAAAAACAGTCCATTCAATACGAGTGGGCTAAAAATAATAATAATAAAAAATGAAATTCTTTCAGATGTAATACGAAATGTGCAACACAGAGACGGACATTCTTTCGTTGTAAAATTAATCAGTTTTCATTTTTTGTATAGGCCTGTGACACAATGGCTGGTCTTGTCGAGAGGCAGGTTTTGACAGTGCGATATATCGATTCGGCTCGACTGGCAGGACAGTAACCACTGCTCGCCCCATTCTCTGCCATTTATATGTATATCCGCTTTTATTAATTGATAAACGAATTTTGTAATGGAATGGTATGCGGTGACGTCTTAGACAGCTGTAATCAACAATTCTGGTAGGGCACCTGGTAGTCATGCGTTGCTGTTGTTCCAGTGTTACTTTAGACGTCAAAGAATTTTGGGAACAAAATTATTCGGAGTTAACTTTCTAAGAAATTCTCTTGAGTGTACTAACGAATATTTCTTGTGAGCCAATTCATACTCCGAAGTTAGCTTGCATAACTATATCCATACATTGACAAACAGGAACCTTTATTTACCATCAATCTTCTGAAGATGACCAGTGTTGAGTTTCGTAATCAATATTCGGCTCTGGACTAATGAAGATTTCATTCAATGTAGAGCTATATATTTTTATACAAAGTGATGGTTAAAACGATAAAATGTTTTTATATTTGCCGTATTAAGGATTCACGAGTTTAGCTGATATCAGCTAATGTAACTTATCTTCTTGATAATGTTTACATTTTTTACATATCATAGATTTCCATGTATATTCACTGAGAAACCACTCTGCATTTGCTGAAAGTTTAAAAATATTGCATGTAATATCCTTCTCCTCCCAGGTATGTACCGCTTATTAATAGGATTGCTATTTACAGAAACGAAGGAAGATACGAAGACAAGAAACCTAACTCTCCGCTTTTACACAACCCGTTATTCTTCATAAAACCAAATATTACCGGAAGCAAATGCTTTGAAAGAACCGTGATACAGATGAAGTAATGAACGCAATATTTCCGTTACATGGTATTCTAAATGTATCTCGCTTAGGCTTAGGAAAAATCAAATTGTTATAAGGAATTTCAAAACAGGTAGTTTCAGTTGTACCTGATTAGTTGTAAATTATTATCTTTTTTTTCTTATTGCTTTACTCCTCGTCGACGTCGTGGTCATTAGAGGCGTGTTATTATCTTTGATTGTATAGAATAAAAATTAGATACTGAAATCACTGATATTAGCCTGTTACGAGTTAGCTATGGATGTGGAAAACAGACAATTTTCGGAGAATAAACAGGCTCTTGAAAATCACATTTTAACAAAATACCTAATTAGTTTGTTATGTAGCGGAATCTAAAGTGAAATATTTATGTTCCTTTATATATTTTTTATCAACTTTTTAAAATAAAATTAAATGACAAAAAATTCCAACATCTTGTGATTAATGGACTGTAACTGTCTCAAATCGTGTTATACATGCGGCAGCAATCCCAGGCATGGTAGTCCTGTGATAATAGCCACAGTTAGATGACTGAAACGTTAGGTTTAAAAAAAAATCGGCTGAAGACTGCATGGATAAATAGTAACGTGTTTACTATTCGATGATCAATGCATTTGTTTTCGGCGACACTGAGCGACGAAACCTTCTGTAACAAGAATTTTTTCTACCATTTTTAAAGTGAGGTAGATTTTCATTTGCTGGTCAGATTAAGATTTGTCATTTCACGACAGTATTGAAATGTTAAATTGTTCAAAGCCTCATGTAGAGGTGGCGTCCATATAAAAATAAATGTTTGTTTCTTAATGACGGAAAAAAATGAATTGTTTAAAATGTGAGCATTTTGTTAGCTTGGATCGAGTGATCAAATAAATTTTATTTGTGTCTAAAAAAATTAATTATGCCTAACTTCATAAACTAATCCCTTCATATTTTCCCCTTATGCATGATGACTGATAACATTTGAGTTATTAAAATTATTTATTTTGTAAGTGGGACGTTTTATTTTGATTTCACACCTGGGTCTTATTTAAAAGCCTGTAACATTAAAATTAATAAAGAGTCAGAGAACCTAGACCATTCCAGAGAGAAGTCTCTCACATTTAAGCTTGAAGTTACTCGTTTGCATTCCCCTACTGAAATGGTCACGGTTTTGTTCTAATTTTTTCGACTGCCGTAAACTGCCGTATTACCAGTAGGCTTGACCTCATGCTGTATTAATGATACGGCTTTCTGTTGCTGCCCAGACTCTGCTTGGCCTCGCCTGCAGCCTGATTGCCGGCGGTGTATTTCGCGCCAGGCAGTGGCGCCGGTATCTGAAATTAAGATCGTCGGCTGCCGCTGCGACACTGTAGACCGTTTATCCGGTCGTGAAAGAACAATAAAGTCCTTCCGCGTGTTTTGTTTTGGGCATTATCTGCCGCCGAGCGGGTGCTGCGCTCTGGCGGATTATAAAACTGAACTGGGCGTGGTGCTCAGTGAATAGCAGTCTCGACTACCCGGGTGGCGTCGCGTATGGTCCAGCAACAACCAGCACGATACGCCAGTAAAACTAGGCGACACAAGTGCCGCACCTGGAAACGGGGTAACGAACTGGTGTTCTCATTTTATGTGCACTAAAACCAACTGCATGAACATACACACATAGAAACAAGAACAGCAAAAACAACTACGCTTCAGTGTCGAGAAAAGTAGCGTAGTAGAATATGGTGCTACAGGTGAGGTCCGGTACTGTTTATTTGTCGATTTCTGAGCTGAACTGTCTTGGGTTTAACGTGGCAGGGGTGAATTCACGACACTCTGTAGTGAGCGACACACACCTTCTCTTGACAAGGCAACAGTAAACATCTGTCTTAACAACATCTTCGAATGTTCTCGTTTGTTGAAACTGACCTTGGATATGTATACCCAACTCATTTTTTATGTGGGAGCTCAAGATTTTCAAAAATCATTTAAGGCCTTGTGAAGAATGCTTTGATTTTAAAGCAATGACAAGCTCGATTTTCATGAAGAGAGTAACACAGTGTTACAAAATTAATTTGAGGATTTAATTTCGTTAATCAAGTGAGATATAGTCTACTATTCAGCTACTTATCTGAACCATGCAGCGTCTATATCCCGAAGTTTTTATTTTCCACTCCGTGAAATTCTGAAAATTCTGAATGAGAAAGATAGCAGATGTCAGCAGTTTTTTTTTTTTTAATATATAATTTTATTTATTTGGTTCCTAATTTTGGTACCTCAAAACGATTTTATTTCAGCTGTAGAGTAGGTCTATGAATTTAACACAGCTTCAAAAATATTTAATACCGTTTTAAATTTATTAATGACTGTATGTTACAATGTTAGATCTAATGACATTTTTTCCTATTTTAATTTCTTCCTGTTGTTATTATTTAAAATTTAAAGAATATCGTAATTTCTTATCACAAGGAACTTTAATATATTTTTTAAAAAAATATATATTTTTTATTGAACCATAAATTCGATCACGTGTTGTTCGTATTCACTTCCATATAAACGATATTTTTTTCTTTCTTCTCTCATTGACTTTAGTCTTGATCAAAATTGAAAATATTCCAATCAATAGTCTTTACGGCGTTTTAACAGTCACAGAACAAAGCTGGACTACATCACCAGTAAACTTAAATGTGGCTACATTTAATTAATTCTTTCACTCATTTACTGAATGTTGTCTCTTGAAGCCTTCAGCAGAAATGTTTCGTTAACCAGGAAGGACCATAACTTCCATCTGAAGAATATTTTACTCTTTTACATCAGCGATGCAAATGTTCGCAGCAAATCTAACAACTACCATTTCTCGCTGTAACTGCCCCGTCATCTTTACGATAATAACATTTCAATGCCCAGAAAACACTAAAAAGCCGGTATATACCGAAAGTATACTGCAACATATCCGATTTTGCGTGACACATGTAAGTGAATAGAAATTCATATTGTCCATGTTTTAGTTAGCCGGGTTCTATAACATGCGAAAATCAATAAAAAATGCAGTTTGCCTGTGTTTGAGTTGACCAGCGATACGGACCTCCAGTTCTCAGTGAAATTAAAGTTTCAGTTGTTTATAAGCAGAAGTAGCGCGTATTATCGAGGCCCAGGAATTAATATGCCTCTTAGACGACGAGGAGTGCAATTGAAGTAAAACACGTGACTGAGTGATTTTTCATCGTGAACTTGTAGTTTTTACCGTAACTTTTAGCGCAATCGATGTAGCGCTCACTGTCTGTTCGACCTTACTGACTTTCATGTAGGATTTGCCAGCATCCGCCGTGGCTGCAGGTTTTACAGGCTTGAGACCGCAGACTGTGGTACAGGAGACCAGTACTATTACTGAGATATATGTTGGATACACGTGCAATAGGCGACATATTCCCAAACGTTGCGTTGGTAAGTTGCCTTGTTTGTGGCTCCCCTGGAGATAATTTGCGACCTACATTGTAATATATCAAAAGCAATTACAAAAATATGCTGCATAAGGGGAAGTTGTAAATGCATAACAACTGTACATGCTACTTTCAGTTCTACATGAAAGCGCAACAATTAGTTGGCTCATAATGGAACTTGCACTAGTATGCACGCAGTTTGGAAAGTAATATTCTAGTATTCAATGCCACGACTTGTGAGGCTTCTCTGTATAATGGGCGTTTGAAGGATTAATTGGTGTTTCATTGTGTAAACATTTCATGAGTACAGTGGTGTTAGTAACATACATCTTTGTCGTCTTTCATCTGGCACAGTTCTTTCCTGGTGTTACAGTTTCCTTAATCACCTTTGTATTTCCGTTCATTTTCTAGCAGCTTTGCTTTAGTGCAGAGTTTTGACTTCGCCTTCATCAATATTTCGCTTGATGCAGGTATGAAAATAGAAGTTTTGAAAGCTCTCCCCAAAATCTTAGTCAGGTGCGGAAATATTGTCACCCATTCTTTACAGGCACATACTATGTACGAAGCCTGTCTAAATTCCCGGTTGCCTGTTGGTGTATTCAGTAAGCAGGATGACAGTCATTTTCCACCACTGGCATTTTCTTGTCTACTTAAACTCCCCGCTACGCTCTCTATACAACGGTATTATCAACGGTACACCTTTGCGCTTGTGTCCAACTCCTCCATGCAGTAGGCTGGCTATAATCAGTTTAGAAGCTACGGTAGGAAAGATGACGTTGTTACGTTGCTCTTGACTGAGATGACTGACCTAAAAATTGATAACTAAACGTGGGATATTTGTATCTACAGGTGCCTGACAAAAAAGTGAAGAAGCTAGAAGGAGAGGAGGAAGCTAAATGAAATTTCATGGGTTGAGAGGATCTCAGATGTTATTTCAGTGATTACAAAATCGACTTAAACTTATAAAGAACATGGCAATATGAACCCACTTTTCTGTATGAAGTTGCACCCCCTCTAGCTTGGGTACTGATTCGGCTAGGAAAGGTGTCATTGTGCTGTTGTATTCTCTCCTGAGGGAAGCTGATCCTTGATATCCTAAACACTGGACACTGGCACTGGGACGGAACTGAAGTCTGAGCTGGTTCCACACAATTAGGGTTGTGACGGAGCTCATCTTTGCGAATGCGGGTGTTCAGTGCTTGACATTCGCGGATTTTTTTCTGAAGCAGATGCGGAGGTAGAAAAACAAATTTATAACAATTTATATATAATATTTTATCAAAAATAAATAAATATGTACTTTTTTTTTTCTAGTTGAAAATATAACGCCAATGCAACTGTTTCATTTATTTATTTTGCGTCGTACGCGTTTCACCTCTCATCGAGGCATCATCAGCGACGAATCTGTGTTGCAGTTTTTATATACAGTTTTATTCTATTATTACATAATTATGGGCATGAGATATTTTATAGCTAAAAGTTACTTACTATTTACATTTGTTACTATGGTATTCAGCTGCACATCTCCGTTTTCATATACAAAGCATGTTTTGCCTGTATCATATTTACAATATTGTTTGTTATCATCGTTCATCGTCTGTTAGCGTCAGCTGGTTTGTTTATGTCTTGTCTCTGGTGCGCTTTCGCGTCCTTCGGTTGTCTGCTGTGGCCATCTTGTTTGTATATGTCATGTCTCGGACCGATAGCGCGAGTTTTGAAAAGTGTGTGTATGCGTGATGATCTTATTAGTGTGTTTTAATGTTTATGTGTGATGTATATGTGTGTGGGTTTTTAATTTATTTTTTATACAGTTTATGTTTATTTTATTTGTCTGTCGAGTTTGTGTATATTATATTGAGTATTGTTTTATTTGTGAGGTTTATTTGGTCGTTTAGTACCTGTTTGCCTTCATATTTTGCTTTTTGAATATATAAGTTTTCCTGTATAGTGAGTGTGTTGTGTCTGTGGTTGTTGATAGTGTGAATTTGCATATCTGTGTTTATGTTTGTTGGTCAATTGTCGTTTTCTATGAGGTGTTCAGCAAATGTGGAATGGTTACTGTATTTTAATGCTCTCATGTGCTCTTTGTATCTGATTTGGAATTGCCTTCGGGTTTGCCCTATGTATATTGCTTCACATTATTGACAGGTGAGTTGGTAAATGCCTGAATTTTGGTATTTGTTTGTGTCTGAATGGGGTCTCTGCAAAAAACAAATTAGACCCCATTCAGACACAAACAAATACCAAAATTCAGGCATTTATCAACTTACCTGTCAATAATGTGAAGCAATATACATAGGGAAAACCCGAAGGCAATTCCAAATCAGATACAAAGAGCACATGAGAGCATTAAAATACAGTAACCATTCCACATTTGCTGAACACCTCATAGAAAACGACAATTGACCAACAAACATAAACACAGATATGCAAATTCGCACTATCAACAACCACAGACACAACACACTCACTATACAGGAAAACTTATATATTCAAAAAGCAAAATATGAAGGCAAACAGGTACTAAACGACCAAATAAACCTCACAAATAAAACATTACTCAATATAATATACACAAACTCGACAGACAAATAAAATAAACATAAACTGTATAAAAAATAAATTAAAAACCCACACACATATACATCACACATAAACATTAAAACACACTAATAAGATCATCACGCATACACACACTTTTCAAAACTCGCGCTATCGGTCCGAGACATGACATATACAAACAAGATGGCCACAGCAGACAACCGAAGGACGCGAAAGCGCACCAGAGACAAGACATAAACAAACCAGCTGACGCTAACAGACGATGAACGATGATAACAAACAATATTGTAAATATGATACAGGCAAAACATGCTTTGTATATGAAAACGGAGATGTGCAGCTGAATACCATAGTAACAAATGTAAATAGTAAGTAACTTTTAGCTATAAAATATCTCATGCCCATAATTATGTAATAATAGAATAAAACTGTATATAAAAACTGCAACACAGATTCGTCGCTGATGATGCCTCGATGAGAGGTGAAACGCGTACGACGCAAAATAAATAAATGAAACAGTTGCATTGGCGTTATATTTTCAACTAGAAATTAATCAAGCAACTGTGGAAACATGACCTGCAACAACATTGCATTAAATATATACTTTTTGCCAAATTCTACATTTCCTGATAAGTAAATTCTATTTCCTTATTGATATATTTTTTGCCTCATCATTCAACAGCAAAAAACGTGGGATGATTTCACAAGTGAATTAAATTATTTACATTACTACATACGCGTCTAAAAAAAACAAAAAAACAAAAAAAAACAGTCTTTGTCATATGAACTTTGCCGACTTCGCAGCTCAACTAATTCAAGCGTCAAGCACAATACCATGCCACCGCAATTCTCCGTGCCCGCCACCAGCCTTTCCATCGCTATAGCGGCCCATTCACAGTACAACTTGAAGGACCTACGATGATCCGATTTTCCAATAAAGGACTGTTAATGGACCGTGAAAGGCGTTACACGACTACGCGTAGGACATGTTGGACTCCCAGACAACTAACACGAGTCGTTGCCGTCCAACTAACTATGGCGTTGGATAATGATTGGAGGAAACATCCCTAGAGTATGCGATAAGGATACTAGTGTGCGGCGGCAAAGTTCGAGTGGAAAGTATTGCTTGGAACACTTTTGGACCCTTTCAAGTAGCGTGAATGGGTGTACGCATCCTACGGTAGTTTACGCCTATGTTCTATAAGTTGGACAGGAATAGGCCACTTTCCTTTACATGCAAGTTCAGACTTGTAAATTCGTCGCTTAGGTAATAACACCGTTAAGTTCATTGTTAATTTTATTGCAAGATCGTAAGGGGGAAAAAAACCAGCTTGTTGTTAGCTAATCGACGATGGGCAGAAACTCGCATTAAGAGAAAAGAACAATATATATTGCAATATAAACACAACATCCGCATTGAAACTTGCGGATGCGGAGGTAGGATTACAAGCGAAAGTTCCGCACTTGTGGATGCGGATATCCGTTACCTCCCTACATCCAATAAGCCCGCTTTGAAACACTGTTGGGTGCTGATGACCCTGTCCCACACGAATACGCGGCATCTCGCAGTGATCACGTGATCACTCAACATCTGACTCTGTTTTCGTCCCTTATATTCCTACTTGACACACTAACAACACTACTGCACTCTCGTGGCCTTTCTAACTCGCACAGAGAATTGCAATTCTAATGATTTACATAACCGGCGATGGTGTGTATGCGTACGAAGTTACATAGACATCCGATCATATCTTCTGGTTGCTTCATTTTTTATTCGTCAAGTAATCTGATTGATTCGTAGTGTTTTATGCTATTTGACTCATACACGAATATTGGCGTCAATGTTTTTGGCATTCTTGCTTACCGCGTTGACGCCAGTGGCGCGCTCGACTGTTGGCGGGGCTAATGGAGCTCCCGCGAGCGGTCACGTGGTCGGCCTAATCCGTAAATTGCGGGCTGATCCCCGCCAGCTGTGCTGTCTCTGTATCAATCGCAGAATTACAGACCGCAGCGCAGCCAGCGACCTGCGAGCAAAAACCTGCCCGCCCACTTTGTTATCGGATTAGCCGCGCCAGCGGCTCCCAGGATTATCGCAGGCGCGGAAAACAGATAAAATATCGGAACACCGACATTAACATTTCCGCGCTGAAAATCCCGACAAATGATCGCAAAGTGAAGTATTAACGGTACGCTCTGTCCTGAATAACTCTGAACGACTCCGTGTCAAAACCAATAATTCAGACACACAAATAAATGCATTGGCACTCTTCGTCGAAACAAAGAGAACACACAATTATTTACGTATATTTGTTCTTCCTCCCTTGCTGTAGAGTGTTTTCATCTGCCATACCAGAAGCTATGTGTCACACTGAGGGTTATAATTTTGTAGGATGAATACTTAAATCCGTTGTGAAAATGTTTTGAATCCTCAGAACTTATCAATTGTCTTTTTCAGACATTTATCTCATTTGTTCAGTATTTTTTTCGGATTCTGATGCTGAATCACTCGAAATACTTGAAGAATTCAGAACTGTGTAGTAATCATTTAAACCAACCATTTTTTATTATTATTTTTTTTATTTATTGCTCTTGTTCCAGAGATCACTTCTGAGGAAGGACCTCTGGGATGTGGAACATGTGATGATATATATATATATAAAATCACAATGAAAAGTTATTATATCCTACAAAGACAAAAATAAATAAAACAACATAAAATAATAATTGAACATCAACTTTTCCAACGGAGGTTTGTAAAAGTCATATTAGATACGATTAATTCTGTTTTATAAACTCTTAAATGGAGTAAAAGAGGGGTTGTCAATAAGATAATCCCTTAGTTTTTCTTTAAATATATCTTTATTGTTTACAAACTGTTATATCTGTAGCCGGTTTCCTCCCGTGTGGTTTGTTTTGAATGAAAGATCCTTACGAACTGTCTGGTCTTACAGCGTCAGTATTCCGCCAGGACTGTCAGGAGCTGAAGTGTCACCATCTCTCTGTGAAACATGTAACCTGTGTTCCGTATAGACAGTAGTCTTGTTTGTGAGATTGTGATCTGTGAGCCTTTGCCTATGTGGGGGCGCAGTTGGGACGGCCAGGGCCGCATTTAGGCTCTGTGGGCCCCTAGGCTATACATGTGGTGCGGGCCCCCCTGTCGGCAGTGGCTGGATTCGACCTAAAAAATTTATGGGTGACCCTTTTTTTTTTTTAGCTCTACTACCTGCCCAGGCGAGGGTTGTGGTGAGGGGCCCCTCTTTGTGGTGCGGGCCCTCCTTTGTGGTGCGGGCCCCTAGGCTACAGCCTATGTAGCCTATGTAGCCTATGCTTAAATGCGGCCCTGGGGACGGCTGGTACACCAAACAGGAATTCCAGTCTGTCTGTATCGGATGACCCTCCTCAGTCAGCACGGAAGGACAGCCACACTGGGTCGGTTTCGGTGTTGCTGCATGTCACCCTTTCGCACACAACGACTGTGGTCGTACGATTAAAAGTCGGATGACCACATTACCTCAGTGAACCGAAGACGAGCATGGGACCTTCAAACAGAACGACAATGACACGACACTACAATGACACGACGTCGTGTTTGTGTCGTTCAGCAGTCTTTCTTCCTTTGCCACTGGAGGGGACCACACCGTCGTGTTGTTCCGGGGAGGTAGTGGCCCAGATGACTAAGTTCATGCTTTCACTCCAGGCGACATGTACCCGTGCGTGAGCTTCTTCATTGACTAAAAGGATTTACAAAAAGGCTCATAATATTGATGCATAATTTCTGATAGCTTTGACTGAAGCTAGATCAGTTGTGGGATAAGACATTATATCTCTAAACACATAATTTAGTTACGAATAACGAATGATAATGGTTGTATAGTGTTTTGTCTTGAAAATTATTATCTTTATTTTTTTTCGGTATTAAGATCATAAACAGCTGAAAAAATCTTCATAACTTTTTGTTAGACATAAAAAGATCAAAGAATGCAATCCAGAGAGAAAACATCTAGGAAACATTTCAACTGGTTGAATAAAAATTGTTTCCATGGTCCACGAACTCTTCACATAATATATAACAACTTCCTCACCCCTCTGATTGCTCAGATGCACCCAGAGAGGACGATTACCAGTGGTGTAGCAACAGGGTGGCAGATCGGACAAAATGTCATTGGCCCCTAGCCGGATGGGTGCCCCGATGACCGGTCGAAGGGGCCCCGGACTTACAAGAGCCGCCGCCCATTGTCGCTGCCCACAATTTGGTTGATCCGGCCTGAGAGACGGCCCGATCCAATGAATTTGCCACGGGCCCTAACCGGTATAGTTAAGCCAGTGTCAATGACGTTTATTCCTTTTTCTACGTCATTGATCCATTAGTCTTAGCAACACGCTGTGAATGATGCCGACAATAGGTAAAAAGCGCACGCAAACAATGACACAAACAACTACTAAAAATCGTTGCGTATGAAACTAGCCTAGTGGAAATTTCACGCGTGTTCTTCAGCATATTTTTGCAGTTTGAGACAAAATTGTACCTTAAGGAGTTGTTTGCGATTCGTGGTTTCTAGCAGTGGGCGTAGGGACAACAAATACGTGATTAACTAGAATACGTCATTAAACACTTGGGACTAACACACAGAGCAGAGTAAAAGCTAACATGAGGTGTATTTAATTTAGTGCATATAACCTATAGGTCGATAGAGGATGAAAATAACGATTCATATCGATTTCCGTTAGTCAAAGGTAATACGCAAAAAATCATATGAACTAGTTATAAACTCATACTAGGTGAAAGCTATTTTTAAATAAAAGAGTTTTGTACTGTTGATTTCTGAGTTTATGTAACCAAAAACGCAAAAAGAAAATCTTTATAATATCGTCATATCCGTCACAGCCCTGTAATTCCGTTGACTTCCTTTTTACACTTTTTTTTTGTTATGTGTACGTTGAAATGGTTAAAAGAAAAGTCAATGGTGACCTATTATTTACTGAAAAAAAAATAAAGAACTACCGAGAAACTGCAACTGATGTTATTTGTTTTTGTTTCTCATGAGGGTGATATCAGCGTTGCTCCCGTCTTCCTAAGCTACGTCGTTGTAGCTACACTCGGGCGTCAGATGAATGAAATTTAATGCTATTTTCTTTTTTTGTGTTGTTAGCGGAATGGAACCCTGTTGGAAGATTTATGCCTCTATTAGCAGCTTACGATATATTAAGCAAATTGCATGAAAGCATAAAAACGTAATTACGTTAAAACGACCACATATTATATATGTAATTACTATTACAAGGATTTGTATGCTTAACGGGTAATAAAGAACACATGAAAATAGAAACATCAAATATAATTGGCTTTTTTTTAACACAAGTAATATTTTTCTTTCCGAAAAACGTATTTTACTTATGTAAACTAGTATTATCGCAGTAATTTTGTGGATGATTTTTTTTTATACTTTGTTCTAAGCAGTATAATATACGTTTGCTGTGTTGCGGTTCTGTAAGTTGGTAAGCCTGTCCGTCAAGAGTCGGATCAGAACTGTCGCACCACGCCACAGTTCCTGCTTTGCCACACCCAGATTCGAGGCTTACTACTGTGCACCAAAAAAAATAAAAAAATCCTTTAGCCAAGTTGACGACACTCAGTATCGTGAACCGTACCAGTCCTGGGTGTCTCAAAAAACTTGCAGAAAGTTTAAATGATCTACAAATATACGTGACTCTGTATGAAATTCTTGGCGTTATTAACACTAAATTTACTACTTCTTGTAGTTACCCCAAAAGAATATTTTCTTCATTTTTCTACAGACTTAATTTATAATTGTAAATTAAAATTATTAACACAGAAATGCACCTGAGATATAGTACTAACCAAAGACTTTAAGCAATAAGCCTGAGAAACTTTCCAACCATTTTTGTTCATATTACTTACGCAGAAAATGTTATCAAAGCAGCACTTCGTATAGTCCAAATAGAAGAATTTGCATCGAATACGATGATGGAGGTGCCGGATGTTTAATATAACATCTATAGTTTTCTAAATCCGGGCTACTTTTACCGATAGGTCTGCTTTCTAAAGATCCAGGAATCTTATTTTATATGTTTAATTATTCCTCGTATAAATTGAGTAATATTACTCATGCAGAAATTAATCTTTAATCCAATTAATAGACTACTTTTTAACTACATGTTTTATATCCATTATTTGCTTTAGTGAAAAATAATTTTGCAATATTAAGGAATACAGTGACGTACTACTGAACAATCTTGAAGTTCCGAAACTGCTTTTCGTGTGAAGATTTTTCAAGAACTAACTATCACTTTGCACTCAAGTAAGTACGTCCTCCTTGCGCAACTAGGTTTCACCTTTTAAACTTGCTGGACTGCCGCCAGCTTAGTCAGGCACTCACTCTGTTTACATATTTTGCTCAGCTAGCAGTGATACCACAAAATAATAATAATAATAATCAGTGAATTCTTGTAGAGCTTCCTATAATTTACCACTGGGGGTAATAAACCTTCTGTGTGGTAGACCTACATAAACGTTCAGTTTCTTTCAGGCTTAAGTAATTGCAACAACAAAGTTGTGCTGAAAATACGCCGACCCAGTAGACGAGTCAGATTATACATGGTATCTTTGTAGTGCAAGTCCTGTGACACTGATGATATTCAGTCAGTTTGCTTCCTTACGTTGTTTGGCGGGTGTATCAGTGCAAGCCGCCTTCACGGTCCGCTAATCTCCTTTCACTTCAGTCTGCTCCAGTCACCTCCAGTAAACTGTAGCATCCATTCCAGGGCCACAGAGTTTCGCCTGTTTTTGCGCGATTTCAGGATAAACGTCGGCCTCCTTTCGCTACGGAAGGCGAGCAATTGGGTTGCACGTGTCCAAGCTCAAGCTGCTGTTCACGGAGTTAACAGAGACCATGAAAGGTTGATGATTAAGAAAGAAGTGACCTACTCAACGGTCATAATCACATGCACAAAAAGCATATGTAACAACAAAATATAAATCATTTTGGACGAACGAGAATTTGATTAAATTTATTGATACTTTACAGAATCGTTTAAATGGCTAGTGATATTGATAAAAAAATTAATTACCTGTATGTGCAGAAGTCATGCAAACTTCTTACTTCTTCGATTTTGGCCTACTTTGTACCACGAGAAACAATTCACATACTGGCTCCCATTTTCTTTTCATCCCAGAATTTTTTAAACCTTCACTGAGGTTCCTCCTGCTTCATTCAGACCAGCTGGTCTTGGTATATACACATAGTTCCAGGAACCCCTT
This sequence comes from Vandiemenella viatica, assembly GCA_031002005.1. Taxonomy (NCBI): domain Eukaryota; kingdom Metazoa; phylum Arthropoda; class Insecta; order Orthoptera; family Morabidae; genus Vandiemenella; species Vandiemenella viatica. The sequence goes on along the minus strand of JARYHS010008075.1, from coordinate 132,325,206 downwards.
GGATTTAGCAGTTTTAGTTTGAAACACTTCGATTCTTTACCTCGTCTGGATAAATCCCTACTTTATCTCGTCTACTCAACCGCAAGACAAGAAAATTCAGTACGCAAGTTACTTTAAGTCATAGATATGTTCCGTTTATGGCTTTTCACCTCGTCGATGTCGAGGTAATTAGAGGTGAGAAAGGATGGGGTCAAGGAAATGGAAGGATTTCGGCCATGACCTTCTGAAGGAAGCATACTGGCATTCACTTGGAGTGATTTGGGGGAAACCATGGAAAGTTCAAATCTGGATGCCCGGACGGGGATTTGAACCCATCTCATCCCGAATGCGAGGCCAGAGCGTTACCGCTCACCCACGACGCCGGGTGTAGATATCGGAAGCAGTAGTAAATCGCACAGGTCAGTCAATCGATACCAAACAACCCACGGAACTTAACCGCACAATCAACCCCCGAAAAATTATCTTTCGCCAAAGAATATCTTTCTGCTGTTCACCGCAAATTACGACGTCTATTAAAAGTAATGGTAGTTTGGTAGTTGCTTTTTGAATGAATAATAAATTATAATTTAAGTGTAAATGCTTCTTATATTATTCGTGTAAAATGATAATTCACTCATTTATAACATGTCATGTATGTTAATTTGTTTGGTGATTTTGAATAATTATCTTTGAAGACAACACTTGAAGACAACACTTGACATCAATATAAGATAATTAACTTCAGACATATCATCGCTCATCAAAAAATCCTTAAAGATTGTATGTTTTTGCATTTATATTTTGCTTGTTTCTAAACGCAAGCAGAGATTAATGCCCCTCCACACAGTGAACTATGAAGATTCTTAATTTCTAATTGTAAGAGTTTTTTGTGTCACCATTTTCTCCCCTTATTCCATGTTGAAAATTTTTACAAGCTTGTTTAACATGTACTCAAATGCATCTAAGACATTTTCTTAGAAACGATTTCACAAGAAATTGTGGTGAACATCAATCCAGTAAAAATTATGATGATAAACTTTCTCATAGAGACCGAGAAAGTTTTTATAATATAGGTCACTAACAGAGTTGAGGCTTCCACCGACAGTCATATGTCTTTGTGGTCGGCCTTCTGAGGAATGGCGGCGCCCTCATTTCAAACCGCAAATGTCGAGAAACTGAAGACCAGTGGTGGAATCTGGAGCACATGAAACGCAAGCTGTGGAACGAGATTAAGTCAGACTCGAAAGACTGTACTCAATTCAGAAGGAGTTTCTTGTGCTTTAACAATTATTCTAATCTCGGTATTATTTCTAATGTCATTCCATGTGATTGTTTCACTTTCTTGTGAGTTTCTTGATGGACTACACAATTGTTTACTACTCACATTTTTTTTTAAATATTCTGGCGTTTGGCTTACTGGCCTACAAAGTTTTTTTCCGGTTTATCAACGCCAATAAAATAACCTTTAAGAACGAATGTAAAGCAAAGCAACTCAGAAACAAAGGTTTATTATCCAGTTGTTCGACAATGTTCTATGGTTCACTATGGATAAAGCAACAGAAGAGAGAATTAATTGAAAATATAAGCCTGAAAAGTTTTTGTAAAACTAAACGCTTGTAAGAGATTTTAAAATTTTCTATAAAACTACATCTAAGCTACTGAGACACGAAATTTAATCATATCCTTCAAAAGATCACGTGTTAGAAGCAGAGTAGGCTAAAGTGGTTGCTCTTCACTACTGACATTCAGTTCCAGTCGAAAGAATTTAATAGAAAACTTGAAGAAAGATGCGTGCAGTAAATGCATGGTGAGAGAATTAAAGCTGCAACTTAATTATAGTACTTCCTATTAGCTTGTCTCCATAAAGATGCAGACATATCACAGAACAGCATGAAACACTGTATTTGATGATCAAAAACATTGAGCTACAACAAAAATAACGACTATAGCAAAAGTCTTAAGTTAGGTTTGAAAGTGACTTCACTATTTTCTCTATTCATGCTACGGTTTCAGGGTAATTATTTCAGATTTGAGAAAAAACACTCGATAAATGTTGCTTGCGAAAATCATGCTTATGAAGCTTTGTGCAACTGTATCATTAGTAACTGAGGGCAAAATGGGTAAGAAATTAAGGTGAAAAATGTAAGATTCACACTTGGATGAGTTTCATCGCACTGGCTACTGATTATCTCGTGATGTTACAAATCATTATTTCTGCATAAACTTTCGAAATGTAAATCGGATATATTTTGAGTCTCGAAACAAAGTAACCAAAGTAAGAGTCAATAACATTTGGAAAAATTCCCGCAGTCCTTTTTCTCATGGTTCTTTACACAAAATCGTACGTTAATATTAATCTGTCACAGGTTATACAGACATATAGCTTCAAAGGTCTCAAAACAAATCCAATACAATGTTCAAATAACTGTTGCATGGTTACAATATTCTGGCCTGCAGCCTACGCAGAATGGATGACAATCCCGGTGTTAATACAGGAAGCTCGCTTCATTTCAATTCTATTAATTGTTGTTCCAAAATGAAACTGTATATCCATATACGGTACAAAACTGTTGTCTGGTTTCCAGTGTGACGTTAGTTGCAGAATTTTAAGGTTACTATGTGGTTCTCTGGCACACTCAAACGGTTTCTAAGATTGTGTAAGATGTTATCCTGACAAATGATTCTAAGCCGGAGCAAGACTCGTTTTCAGTATTTTAATATATCTGGTGATATTGCTTACTTCAGTTTTTATTTACAAAAAAAAAAAAAAAAAAAAAAAAAAAAAAAAAAAAAAGAAGGAAAATGAAGCATACCAGATTCTGATACGGAAGTTACGTTCCTGGATACAAATTATGTAAAGTATCCAGGATACTGTACTTATTGTATTTACTGTACTTACTTCTTCTTTGATTATTCCCTTTAAAGAGAGCGACTGAACTTGAGTAGTCATGATGTTTTTTTCTTCTTCCTTTCTTCCCAAATTCTCTTCATACACTCGCTGTGTTCTCTCTTGCGCTCTTCTGACCATTTGTTTCCTGTTTTTTTTGTGTTTGTTTAAGTGTACGTTTCTTTATGATGTTTCTAAACTGTTCTCGGTTGTTTATGTTGTCTTGTGTGATCCCCAATTCTTTAAGGTCCTCTTCTGTTTCAGATCTCCATTTAATCTTGTTTTTACTGGTGTTTACTATCTCGAAGATTTGCCTTGTGAGCCTGTTCTTGTTCATCCTGCTAATATGTCCATAAAATTTCATCCTTCTTTTTCCTAAAGTTGTCAGTTATTGTACTTACTATATTTAATAATATGCAAGAAATGGTGATTAAAATAAGACGCGTGCTTCATGGACATATCGTAATTAGTTACAAAAATTAACATGGAAGGGAGCAGATTGAGAAATGTTTCGTTTTTCTACTTGGATGCTGTACTAAAAAACGATTTCGTAGAAATTGAAGCTAACAATAGCGTAAATTAGGCGCCGATAGCACGGCGCTCCTATTGAAAGGCAAAGTGGAGGAATTAGCCGATCGCTTCATCAGCGCTACTGCTATGGAATGCGCAGGCCCTAAATCACATCTCTGTTTACACGACTAACCACTGTTAAACCCGCACTGCCTCAATTCATTTACGCTTCAATACAGATAAAGCAGCTCAGTATATCCTGCATAACGTATTTACAATATTTAAAACTGAGACCGTCTACAATCTTGTCAGTTTGTTAAAACGTTATTCACTGTCCTATTCTACGGTAGACTTTCGGTAGAGTAGGCATGAATGGGCCGGCACCGGCTTTCACGTTCTTTCTTCTTTCATCTCGCATCTCGCACAAACAACGCTCTACATAGCCGGCCTCGGTAGCGCTGGGCTAACGCTGCAGGGGTCGCCGGTTCGAGACCGGAGTCAGGTTCTTCGGTGGTTTAATTAATATAGTAATTAATTAAGTAGTCCACCATAAAGTTCAGTTTAACATTTTTGTTTATTTTCAAAACAACGTCAGCGATATTGTTTACATGCAAAGATATAATCCAGAGATACTAATGACGCAATCTTTGGCAGTTCCAAAGTGAATCTGTACAAAACTAAACTCTGTCCTTCTGCTGATTTCTTTATATAGGCTCTATCGAAATTTCTGGAATTCTTCAAAAGCGTGCGCTAGATATTTCTCGAACATTAACAATTACTCTAATAATTAAACATATTAAAAACAATCAGAATTAATACAGAATCACTTAACATCATTACAAAATGGTCAGAACTGGAAATTAAAGATATTTAAACACAAAATTATTTACAGAAATAATTTTAAACTGTAGAAAATTGTCCTGTAGACTTCACAACTTGCATTAAACTTGGAATTACACACATTTAAGCAATTCTCTTGCACAATTCTGTTCTTAAACATATTAAATGGCCTTTAAATAATTTCCTTTCATAAAACAAAGTCTATATATAGTAATTTACAAGAAACTGCAAAACAAACATACCAGATCATATTCAAGCGAACTTAAGCTCACTACAGATACTTTATTAAATACAATTCTATTTAAAGTTCAGGTATGAGGGCTGTTACTCCAGCCTAGGATATGAGTGATTTTAATAAAGTGTTTTGTCCGTTCTATGTTGTCATGTCACTTGTTATCAACAATAATAACATGAAAAGACAATATACACACTCGATGATATAGAGAAACACAGTTGCTGGCTGCATGCTATTTTTTTTAAACACACTCTACATTGAACACATACGTCATCACAGTCAACCATACTTACAATAACACTTATGTACACCGCCACACTAGAGGAGCCAATGGGAAACCACCCCAATGCTTCTCCTCTGGTCATTACCATGGAGGGGTAAACATCCAAAGAGGGCGCCCATTAATTACATAAGATATTTTTCTTATTGACTTAGTAATTTTTAAGACCTCTTTTTTCTGCTCTTTGAAGGGTGGCAATCTGAAATAAAAAGTTGTATGAAGAATAGATATTTGGCATCAGATTTTGTCCTTCACGGCCCACTGCGGGGCGTCATGTTGCCCCTTTAGATTGTGCGTGATGTAAGGTTAGACTGGAAAAAATAATAAATTGAATTTTTTAACTTATCGGTAGAATAAGTATCGTATATCCCAACCAACGACATAAGCTATCGCTATATGCAGTTTCATTGAAATCCATCCATTGGTTATTGAGTGATTCGTTGACAAACATAAAAAAAAACTCCATATTTAACGTATTCGGCATCTCTGTCATTGGTAGTGTACATTGCAATTACTCTTTTAGAAATTAATTTTACATATGTTCGATCGCAACTTTTCTACAATTTTGTTGTAAAAACAGCATTCACCTTCAGTGCACACTGTAGGTCGACTGGGATGGCTGGGACAGTCTGTCTAGAGTGTTTGCGGGGAGAAACTGGAGCTGTTAAGCAGAAATTATCGGCGCGGTTTCCCTTCACTGGAGTGGCCGGGTGCCGAATTAGGCCGTTCAAGGCATTAAGAGCGGGGAAGAAGACGGCCGACCACCAATAAACGCTACCGGTAGCTGCGATTGAAAGGAAGAGTGCTCTAAAGCCACCTCACCTCACTAGCAATATATGTTCACATTAAATGCAAAGAACATAAATGGAAGATTTGTGGCGACCTCAAAATTATCACTGTAGCATTGCGTACGCAACAAGGCTACACCAAATATGGATGTTTTATATGTGAGTGGGATAGTCGTGACAGAAAATCCCATTCTAAGAAAAAAGAATGGCCTCGTCAAAAATGGAAATTGGGAGAGAAAAAATTGTTAGTGTAAGGAACTGGTACCTAGTGAAGATGCACTTCTTTCTCCACTTCACATCAAATTAGTCCTAATGAAACAATTTGTTATGGTAATAGATAAAACTGGGGAAATCTGTAGCGATATGTCTTATGAACACGGTGACAGATTCCACAAGAACACCATGACTGCAGAACAGTGGTACGGAGAGAAGTGGATGCTTTACATGCTGCTAATTATTGCTGAAATGTTATTCGAGACTGCAAAGATATTCACCAAAAAATTGAAGTCTATCAATAGTAGGAAAACACAAATTTTTGTTTGATGTTTTTCACTTCTTAACTCTATTATTATTATTAATCTAGTAGTTCATCTATTGATTTAAATATGTTATCAATTAATTTTTGAGTGAACAGAGTTGAAAGTTTTTCAGTATAAACAAAAAATTTTAAAAAATTAAAATCACCATTACTAAAAAAAACTGTGCCTGATAGAGGAAATCTGAAAGTAGGTATGAGTTCAGCGCATTTATTTCCATAAGAATCACAACAAATATATCCAGAAAAAGAAAAAAGTTTTTTTGTGTGGAACAGTGTTAGCTGACATGACTGTACCAATATTGAGTCTGTGCGCAGCAAATTTTCAATATTTGATCGATTACAGTGAAACGAGTCTTTGAAACGGTACTTCGCCAACAGACACTATTGGCATATTATGTCAGTGTTCCAAATATACCTCACTCCATCCAGTACTTCATATATTCACGCACATCCTGATGCGATTTGAACTGGCCTTTGCTCATACACTATCAGGTCTATTATAATATCCTTTGCAAACTGTCTACGCATATTTATATTTTTTCTTCTGGTTTTACGCCTTGTCGAAGTCGAGGTTATTGAAGGTGGGAAAGCACTGGGGACAAGTAACCGTAAGGAAATCGGCCTTGGCCTTTTCAAAGGACCATTGCGGTGTTCGACTGGTGTGATTTGGGGAAACTATGGAAACCCAAATATTAATAGCCGTACAAGGACTCGAACCCGAGTACTCCACAATAGGAGGCCAGAGTGTTACTACTCACTCACCATGCTCGTTCATATTTAATTATTTATGAGACTCAAATATTCATGTATGTGTCCAGAGTCGACTGTATTGTGCTAGCTACAAGGCGAGGTTACTGAAAAAAATCAGAACAAATAAGATGATTGTTGGCGCCGGCCTCAGGGAGCTGGCTTCGCGTTGTAGAGGTCGCCGGTTCGAGTACGGCCGAGGGCATGGGTGGTTCAGATTAAGTGTTGTATTCGTTTTGTGTTGTCCTTTCACTTGGAATTATCCTCCAGAACTAGAAGAGTCAAGCACACAAGAGGGAAATGAAATACAGGTGATGCTGGCTGAATGGCTAATAAGCCGAATGTCAAATATATATATATATTAATTCTTGCCCTTGATACACTACAGAACATTCGTCTGCCTGTTACCTACCTGGAAGTAACTGAAACAGCGCTAATCTTTGCACGAAACAGACACCACCTTGCATTTGAATTTCAAAGGCGTTACAAGTTGTGATTTTGTTCTTCGTATGTTAGCTCAGAAGGAATAATGAACGATAAATTAAGCTCTTGTTAAGCGTAGTTGCGCAGCATGAAGTACATTAAAACTTACAGGGTTTTAAGAACACAGATAAATCGCCCTCATTAGTTAATTACTGTAGGGTCAGCAAACAATTATTAAAAATTAAAAATTTCGACTGAACTTACAGAAATTGTCTTTTTACAACTAGGCAAGTTAAAGCCATAATGGCATAACAGGTAACTGAAAACCATTATTATTTACTACACAGGGAACGAAAATAAATGCTGACGTGCGAAAATTAATTTGAATTTATGGCCTGCACCTAAGAATTGCTTGTCCCATATGTATTAATATCAAAACAATGGATTTTACCACTTATGGAACCTCATATCAAAAAGATAGTTCCTTTACAGTTAAATTAGCGATGAGGGTGAACAAAAATTGATGTAGTGTACTCACTGTCAGACGTATTATCTTCGTATCATTCCTTAATTTAACAGTTTACTTCCTCATGAATCAAAACACAATACGATACCATGGTGGGGCTGATCTGTGAAATCTAACTGTGAAGTAACCACAAACAGCACAGTTTTGTGTTGCGTGTTAAAACAACAGCTGATGTTCCATGTCACACCTCCGATCTTAAATCAAGTTGATTTACGTCTTACTATGGAGGCTAGCATGTTCAACAGTTGTCTTATCCCACTGAATTAAAATAAAAGCGCTGGATTAATTCCTAATCAACTCGCCGAATGCAGCAATAGTTCCCAATTTGGACCTTAGTAACTATACATTTCACAAACAAAAACAACAATTATTATACCAGATATAACCAACACGGTTAACAAACGGGAGTTGACATCTGTACATCCTTCCCTGGCAATCAGTGACATTTTTTCGGCGGCTGGTGTATATTAACAACATGTTACTGAGAAGAGTAAAATGATCCCCTGTAAGCGGAAGTGATAAGGAGAGATGAACAAACTTACTTCGAAACGCTTGCTAAGCATAGAGTTGTTGATTTTTGTTGATGGAACGAGCATATAACTAAGACATCAATCATCAAATATCGAAGACACAATATTATAACAACCAACAAATTTCTATTTAATGGGAAAAAGTCACAGAAAGACAAATTTTCTACAAAATTGTATACTATAATCGATATAATCTTAAAAAGGAAACGGGAAATTATAAAACTACTTCCATATATTTACTCTCCACTCTCTTATTGAGCTTTCATCCGGGGATATTCTTGAGAGCCGAAGATAAATTCAAGACACGCTAATATGTTCTCAGATATAAATGCGGAATTAACTCAAGGACATCACGTAGAAATTCGTGTAGTTCTAACACAGGACATAGAATCTGCATTGTCTACTGCGGCAAGCAAACAAAGGCACGTCGACCTTCGACTCAACGAAGATTGCTGTGAAAGAACACATTCTTCTTTCGTGGAACTGCCTATTTTCGTGTAACAATTCAACACTATCACCTTCTTCCTGCCCTGAACATTTTCGTTCATTACTTTATTGCTTCTTCCGTCTTTAATATGTTAACATTGTAAAACTTCACGTTTTTTCATCCTATTTTACCTTACATGATCCTCCTCTGTAGACAATTTATACATAGTAATTGACCTACCCGAGAAGATTTACACGTGTTAGAGTGAATTAGGTAGATATAGATAAGATTGATGCTGTAAACGTTAACAAAAGTATGTAGTTTCTATTCCGTAACGCAATTTACTTTGATTAATAACAGATTATCACACTTTTAAGGAAAACTTAATGGTTGAATGCAGAGCGTACAGTAACTTCGCAAACGTATAAGTGAAAAATTGAGATTTCTTGCAACATTTCGTAAAGTGAAATCGATCTATTAACAAAACTGTCATTCAAATTGATCATTATATCTCTAGTGATGCATGTATGTAATAAACAGTAATATTTAAATTAACATTTACTGATTAATGTCTTTTTTTTTTGCAGGTATGTACTTAGCGAAATGATTCAGCTCCCGATCAGGATAGCAGTTGTCACCCTACTAAAGGTAAAAACAGTTACAGTCGATATTTTGTCATGATCCTTTTTTTAAATTTTAACATAACATCATTTAACCATCATCATGCATATCGTACTGATCTGTTAGTATAGAGGAGGGCATTTTAAGTAAAGAAAAATGGGAAATAAACATATGGAGTAATGTTGATGATGAGGTGTCGATGTATATTTAGCGAAGAATTAGCAGTAATAATGGCAGGTAAGATAAGACTATGACCTTCAAATTCCGGGTATAAGGTATTGAGAAAGTTTTTATTTGTTGTTTAGAGAGTCTGGTCCCGAAATGCGCTGAACAAATTACCTCAGACAAGTGAAATAATTTAAAGTAAGTCACGTAACTCAAAACTATGTTTGTCGGAAAATTGCCACTGTGACGTAGTAATAATATTAACCAAGCACGGAAGGTCAGCGATAATACTCTGGCCTCGCAGATTTCGGTTCTCTATTGTTTTAGAAATCACTTCAGGGGAACGCCAGGATGATTCCTTCAAAAGGTCATGAAAGAATTCCTCACCATTCCTTGCATCGCCTCTAATGCACTCGGCGTCCACGAAACATAAAATCATGAGCCAATACAAAAAAAAAAAAAAAAAAAAAAAAAATTTGTTTACAGATGTTGAAAACTTCGTCATTGATTCTTTCATGTCACTATGAGTGTTGTAAATACGCTCCGATTAACAGCCCACTGCCTAAAATGCTGATGTGTCCCTCGCTTTCCGCATCAGGAGAATATTACATAACATCGGATATCGACAAATGAAGCCTACTTTTTCCTCATTAAATCTGGTTTGTTGACGTTTTACTGCTAGGTCTCTTTTCCTTATAGACAGCTTCTTGTGAATACATACATTGTCTTTCTACTGAGGTTTCTGGGATCTTAAACTCAGCAAAAAGCCATACTTATCCTGCATCGTGGTACCTATTGCCTCATTGGTAAGGTGACTGAATTGGCAGGGAATCAGTTGATATATCGATTTATGCTGCGATTTCCAGAGAGGTTTATTTCTTCCCTTCACCTCCGCCAAAGTTTAGCGTTAAACTGCGGCAGAATTCTTCCTAGCTTCGAATTCCACTTATCTCTGTAGCTCTCATTCATCCTGTAGGATTATCAGGATAGATTGTTTGGTAACCAGAGAGGTGTGCTTTGATTTATGCTTGGTTGTCTGTCATTTAGTCGACAGAGCTACCTTTCGGGAGCTCGAGGTCAATGATGCGCTACGCATTTATCCATCGCGCATCGTATGAGCTCAGCCAGTATGCACACAAGCTACGGATCCTCCGAAGCCGCCGGTTAATCCCCGTAATTAAATTGAGCCGCAGCGTCTGCAGCCAACCTGGCCCGGCAGGTAAACACGTTGGTGCCTGATGCCTCCACCTCGTCAGCTAATCCAAGTCGTTATACCATAGCAACATAACAATGGCGGCGGTCCTGCTTCTGTAAGAATTCGACTTTAGACGTCTTCGATTTCCATCGAACTAAACTCTTCAACATCTGGTCGACGATACTCCGCTCGATACTAATGGTAATAAAGTTATAGCTTTTTGAATTTTATCCTAAGACCTGTTTTCACTATATTAGGAGAATGGCGTGGATTCTCCTGTGGTGAGTATGCTTTTAATGTAATTGGTCTCTTGAATCTGAAAAATGCCACAGTCAGCATAGCATACGTAAAACTCATGTTTTAAGGTTCCCAACACTTTAGGCTTCATGATAACAAATCTGGTGCCTTCTTTAAGAAACGTAGCTGACTAGCTAATTTCCTAATAAAAAGATAGATGTCGCTTTTTAATGTTGAAAAATACGGACGTACATACCGACTGAAAACGAATTTTCCCGAGTTGAGACCCTGACAGATATACCTCGAAGACAAAAAAAGACCCAATCAACAATTTTCAACTAAAATCGTGAGAGCCGTTTTTAGAAAGTCAGTTCACATAAATTTGAATCCCAGAATAAACTTCAATTTATACGACTAGAAATATTATCGTCTGGAAAATTTGAATCGTTTATTTGAACCCCTCTTACTTTAGCAGCACGAGTAGGGTCGAGTGAAGATTGTGTTTCTTGATAAGAAATAGGATTACCTCAAAAATTAATTATAAAATTTTCGGCTGCTTGAAGCATGAAACGCACCATCTGCTGCCGACTATTTGAATATCCTCAATGCTCCTATCTATCCAGTTTGTTAATAAGGAGACATGTGTCACTTTCTTAATTCTGCTGTAACCTTCTTCGCTAAATGTGTGCCTAAATAATGAATCATTCTTTCTGCACCCTATTCGATAGTATTGTAAACAGAAGAACCTAAATTTAGTAGTTCCTTTGTAATCCCTCTATTAAAGTATCCTGAATTTAGTCTGCTTTATTGCCTAGTTTGTCTTTGTCAATGTAGCTCAAACACATTTAGGTAACCAGAATATCTCCAAAATTACAATAATCTTGATACAATAAATTTTTTACATATTCATACGGTTTTAGGTTAGATTGTGGTAACGTTGCCTTCGATCATGGGCAAATTAATAAAAACTCCAATAAAACTGATTTGGAGATTATGTTCATTTTAATCACGTTGTCATCAGCTATCAAATGTATAATTTATATTTCTACTGTGAGGAGTGGTAGATGATTACCAATGTTTTTACCATTACGTACTTGTCGCCAATGTTTAATGTAATTACACTTTTTATAGATCTTTATTTATTAATGCTATTGGAAGACCACATGAAATCATCAACACGGTAATGGTTAATAGTGTCTAAAGGGGAAATTACATTAAAAAACAAGTCTGTATTTACTTTGGTTTATAGATCATTATATATTAATGCTATTGGAAGACCACATGAAATCATCACCACGGTAATGGTTAATAGTGTCTACAGGGGAAATTACATTAAGTATCAAGTCTGTATTTACTTTGGTTTATAGATCTTTATATATTAATGCTATTGGAAGACCACATGAAATCATCAACACGGTAATGGTTAATAGTGTCTAAAGGGAAAATTACATTAAAAATCAAGTCTGTATTTACTTTGGTTTAAGTTTGCTTTTATCGTTTCTTGTCTTATTTATAAACTGTTGTTGTTATCAGTACTATTATAAATCTGTAACTGACTGATGTTTAGAAATGGTATATAACAGAAACTACATCAACAATACGGATGTGTATTCAAATTTTAAGAACATGTGGTTCAGATTAAAATGTATATGTACCAACGAACGGAGCAAGAAACTATAATCATTTCTAGATAGGAACAATATGCACCACGGTTCGTTCTGTATTTGAGATAACCACAGCTTTCAAGAAATACTAATAACAGGTCACACTGCTACTCTATGGATTCTGTTTTTTTTTTTTTTTTATCTGTTTTTTTATTTACTCAGTTCACTGAAATGTATCACAATATAAAATAGACAGAATTACGCTGAGAAACTGTCTTTCTTCTTAATTTTATATCTACCGTCCATAAACATGGTTAGTAGTGGTCATTTTCGTTGAAACTATTCAGCGGAGCGCAGTCCTACTTCTGGGCGCCGACACCTTTGAATTTGTTTAAGTTGAAGTGCAGCCTAAATGGCTCATAATATTTCAGACGTCCTACTTTTACGCCTTATTTGTTACTATTCCAGTTTAAATTACAACTTAACGAAAACCAATTACGTACCTTTAGGATACCATTTTGTGAGCCCTAGACGAATCTCACAAAACCAAATACATGATCCGCATTACTACCTAGCCTAACAGGTTTTTATTATGAACTCATGTTTCATTTTGTATGCATGATGTCAGCTATAATTCTTCCCAATACAGGAAAAATGGCGTCAAATATAATTCAATGCATGGGGGACTAACAAACTATTAGGAGAAATAATTTCTGTGGTTTTCCTCATTAAATCACCGCGAACATTACCTAACATGCATGGCATATATTGTGAATTTTTCCTTGTTTGTTATAGTAAGAAAACGTTTCTCTTTGTCACCTTTAATTAAATCTTATCTGTAGCCTCCAACTATACGGGATTGGGGATTGCAATACTTTTTGCCTCTAGATGACAATACTTGGTACTTGGGAAAAAAAAGATAAAACATTTTAGCATATACCAATGCTTCTTTTTTTTTTTTTTTTTTTTTTTTTTTTTGGCTTACGCCTCGTCGACGTTGAGGTCAGTAGAGGGGGGAAAGGAACGGGGCAAGGAACGTGAAGGAATTCGTCCCCACCTTTTGAAGGAACCATCACGGGATTTACCTGAGTGATTTGGGGAAACCATGGAAAACCCAAATCTGGAAGCCGGGACGGGGATTCGAACCAACGTCCTCGTGAACGCGAGACCAGAACGTTAACCATTCACCCACCCACGCGCACAAAGTAACGGGAAAATGTTAGTTTCTTTATAAGTGAACTGTTAAAATGAAAAAAAAGGAAAGGTCGTCAAGTTACTGTGAGTCGGTTACTGCAAAATGCTAGGCCAATGAATGAGAACTGAGAGATACGAGCAGCTAGCAGCCGCCGGCGCATCAGTTGTTCGTGTCACAAATCACTACCGTGTGCCCACCTCGGTGGTCCCGCCTGATCCCGTCTCCTTGCGGCGTGCTGATGTCAGAGGACGAGGTTAGGTTTTCCGGACCATAAAGTGTGCGCTGCTAATAAAACGCGAGACCCGCCTCAGTGTCTGGCGTTTACTGCCCGCCCCAAATGGACGCTGTTTTATAGCGGCCAGCCGCACTCGACGCGCGCAAGCTTCCGTCGCTGATGGACTTCCTTCAGAGTTAAAACAAAGCCACAAATACTACCACACTTGTGCCAAGGCTGTGAACCTACTGCAAATGACTATGGTCAACTCAACTGCTCTAATTTTTTGATCATTTGATAACTCTTTCCAGTGAATTAGGAATCTTGATTGAGTCTTACTGTCTTCTACATATTACTGGTATTCCGTTGGGTTTTAGCAAGGCTTTAACAAAATTCTCGTAACAAAAATTCAGATTAGATGATATTACTTAGTTCTAACAGTGGAACTACTCCCGCCCGTGTGACTGCCTGATAAAAAAGGTTCACGGCACTAAGGTGGGGAGGTCCCACATTCAATTCCCGGGTCCTGGATACCTGTCTTTCTGTTTGAAGGTTTTCGAATGTTTTACGCAATTATTCGAGCGAACGATTGGTTAGTCCCGAACTTCTGCCTCATCCACTTAAATAAAATTGTACAACATTGAGGCTAGACGTCAACTCAATAACCCGGAAACCTTCCGCGAGTCCGATGATACCCGAACTGTTAGTTACATTGGCTGCCACCGCAGCGCTGCTTGGCTAACCAGAAAATTTCAAACAAATAACTGCATTGACTTTATCTTCCCTTATACCGTTAAATTTCAAATAAACAATTTAATTTCATTTGCACTTACAATATTAAAATACAGAGTAACTATGATGCCACCTAAAATGGAATTATCTCTTGTGTAGAACAGATAAAAATTATAAGTCGAGGCAGAAATATATTTAAAAAAATGTGACATTCATTATAATTTATTTATTTATTATTATTATTATTTATTTACGACGGCTAGTTATAGAAATTCATGTAAGAAGAAAAGCATCCGGTGTTTACAGTGTATTCTACGCAGCTGTTACTGAAACCAACTAGCGACATAACCTGAGATTTTTTATTGCTATTTTTAACAGAAGATAACAAACAGAAAATTTTATTAAAACTCAGAGAAAGTTTAAAACAAACGTAGGTAATCACATAGGTAATCACTAGTTATTTGTTCTTGAAATTATACTTTACTTAGAAACTTTTTTATAACAGTAAAAAATTCAGTCGTTCATAATCAAACGCAGTTATTTAAAAACATCCTAGCCAAATACTCGAAGAACCTAAAAAGAGAAAGTTTACTTACATCACGAAAATTATCAGTAAAAAAGTTAATGGTTAATCGTTATTCGTTTATACCTAGAAACTATTAAAGAAAAAATTCCTGCTTCCACCAAACGTGAAACCCGTAATTTTTGACTAGAGTTTGGATTAGTAAATTACATATTTCACAAACAAGGAATACACTAATGATGGGGTTCTAGTGTAATTTTTTTTTTTATCTTTCTAGTGCAACTAAAACAAAACAAAAATTGTTTTGTCATACGCGATTCGATGTATTGCATTATCTTCGGAGCCACTTTTTTACTACCATAATACATTTCAGTCGAGAAATGTTTCCTCTCAGTCTTTTGTTTTACTTAATCTACGTGTTTAATCTATTTTATTATTTAATTGCGATGTAGCGCACGACCGGTGGCAATTTCCCTACACACCCATTTTCCCCCTTTTCTGTACACATCTAGTTATACTCTCTACAAATTTCAACTTTAATTTCTTTCAACGTTTTTTGTAAATTATTCAACAATTCTCTTGGTAACTTATTCCATTCTCTGACCCCCTTACCTACGAAAGAAAATCTTCCCACACCCTTGTTCCTGAAATCGACTGCCAGCCATTTCACACACGCACTGTCGTGTTTTGTAATAGGAAATATGTTTAATTTTTTTCGCAATCACACTATTACTTACCAACTACAGTGCTTGGTTAATAACCTGTCATTACAATGAAGTATTTAGCTGGTTGCAGATGAAGAAAAACACCTACAAGCTGTATTTTTTTTAAATTAAACTAATGAACTAAATACTTAATATTTTTAAAATAGTTGATCAGTGGAAATGTAATGGGGAATGTTAGTAGAGTGAAAAATTAGCCCACCTACTCTGGAAGTTACCATTTCTCACCAATTTTCGATGATTGTTGAAACTGATAAGACTAACTCATAGAATGTAATTTGTTCCTGAGAAAAACACGACACGCTTTACCTTGGTAGCAACTTTTTCGTGAAAGTGATGAACCTTGAATATAAACTATTTCAAAAAGCACTTCACTCCTTTCCAACTTACTGGCGTAAATGATGTTACTCAGTGGCGGATCTATGAATTTTCGAAGCCGGGGCAAAAACAACGAGACAGCCACTCCATCATTATTTTTTCCACCACCTCGAGTCAGTGTTACTTATTACATTTTAAATTTACTGTTCCAGTCTTCCCCACATATATATTTTATTTATTCAACACCTTTACCTGCATGATACCAGAATGATGAAACGCCTGTTTCCTTAGGTGTGTAGAAGAATAATGGTAATTCAGTGTGAATACTTGATTTCGACGTTTCCGAATCGTGTAAGTGATGCCGATAAGAGTCTTCTCTGAGCAGAGCGTTGACCTTTATTCGGGTAATTAAGGGCCTCTTGGAGTTATGAGCAATAAGTGAAGCTCCTCGAATTAGTATCATTAATGCGGATGGATGAGCGTTGTGCCGTCCGACAGCTAATTGGTCTGTGCGGCCGACCCGCTGCTCTCGTCTTCAGTCCGCCCTTTTCATACGTTGCAGTGAGCGGTCTGGTAGCTCAGTGGTTAAGGCGTCGTGATCGAAGGTTGCCGGTTCGAATCCCTTTCTCGGCGGGGATTCTCAAAGGCTCTTAACCAAACCTTCACCTCTAGCACAGCTTTCTGTGAAATTTGAAATACGCCAGAACGTTTCCATGGTTCGGATTCCACTTTAAACTCCAGGTCCCCTGTACACGGTAGGATTGCCGGGTTAGGTTAAGGCGGCTATGACAAGGGTGGAATGCGCAGCCAATAGAAACCCTGTCACGAGGTCATTGTAACAACATGAAATTATTATCATACGTTGCAGTCACTTTGGACTGGGCTTTCATAGAAACGGCAGGGGGCTCTACAGCAATTCAGTTGCAAAATTACGAGTTAAGTGTTTGACAAAATCCTCGGTCTCTTATACTGTACAACTTCGAGGATATAGTTTTAGATTAAGGTGTAGAAATTTCTAAGCTGGTTTAAGTTACATAAACAGGGTTTGTAAGCTTACTTGATACACTCGTTTATATGCGTGGGTGTTTAGTATACCTTGGATTATAGACAAAACCTGATATCTGTCAGGGATTGGAATAAATTACCAAGAGAAATGATGAATAATTTACCAAAAATACTGAAAGAATTTAAAGTTCAAATAAGTAGGTTGGAAGAGAAAAAGATAAAAATAGGTTTTTTTTATGGCATTCGGCTACTGAGGACACACAGCCAGCTCAGTGGGGTTCCCCGGATTCTTTCAATGTATTAGTTTCTCCAGAATACATTGTTGCTATTAAGTTTGATCACAAGGACACTACAACAGGGACATGAAATTCACACACACAACACTAAACATCCATGCCCTCGGCAGGCCTCGAACCGGCGACCTTCGGCACGTGGAGCTAGCACTCTAGCCCCTACACTATCGAAGCCAGCAAAAATAGTTGTGTAGGGAAATTGCCACCGGAGAGTGAGCTCCATAGCAATTATATTAAATTTAATTAAATTAAATGATCTTAATTTAAATAACTTTACCCCGGTAAACACCACTAACTAATTTGCATCTTTTATCATTCAGAAGATCTATGAAAACCTGTTACATATTTTATTACTAACAATATTTCTCTAACTGTAAATCAGGCAATATTCCTATTCGATTAGGATGAAGCTATTAATTATGAAACACATTCTGTTAAATCGCTTATACCAGCTGCAAGTTGTCAATAACTCGTTTCCTCTCTGATCATGAAATATTTCCAATATAGTTTAATAATTAAATGTTATTGATTATTCTAGTATTTTCCTACTTCGCGTCTCAGCTCAGTATATGAAAGTGTAACCATAGACACTTGTTATAATATACCGTAGATCAATAGGAACATTTAAATCATACATAATTTTGTAAAGCAGTCTATTTTAAAGCACACGGGTTATTGGTTCATTAGGCCCATCTGTGTCTCTCTTTATCTGCCACGCCTGATAGTGATGGTATCGGCTTTTTTTGTGACTTACGGCTCGTAGATGCCGAGGTCATTAAAAACCGGGGAAAGAATTTGACGTTGGCCATCTGGGTATTCGCCCGTGTGATGTTGGTAAACGATGGTAAAGCGAAATCTGACTGGTCGGGCGGGAATTCGAACCGACGTCCTCCGGTAAGCGAGGCTAGAGCGTTACCGCCCACCCACCACACTTGAAAGATACATCGCCTAATTCACTGTTCCGTGTTTATGGTGTCCCCATGTTTCATTCATCTTGATTTAATTATCATTAACAATTTCAGTATAGTGAAACGAATGTGACAGCAAGTAAATAAAAAAGTACAAATGGCACAGAATGTAAAAACGCCATTGTACCGAAAAGATACTGATAGAACTAAACCAAAATAAAAAGATAATAGTACCTCATCCCACGTCATGTACCCCCCGTACGGACCCCCAGATTTCCGTTTACCACAGTTTCCCATGATCACCTTACCACACCACACCAATGATGGATAATTTCAGCAATAGAGATCGTCTAATTCCTTTCCCAGTCCAAAAAACCTCTTCCGCCTCTAATGACCATGACAAGTGTAAAGCCCTTATCCAAAAAAAGTCTACTTTACAATTCTGAACATGGTCTTTGGAAAAAGTGAAAATGCCGTTTGTTAAAACAAAAAGTAATCAAGAAGCTGTGACTATTGCTTAAAACAAGCTCTTACAAATTCTAAGGAACGTTCTTTGATGCATATCCCCTCAGACATTATTATAAATTTTCAGAAGCTCTCAAACAAATCGAAGTTAACTGTTTGCGCAAGACTTGTTTCAGTAAGTTGTTAAATCATCGCAGAAGTATACTGAGTCAGACTACCTGTTTAATATGTAGCTAGTGTTACGTTCAGTTTATTGCTCCTCAATCAATCAGTCCTTGGAATTTCTTAAGTTGCTGGATGATGGAGTGGCCTTCGATAAAGCATAGGCTGCCCGTTGCTGCTGCGTTATTACACCGCGAGAAGTGACTGCATCACCCAGAGAGGTACAGTCGCATTCGCTGGACACGGAAGCAGCTGTGTGTGACGTTTTCTCCTTGATTGCTTTGATTCTGTAATCAAGCATGCACTTAAACGTCTGTCGATAAAAAAATTTCAATTTGAATTCCTTGAATGTAGTTACCCTTGTTCGTCACTCATATGTTGGAAGAATTGATAATTTAACTTACTTCTACAGTATAACCAAGGTAAGTCGAACATCGGCAAGTGTAAAAACTCCACAACTCGAAAGAAACACTTACTACTTCCCTTCAAGCTCCAAAATCTCCAATTTTACAGATAAATCCAGCAGTGCCGAAGAAAAGATATTTTCTGCTTTGTATTCTGTGTAGCTATAGAATGCTAAAAATATTTAAAGCAAAAAAAAAAACTTTTTAATTATCTATGTTTGTTATCTTACCTGCAACTTTTTTTATGCTTACGCATAGTCATGAATTCTTATGCTGAGGATAAACATTACTTCTGTAATACGAATTTTACTCATTTCACCTCTGTAACTCAAAATTTGGTAGGAAAGAATTTAAACCTCTGCACGTCGAACATGTACCTACAAAAAAACATTCTAAGTCGAAACCTCTATAACTCCAATTTTTTCCCGTGAAGTTTGACTTACCAAGGTTCTACTGTATTATTTTTCCTAAGACTTGCTGTAGTTCACTTTCCTCCTACCTTCGATCACCAAATTCACAAAAAGCAAAACACAAACTTCATAACTTTTACCAGTACATACAGTATGAGTATCTGTTAATGAGAATATTAATTAGAATCACCTTTCACTACCATTATCTGATAATAATCAAGGTTTTAAATTCTATCTTAAGAAGCGTTTCTGTTCCACGCACTGAAATTGGCTAACTTAGATCTTAGGAACAATGTAAAATGCAACTGCCATACCAACTTCCGTTGTCTGTAAGTATGCAAGGAATCGTATCCAATAGACGAACTATCATGGTGACGTTAAATACCAAAATTAGTGGAGATCATTACTATTATAACTAGCCTCTAAGCCCGTTAAAAATGACGGGCTGAATGGCGTGTTCTGACAAGTCATTTATTTGCAGTTGCTTAATTAAACAGAATTATTATAAAATAACGCTCAATGCAGTTCCTCGTGACTTGCGCTGTAGCAAATATTTTCAGTTGACATTCCGGTTCAGGATGAATTTCAACCTAACCACAAACTACATTAATATTACCGCTGGAAAGTCAATACTTCAACCACACTCGCATGTTAAGGACATTACGCATCTCGATATATACTTGACCAAAATCTTTATCAATTCTTACATCTTTCCTTTTCGCGATTGGAATCAATATTACAACGTTTGAACGGCTGACGCAGTTACAACGAACTCAGTAAAGTGACGCCAGCGAAAGCAAAGGAAATTACAACAACAAAAACATCTTAACAACTTACATTATTCCACGTATTAATCGTTGTCCAGGCCGCAATCGCGATCAATGTGGAACTACTTCTTTCAGCGTGAAATAATGTTTATGGTAACATGGCTCTCAAGAGATAGCTTAAATTTTTTTAAAAAAGTAAAATTACTCATGCCCTCTGCTGTATCAACAAATTCCTGTTGTCATTGTGACCTATGACTAAATATAACCGTTAATAAATAATGCACGTAACCTATGGTCGTTGTTTGCCCACCACCGAAGCCTCGATGCGTGACGTTATTGACGCGATAGCACAATAATCACCTTAACCTTTTATTAGTATTGATTGCAGAACTCAGTAAGTCGGTATTATTTGTAACTACCCATCACGAATTACACACCTCTAATTTAAAATTTTATAGCCAGTTCTCATAAAAGTTTTACGGACACCGTTTGCTACAACAACCTTTCGATGAGTATGTCTGTTATCTGGTGTTAAAATCGTAAATGAGAATGTTTCTGTAAATTTGTATGTTTTTTCTTTATTTCTGGGCCAATTATTCTGTTCACAGACAGCTGACACGCAATGATAACAAAGAGAGATACGGCAGAACGAAAAAGAAAATAAACTTACGGCAAACACCATCTTTATGGTTTAGATTTATCCAAATATGTGAAAATTCATTTCCTCTTATCACGCTTAAATGCGGAGCCAACTGCGAACTGTCCTTGCTTATTTCTTGTATAAATACATTCGTTGTAAAGTAATGGCTTTATTAACGTAATTTGACTCCACTTTAAATGTAGGTACGGCGTGTTTTGGATGGTTTAGCCCTATATCCACCTCTCACACTAGCGAGGAGCCGATAGTTCGTTAAGTTTTTATATTACTACAGTATCTGAAATATATCCACCAGTTAACCTAAAGGTATTATTATTATATCAGTAAAGAAAATACACCTTTCTCATCACACATTAAATTTAATATTTCTTTCAATCAACCACGACATTACACACTTGCATTTTACATTACTCCGACAAATTACTATTGCCTCGCTCGCTCAGTGAGTGACCTTCACCGCGCGAACACAACTGACCGACTGCGCCGGACCAAAGATACTCTATTCATATTCTTACAGACTAAACTATTGCTACCCCTATCACTACAACACAATACTATCTACTATACATGTCATTACAAACATTTACAAAATATTTTACAGTTAAAACAACAATAATAACCTAGTCATACTGAGAAATAATTACACCACCAGCAGAAAAATAATAATAATAATAATAATAAACCTGATGTGGTTGTAACAGGAGATCATATAGAAGCAGGTAATATAATATCAAAGGATTAGCACAATTTCTTGATAGGTGGCGAATGGCTCGCATTTCCCGATTTTGTTACTTTGGTTGTGAGGTGGTTAAATATTTTGTTTCACATTTCCGAAAAAGGATTTGCGGACAGTTATCTTCAAAAAAATTTCACTGCTATTTTGATGCTTGTAAAATAAAGAAAAAGAGTAGGGGTATAATTCTAATAGCAGTAAAATAATTGAAGAGGTTTGCAAATAATTTACGGCCTTCTGAGGCTTGAAAATATCGGCTACGCAAAGCTTGTGGGGCGTTCCAGAGACAATTCACTCACTGAAGTTTCCAGATGGTCCCCCATCCCTTGTTAGACTCGAGAGCTAGCCCAGAAAGAAGCGCACGTTTTCCGGATTTCTTCCGCCTCGTTTCGTTTAATATAGTGGGCGGCCTGCGTGAAATGAGAACTTAGGCGATTCGTCTCAGGGATTGCCGCGTCTTGTTTTTATTGCGTTAAAGTTGGCTGCCCTGCGCTACGTGAGCAGGGCGCAAGGTACTGCCACGCGACAGATGTTGCCACACCCCCACAACTTTATTCTCGAACAGACTCGGGGAGTACCACTGCGGGCAGAGTCCCCGGAGCAAGTAAATCTTCTTAGCAACTTTGTATTTTTAAACGTCCAACCACATTTATGCATAGATACAGGCCTCAGCGTGTATCATAAATCTCGCACAGCTTGCGAACGAATGCGAAACACGAATTCTGTGTTGTGCAGCGCTTCCTATTTGCTCTTGAGCAGCAGATCCATAGAAAACTTTCATGAAAGACGCCTAGTTCTTAACTGAAGCAAGAAAGAGTTGTTAGTCTTGAAATAGGGACTGGTTCTGAAGGAAGAAAATTACTGAAAAGCAAATTATAACTAATATAGTGAGTTTGATTACACAGCATGCTCATTTGAATTACCAATCACTTGGTCAGAGTGTAAACAACTTAATTTATTAATATCGTCTCATTTGGGAAAACAGTTTAGGAAATCATATTACAATTTTAATTTAGTTTAAAATTCATTACATCATTATACCGGTAACGAAAGTAACAAAAGAATTCTGTTCATGTGTGCTTGAGATGGTAGAAAATATATTCAAACTGCATGCCACACCTGGTATCCTACTGTCAGCGTTCACTATGGAGCTGGGGTGATTCCTCGTTGCGCCTGTGTGTAAGTATTCGTGTCACTGTAAATGTGATTGCTTATGATGGTGTGTGTATTCATTGAAGAATATTGTTTGTGCCGTGGAAGAGAGATGAAAGAAGATAAAGGGCAAAGCCTATTGTCGCTCTGGCCCAATCACGCCCACTCTTCCGAAAGACACCAGGGGTAGCCAATGGTCTAAATCATCACAGATAGAAACAAACAAGAGATATAGGAAAACATCCAGTATGTTCAACGTATTAATATTGGCGATTTACAATCTATGCCTTATGAATTAGTATAACGGAATGAGTGCTAAAAGCATAATATACAGCATTCTGGCACCTTGATAGATATGGTGCGTAGCTCCATACGTCACAGAGGATCTACCGTAGGTTCAGAAAAAAGCGCCCAGCTTACTTTCACCAGACTGTAGATTGTCTCAGATTCCATTTAACATCTGAATTAGTGCATTCCGTTTGCAAAAGACCCTAACCTTATACCCGTGTTTAGGAATGTGTTTTTGACAACCATTATTTATACTGTTGTGCGAAAAAACGATTGGGTCGACTTGGAATAACAGAAATATCGAGAAAGAAAATAAGAAACAGTGAGGTACCGAATTTTTCACAGCCACTTTCTCATTTCAGGAGCAAATATTACTCTCATTCCAGAGGTGCTTCTTCGTACACTGGAGAAATTACGGTATTTGAACCTCTGAGACGCCATCTTCCTGCACTTATAATTACAGTTTGCCTCTATAACAAATACCCCTTTTAGATGTGAGGAAAAAATGAAAATAAAAATAAAAATGAGCTGACGTACAAAAGCCTGCAGAAGTTCTGTCTTTCCAGAAAGTGGTGTAGTACAGGTGTAGCGGTGTCCTCGCAGCCCTGCTTTCCTCCACCTAGAAAGTGGCGTCCACAAGTAGAACATCGCTCCGGGCTGTCTGCGGACAGTCCACCTCCACAGCAGCTCCAGAGTAAACGATTACAGTACACTTTAAGAAGACATAGTTTTCCATCTAATATAACTTATACGCATCTTTTGTGTTCGATAATCGGTTACTGTCTTCGAATTGCTCAAATGATAGCTTAGAAAAATATTTAACATAGGTGGTATAACACCAACGTCCCGAAGGAACTGATTACCGTGTACTCCTATTATTCTTATTCTGTGTATCTGGAAGCGGTTAAGGTGTAATGCGAAGGCATGTCATTTACATGAATGTGGATTCAGAGTAATACTTTGAATTACGAACTGTTACTGCATAAAAACAGTTTGAAATGCTGATACCATAACGTTGTTGCAGTATACGTCCAATTTCCACAATTTGATAAAATTCAAATGATAAGTCAATCAAAATCAGCGTCAGTCATTGTATCATTTAGCGTATCACAGAAAAAAACTGTAAACTGTGTTCACAGTGTTGTTACTAAAATTAACGCTCTTGTTAATTCAATTCATTGATACGTTCCTCAAAATTGACCATTTAATCCATTTGATTTCTTCCTTTGTATCGTTGAACATTCGAAAAAAATTGGTGTTACACGAAAATACAACTGTCATCCGGTTCTA
>JARYHS010008075.1:132191353-132299435 GCA_031002005.1 Vandiemenella viatica | reverse complement strand
TTTTGTGGTAATTTTTGCAATGTCTGCCATTTTCGTGCCTTAATGGAGATTATTTCTGGTATACTTCAGTACCCTTTTGTCTGCTTCATCAAGTTGTTGGTAACTTTCACTTTTCCCCTCCCTTTCGGTAAGTACATTTCGAATTAAAATTCATATTTCCCAACATTCAGATGATTCAAAAATGTTTTAAACTCCATTATTTGAACGGCTCAGTGTCTTGAACAATTTTTATAAACTGCAGACAGCAGTGAGTTAATATTTGAATTAAAAAGTCTTTGTACGAATGTCGAATGAATATTCATACTGAAAAAAATTATGTCTCTTTCTTTCCTATTCGTCTCTTTTTTTTACGTTTCCTGATTTCTTGTTTTCTTATATATCTTATGAAGTATACATTGCTCATACTCAATGAACTCGCTCTACATCTAAGCCCGTTCCGTCCATCCTCGAAACGACTGGGATGATATTCTGGTCTGATTGTTCTCAGGTTGAATTTCATAATGCATAATCTCTATTTAAAGCGGCGCAGCAGCTTTCTAGTGCCGGTAATACGTTTTATTCTGGGAGGCCTTATCTCGGACTAACATATCCAGGTGTTCGTCTGAACTATACCGCCTTCTTATCATTATCTGGCAAGCCACGTTTTTCCGGATGGTATTTTCTGCATAATACCCATGGGGATAAGGAAGTAATATTCTCTCGCTTTGTTTTAACCAGTCCTTTTTGAAATAGTTCGTTTGCACAATACTTCACGTCAACTGCTCATAAATCTGCAATGATATGCATGATACACCAAAATTAAGTGAAACTGTTATAAGGGAAGTGAAATTTAATTCTCTAAAAGATGATGTGACTTGAATTTATATTAAATTCAAACAGCCATTATCTCTGCTTTCAGTCCAAGCTAATCTAAAGAGTATTCCAGATATAATGAACTTATTGGCCACGAAATTTGAATGCATATAACAAAAAGGAGAATAAACGTTTAAAAGGTTATAACATCGCCATAAACAGTTTATATATTTCATCAATGTTATCGTGATGTTGCGTACTTCTTATAGTAAGGTTTAAAGTTTGAAACAATTCGTTACAAACCATGTATGATAAGGGCAGTGATGCTACTGATGTTAAGATTACGTTAACTGAAAAGTTATGGGAATAAACACGCTCTGAAAATGATGGCTGAAGACTGAAATTTTAAGAAAAATCTGATATGAAGGGGAGATACAAAGAGGAACATATTTCAGGCACTAAGGACTGGTTTTTAGTAAGAAAATAGAAAAGAGATAAAGGAAAAGATTGTAATACAGACAAATATGAGATCTGTGTACTAAATAATTTTCTACATTGACTATTTGGCAAAAAGAATTTGGAATGAGACAGAATCATTCGAGAGAAATATTAAAACTGGCGAAAGTCAGATGCCAGTATTTGAGAAGTAGTTGCTTGTTGTGAAGCTGCGAAATGAGATCTAAATTTCAAGGGATTGATTTTTTAAAATATTTGGTTTTACAAAGTTCATTTAGGGATATAAGTTTTATGGACAGATTTGAAGGCATTTTGGCTGATTAGTATAACTTCT
The DNA here is from genome assembly GCA_031002005.1 of Vandiemenella viatica. Lineage (NCBI taxonomy): Eukaryota > Metazoa > Arthropoda > Insecta > Orthoptera > Morabidae > Vandiemenella > Vandiemenella viatica. The sequence goes on along the minus strand of JARYHS010008075.1, from coordinate 132,297,853 downwards.
AGTCCATTATTTAAGCGATTAGGAAAATTGCACCTTGCAAAGTTATTTCGAGAAGACCGTCGTTATGGAGTTATAACTGTTGGTGGGGCCACCGAGTTGTTTTTTTGAATTTCGGCTAAAATCAACAACTTCGAGAAATAAAGGGAGCCATAGAGTTGTCACAGCATTATTTACAGATACAATCACACGAGGTACCTGTCAAGCACACAAGTAGCGCCTGCAGATGTATTTCTTTTCAATTCCGCGAGTTAAACTAATACCAAATGTGTACTAAACGTAGAGATGAAAGCAGTCGGTTTCTTTCTTTGTTCGGTTTAACTGATATTAATTCTTCTCCTGCATCCGTGCACGTATCCTACTTGCATCCGTGAGGAGGCTTTTGTAGGATGGTAGTTTAGATTAATCATTCAGTACTGTATCCCTTGTCCTCTAAGGAGGTTTTTCCAAGATCATTTAACATACGAAATCGGCAGAATTCGGAGGAATATATTTCCAGACAGAATTTAAATAACATCATTCATAACTTTACTGGACAAAAAAAATAAAGTTCAAAGATCCGTCAAATCATCATCGCCTACTTTGTTACCACGCTAATTCCAATAATATATTTTTTAATGTTTGTTCCTGCATCACGTCCGAACGGCTGGGATAATTTTAATGAAACTTACCACATCCGTTTCTACCGGGGTAACTCAAACCACTGTGTGAGTAAATCAGTCCCAACACAGTTTATTCTTGATGGGGTGAGTATGAGACGTTTAAATGCATATAACAAATTAAGCGATTGGCATGAAATATTATTCACGTGTTTCAGCCTCTCAGACTAAAATTGTCACCAGCCCCAGTAGCAAGTGTCTAGAATACACATGGGCTTCACGTATTTAGACTGGCCGGTTCGAGTCTGGCCCTAGGAAGTGTGGTTTTAATTATTTGTTGTTTTCGTCTTATGTCGTCCATACTGTGAACTATAGTTATATGAGGAATGCTTACACTTGCTGAGCCCGTCAGGATGATAACTACCCCCACTGCGTTTAGGGATGCCTCTCGAACTTTCCAGCTTTTCAGAGAAGGCTGGGTGATTTTGACGAAACTTGGTGGTAGTGTTTTTCATTAACTGGTTTCAAAAGCTATAGGAATAAATAAAACTCAATCCAAGGAGTAAAAGACAGGGTGGGGATGACTGGCATTCTGTACACAATTTCAACAAATGACTCCACACGTTCAACCCATCCCCTTCTGAATAAAGTGGTGATAGGTCGACGATTTGTTAAAACGAAGGAGCGATTTTGATCAATCTGAATCAACATTTTTCTCATTTGACGGCTAAAAATACTCTAATGTTAAATCAACAACAGACCGGATAACGGCGGGAACTCTGCTAGTCTGCTAGATATAATTTTTTTGGCTGTCACGGCCGGCGGGTCACCGAGATGCTATTGGCTGGATGGAGCTCCGCCAGACTGAGCCCAACGGAATTAATATCTATTTTGAACATCGTGCCCTTTTATGTATGATCATCCATAACTAACAGGTAGCCGACTCGATCCGATGAAATCGCAAGATCTATTTTACTTTCTTTGCTTGCATGAAGTTAGTTTGTCGTTGGATTTCATTTTACAGCAAACACGTTAAAAAATATGGTAAATCTCATGGATAAATAAAACATGGTAGAAGGTTGTACTTTAAGATTCAATGATGTCTTTCCTGTCGTCGCCATTTTTCAACCAGTACTATCACGTTGCCTGGCTGTCTTTAGGTTTTTAGGTATTTACATTCTATGCCAGATTTGAGGTCACATCAGACGTTTTATTACATTGTATTTGAATTTTACATTGTGTGCGTGTTCTTTGTCGTTGGGTCACTATGTTTGTTATTTTTATTCAGATATTGTATAATATCTGTATTTCATTAGTGTAATGTTTTATTAGAATTGTTAGTAATATCAGTTTTAATTGTGGTCAAGGCAGCATATAACGTTATAAACTTGGACTATTCTATATTCGTACCCATACTAAAAAGACAATCGTGGCTCCATACAACTGTAATTATAAACCTATAAATCGGCATTATCCGTTTCTTCCGGCATCACACAAAAGCTTTTGATAGGTTTTTCGCAGTCTGAAAGCGTAGGGTACGACTTAAATGTTAAATACGTTTATGACGCAACAACATTTGGCACTGGGGGGAGGATATTAAAATCTCTTGTAAACTTTCAAACTTTTTAACTATATCAGACATGACATAAAAACGGCAGATCAGATTTTTAGGGGGTTTCGACTGGCTGAAACCTTAAATTATGTATTAAAATTAGTACCTATGTTACATAACTCTATATCACTCGGGGCCGGAGGAGGGAATTAATATCTCTTCTGAAGATCAAATCCTTTTATCTATGAGCATCCATGACTACTTAAACGTGGTTATCACACAAAAAACACAACTTAGGATCTGGACTATAGGGTTATTCATTACGTTACGTTAATTGGGGATGGAGCTAAAACAACATCAAATAAACGTGATTTAATTCTAAAGCACTATATAAAGCTTTTTATTCGTAGGCTCTATTCCGTCACTAAATCGCTGTAGTGTGCCGAAGGTGCTCATTTTTTAAATTTATAATGATTATCGTTACTTAGAAACGGTTTATCACGGTGGGAATTGTTGACAGGAGATTTTTTGTAAGTTCAGCAGCGTGAATTGTGATCAGGAAATAGCGAGTTGAAAATAATAATAATTAGATAGTCGTGAAAAAGTTTTCACATATAATCGTGTCTCCAACGACAAAGATCATAACGGATGTTAGTCGTTGCTTTGCGGCATGCCTCCGTGATATTACTGTTAATCGTACCAAGTCATACTTTACAACACTGACTTATCAATAGCTGGTAGGTACTACGAGTAATTTGTATCAAAGTACAATTGAGGGTGGAATTTCTGAAAACAACAAGAATCTGAAAAATATACAGTGAAATAAGCGTAGAATATAAATGGCCTGATAGTAAGAGTTAAAATATTGTAATAACTATTTACTTTATGCTTAGCTCCAATGAATCAAAAAAAAACACATCTATCATATAGAACATAATTACACTTTAGCAGACCGATGGCAAACAACATCCGTCCAATATATTTCAGGAAAGTAACGGGATACTACCACATTAATATGTCTCTAGGAGAGCATGATCACTCTCTAGTGGAAAAAGAGCATGGGAGCAGCCATGTTAAAACCTGCCTTATGATAGAACGTTGATGATGGTGACGACGATGAATGATTCAGGACAGATCTGGCCCATACGGACGAAGTCTCGGGCAAATACTAGTAACCAGTCAAACCTCTATTCGACGACTACACACTATATGTTCATGCTGCGGTGTAAACGGGGATGGGGATGGGGAAGGAGTGTCTTAACTAAACTGTCTCAATCTTTCAGAATGTGTGAGTTAAGCGATCATATCAGCGATTAGCATTAATCGGAATCCTACATGTAAATTGCCGAGTCCCCGCCGTTTCAGAACAAAACCTGAAAAAGGAAGTTAAATCACACGTCACATTCGTCTTTGACTGAAAAGTTAGTGGGAAACAATCAGAAGACTGTAGACCACCTTCAGTACGTAAATATCCTTTAAATATAATTTATTCCCAACAGTAATGTGCCAACGAACACCCTATTTATAACTAAACTTTTCCCTTTAGTTACTTCTGAATAAACAGCTTGTAATTTAATGCTCTTGCTGCATGGTGCTCCATCAATTACTTGATTAGCCAACGTTTTTGCCGCTGGTCGATATTTCATTACAACTTTCGTCGCTTGGTCGCTAGCCAATTCCACGTGACCTGATTCCATACAGTGCCACTGGAGGGAAGGTTTACGAGCGGCCCCCTTTCAGGTGCGCACACTGCAAGGAAATTGCTTTGGCGAAACCACCACAGCCTTCACCATACGAAACTGCTGATCGTCCTGATATAAACCTAACGCTCCTCCTCCTCAAGTTAGACAGGATAAATGATTTAATGAAAACTGATAAAACATTATCAGGCGTAATAAGACTGATCAGAGTACCTTTTGAATGTTTTGAAGGATTATCCAACAATTTTTACTGCATTATCTTTTGAAAATTATATATTAAATCTCATTCCTTGTTCCTGGCTGACTTCATGATTGGCAACGTTAAAGATACATAATTACAGTTGTAATTTTAATTTAAGTGTGGTTTTTCAGCAAATAATATATATTTTCCTCCAATTAAAAAGCAAATGACACTTTTCAGAAACTGAATGATCATTTCTTTCTTAACTTATTTCAATATATAAAATAATCTAATCGCGATGGAACGTATTCTCCTGTGGCAATTTTACTACTCATTTTTCTAATTCACGTTTTACTTTATAATCTTAAATTCTTTGAGAACAATTACGAATTTTAACTTTGAGAGCTGTATGAAAACACAGTGATAAATTTTCTTCAGTAATTACAGGTGATCGAGTACCTGCTTCCCTACAAATCTAACCAAACATTTAACACTAGACTTTGAGGATCTATTCTTTAGGAATTCAGCGAAAGGTAAGCAAGCATTATACTGTGAAGAGTACACTTTCGTATCAGTTTCGCAGACTTTATTAGGTTCATTCATTTTCGTTACAGATTTGCCCCTTAAAAATTCAATTTAAAAGGTTTTGTTTTAAAACTTTATTCTTTATATCAACTAAACTCATTCAACTTTAAATTATTACAGCTTTTCAAACCACAATGTCGTCAAAAGCTCAGAAGTCTAATATGAATTAATCAACAAAAGAATGATGACAGAGGAAAAAGATTATTCCAGTGACATGTTTCATTTATTTCCAGAATCCACATACCGTTTTTTCATTCACATATATGATTTAAATGCATTTAATTAATTTCTATGACAAAGTCTAGTTTTTTTTTTTGTTTAACGTTAATAAGCGGCTACTTCACTCAGTGGTGTGAATGTTGTATACAATTTCTTCTGAGGTATATTGGTGCCTTTACACTAATTGTAATAGGTTTGATTCCTATTACCTAGCGTGGAGGGTGCGAGGTAACGTTCTGGGCCTCTCATTCGGGAGGAGGCGGGTTCGAATTTCCGTCAGGCCATTCCATGGTTACTCTCCAATCACTTAAGGAAAATGCCTGGATCATCTCCTGTTTTATTTTAACGATTTTGGCATTTAATTTTTGTTTTATGTTTTTTGCCATCAGTCTCTCGACTAGTTGATGCAATCCTCCATCAATACCTGCGATTGTTCTTCCACTAACAAATTAACCAATCCCGCATATCTCAATTTAATGCACTGTCCATCTTTTTTTTCTGTTAGAATCTTCCACAAACTTCTTTCCTCACCATTTCAAAAAGACGTTCATTACGCACTTTTCCCAGTTCACTTATTTTTCAACGATTTTCTATAATACCACCGTTTCCTGCCATAAAGTTTTGTGCTCCAAAAATAGAGTTTTAAAAATTTCTTTCTCAACCCTAGAGCAATATTTAAAACTTATAGACTTCCATAGAGACCACGAAATTTATTAACTTATTTAGTGGGGAAATTTATTTTCGTACCTGCTTCAATTACAAGTTTAGGATAGATGACTTTTGTTAGGATCATCAACACGTTTCTGTTTCAATCCGCATAACAGTTCCAGTTCTGATGATTTCCATAAAATATCATTCGTTAAAGCGTTTTGTTCAGAAATTCCAATGCATTTTTATTTGTAAAATCCTCACTTGACTGTCTCTCTATTTCGAAAGTGCGTAGAAGTTTGGTAGTTTTCGCGGAAGTCATTAAAAATCGCGGAATGATTGTTGTGAAAAGTAAGGAATAATTTCCTTTTAAATAGATAAATCATGACATAATTTTGTGTATTTTAAATAAGAAATACATAAATGACGACTCTTTAAAAAATATTCAAACTCACATTGAAGATGTTCATCTCATACACAGTCCTCTTCTTCACATAAATAGATATTAGAAACTCAGGTATAAATATTAAATAAAACAGTCAAAAATTCTACCAGTAATTCAGAACCCGGGACTTTATAGAACTAATCGACTTATCACACTGCAAAACGTGTATCAGTTTCGTTACTTTTAGCATAGTATCAAGCTGTAAATGCTATTCACTGCGACAGTTATGTAATCTAGTACCGTTATCAATAAACATAATTGTTACATACAGTAAATTCAGGTTCGATCTGTATAATTTGTGGGATGTTGCATAAGGATTATATATATATATAGTATATATATATTTTCGCGTTGGAACCGGGACAGGTGTGAATTCGAAGGTTACTTGTCAATGAACACAGCACTTAAACTGAGAACAGGTTTATTGAGAACTCAAACATACACGCAGCACTGACTGCCTCTTGGGCAGAATGCTCTTCTATTTATACACAGATAGAACGTACTAGAGATTACAAGAGTAGTTAACAAATGAAATGTGTAGAAGTTACAAGTGACCTTAGGAAACATGTAGAATCTTCTGGAAATAATAAACAGAATTAAATAATTTTTGTCAGTGGGCGGGATTGAACCGGCGACCTTCGGTACCGCAATTCGTGACGCTACCCGCTGCGCCATGCTGGCAGACGGTACACTGGCGTTCATGCGGCATTGCTCCCTCTCCTGAGGAAAACAGCGTCCCGCTGTTAGATTTCTTTTGGGGCACGCTGAAGTGTCCTGGATCTTGATCTTGTCGTGGGTCCTCTGTATGGCAGTTCTGGAGGGCCCCTCCTGTTTGTACTATTATCTTCCTGTCCGACTTCCTCAGTATCCAAACCGTCCTCAGAGTCCTTGGACAAGAAGCTGGTTGTGCCTAGCTGCTCGTCAGGATTGTAGTAAGGCTTCATGCGGAGGACGTGAACAATGTCCCTTCGCTTTCGGTCGTTTCGAAGACGGCTCATAATCCTCGACTTCGTATGTGACGTCTGACCGGCGGCGTATGACACGATACGGACCAAAGTACCGCTTCAGTAACTTTTCTGATAGCCCAACCTTCCGGACAGGGGTAAAAATCCATACGAGATCTCCTGGGTTGTACGCAACAGGTCGGTGCTTGCCGTCATACCGCTGACGGTCCCTCTCCTGGGTGGCCAGTGTTCGTATGCGAGCCAGCTGTCTTGCTTCTTCGACCCTGGTAATGAGCTGTTTTATATAGTCATCCTGAGTGTCGTCCGGCTGGAATGGGAACAGCGGTATCCATTGTGGTTCTCAGCTTCACGGCCATGGAGCAGAAAAACGGAGTGAAGCCTGTCGTATCTTGCCTTGCTGTATTATAAGCAATGTGACCACTGGCAGTATTGTATCCCAATCCTTCTGCTCAACATCCACATACATCGACAGCATATCGGCTAATGTCTTGTTGAAGCGTTCTGTGAGACCGTTGTCTGAGGGTGGTATGCAGTTGTCATCCTGTGGACAACGTCGCATCTTGACATGACCTCTGATACTAGTCTTGACTGGAATACCTTTCCACGATCGGATATCATCACACGTGGTGCTCCATGCTTCAAAATAATGTCTTCTACTAGAAATTTTGCAACCTCTGGAGCTTTCTGCAGTCGGCACAGGTTTGGTGACAGCGTAGCGCGTGAGGTAGCGGTGCAGACTATTATCCATCGGTTACCGGTTGTCGACTTCGGGAACCTCCCAAAAGGTCGATCCCAATTCGGTGGAATGGAACTGCTGCAGGTGGAATTGGTACTAGATGACCTGGAGGTAATTGCGGCACATGTTTCCGTCGCTGGCACTCTTTACAGTGACTCACATAATGCTTGACAGATCGGTAGAGACCCTTCCAGTAATACCTGCGTCTGATTCGGTCCAGGGTCTTCACAAATCCCAGATGACCGGATATTGGAGCGTCGTGGAAATACTTGAGAATAGCTGGCTGGAGATGAGCTGGAACGACCAGAAGCCACTTGGGGCCTAGTGGATCGTAGTTGTTCTTATACAATGTCCCATCTATCAATTGAAACCCTCCTTTGGCCGGTTCTCCTTTCTCCAAGGCGTCCTATGGTTCTTAATAACTCTGAATCTTCCCTCTGTTCAGCTGCAACGTCACCTAATTCAGCGAGGGCTGAAATTCCATTCATGCTGTTGTGTTCTATTAAAGGATTCCTTGAAAGGCTGTCGGCATCCTTGTGTTTGCGTCCGTTTTTGAATACCACCGTGACGTCGTACTCTTGAAGTCTAAGTGCCCATCTTGCTAGTCGACCTGATGGATCCTTCAAGCTGGTTAGCCAACATAAAGAATGGTGGTCTGTTACGACGGTGAAAGGTTTGCCGAATAAATACGGACGAAACTTGTTGATAGCCCAGACAACTGCGAGGCATTCTTTCTCGGTTGTAGAGTAGTTTTATCTCGGGCTTAGAGAATACTCTTGATGCATAGGCTATCACCTTCTCAGCACCTTCCTGAATTTGCACAAGCACTGCACCGATCCCATAACCGCTGGCGTCAGTGTGAAGTTCAGTTTCTGCATTCTCGTCGTATAAGGCTAGAACTGGTGCGGAAGTTAGAGCCTCCTTAAGTGCCTGGAAAGATCTTTCTTTAGTTTCATCCCAGTAAAACTTGGCGTCTCCCTGCAAAAGTTCTTGCAGTGGACGTGCCATGTTACAGAATCCTTTTATGAAACGCCGGAAGTATGAGCACAGCCCAAGAAAGCTTCTCACATCACGAATGTGCTGAGGAGTTGGAAATTCCATGACTGCCCTTACTTTATCTGGATCAGCGCGGACGCCATCTCCGTTGACCAGGTGCCCAGGATTTTTATCTCTCTGGCGACGAAGAGGCACTTCTTCGGATTGAGGCGGAGTCCTGCAGTCTGAACACACTTCAGCACCGTTGACAGGCGACTCAGATGTTCTTCAAATGTTTTCGAGAAAACAACAATGTCATCTAAATAACAAAGACACGTCGTCCACTTAAGGTGTCGAAGTAAGTTGTCCATCATGCGTTCGAATGTGGCCGGAGCGTTGCATAATCCGAATGGCATTACTTTGAATTCATAGAGGCCATCAGGTGTAATAAAAGCCGTCTTTTCTCTGTCAGCTTCGTCAACCTCGATTTGCCAGTAGCCTGTCTGCATGTCCATGGTTGAGAAGTATGTAGCTCCTTTCAAGCAGTCTAAGGCGTCGTCGATGCGCGGCAGTGGGTAGACATCTTTCTTTGTGATTTTGTTCAGCCGCCGATAGTCGACACAGAATCGCCACGTACCATCCTTCTTCTTTACGAGGACCACCGGAGATGACCAAGGACTCTCCGAAGGTTGAATAATGTCATTATGCAACATCTTCTCCACTTCCTCTCGAATTATTCGCCTTTCGACTGGTGACAATCGGTACGAGCGCTGGCTAATGGGCGGATGATCCCCAGTATTGATACGATGCTTTATCGTGGGCCGTTTCGTCTGACCTTTTTTTTGCTGGGGTGTGAATACACCAGAGAATTGGCGTAGTATAGCTAACACCCGGTGGTGTTGTTCCTTGGTCAGGCCGGACCCTATTGGCAGTTCCATAGTTGTTTCCTCCAGCGTGTTGTCGGTACTAGTAACAGAGCATGGATCTTCGTTAATGACGTTGAGCTCGCCCTCCTGGACTGGTTCAGCTGTCCCTATGCACATTCCCTTGGGGACAATTTGTGACTGCTCGTGACAGTTGGTGATCCAAATGTCTCCTCGACCACCGATAATGCTTATGATAGCCGCTGGTATGTAGATTTCTTTCGTGAGCCTAATAAACTTTCTACTATCGACAAGCACTTCAAGGTTGCGGTCGTCCGTGTTTTTGACTGGGACTCTTCTCATTGCGAACGGCGGGATTGTCACGTTGTCAACGGCGAATAACTTCCCAGAAGATTCTGTGTTACGTGTACCCGTCGCAACGACTTCTTCAATTTGCAGCTCAGACGTTCCACAGTCAATGACAGCTTGGGATGCCTTAAGGAAGTCCCATCCAAGGATGACATTATGACTACATTCTGTTAAAATGACAAATTCAACTGGCTGGGTCCTGTTGTTGATGGTTATTCTCGCGACACAAGCTCCAGCTGGCTGGACGTACTTTCCATTTGCGACCTTTAGCACAGTTGCTCCCGTATCACGGAACATTGTCTTCTTTAGTGTGCGACGATAATTGTCCGACAATACGGAGAAAGAAGCTCCTGAATCAACCAGCGCCCGGACAGGTTGGCCGTCGATTATAACGTTGATGAGATTTCCCGACATCTTAGTGACTGTCATCCATGGAGGATTTTCATCTGCGGCGGCCTCACCTCCGTAGATGGTCGCCTTGCTTAGTTTTCCTGCGTGCGGTGGCTAGGGGAGCGGCTGGCAGCTCTGTCCGGCGACGATGAACGGCAGCGGCGCGTCGGGGATCGACCTCGTCTAGGGTACGGCGATGGGCTTCTTCCCGTAGGTCGACCGAACTCGTCAGCGGTTGGCTGCCTGGGGTAGAACTGTTCGGATGGCGGACGTCTTGCGGCAAAATAATCGTCAAATACTCGTCTTCTCTCTCTGCAGTAGCGTATGACATGTCCAGGGCGCCCACAGTGGAAACATACTGGCGCGTTGTCTTCTGTCCTCCAGACGTCTGTTCGTCTGCGGGACGTCATAGGTGCCGGAGGATTTGGTTGTGGCCGTGTCGGCCGGTTCCTAGGCTGCCGTTTGGCAGCTGCAGCATACGTCATATCAGGGCGAGGCCATTCTTCACGTCGAGTGCGATTGGCTCGGCAGACAGGAGCTATTGTCTGAAATACCTCTTTTTCCGCCGCGTCGTCTCCTTCATGACCCACTGGGCTTACATCCATGGCCATGATCTGATGCTCACTCGGTTCAAGAGTCCCAGCTGCCATGAACTGTTGTAATTCTTCTCTCACAATTTGTCGTATGAGAGACGCAAAGTCGTGCTGGTCTTCCACAACTGCCATAGGGACTACGTTGGGAAGTCTGTCATACTTCTTTCGCCCAACCCTCCTTTGTTGCATCTCCTCAATCCGCTGGCACCACTTGATGAACTCTTCCGTCGTAGCGACGTCTTTTATCAGAAGAGCTTGGTACATGTCTTCTGCAATACCTTTCATTAGGTGCGTGATTTTGTCGGCTTCAGTCATATTCGGGTTGACTACGTTGCATAGGGCCAAAACATCCTGTATGTAAGATTGCGTCGGCTCCCCATGTCGTTGGGCCCGGTTCTTCAGTTGTTCTTCCGCCGAGCGGATTTGTCGCTGGTGGTCCCCAAACGTTTTCTTAAGTTCCGTCTGGAACATTTCCCAGTTATTCAGTTTTTCTTCGTTGTTCTCGAACCACTGCTGGGCGGTTCCGTCCAGGTAGAAATAAACATTTGCCAAGCACATGGTATGATCCCACCTGTTGTACTTGGCGACTCGGTCGAACCCTTTTAGCCATTTGTTAGGATCCTGTCCAGCGTCTCCAGAGAACACCGATGGGTGTCGAATGTGCAGCTGGCTTGCCGCCATGGGTTTCCTAATGACGCGGACTTTCGGAAGGACGTACTGAGTATATCCTTTGTAGTCCGGTTCCAGTCCGTGTAGGCGGCGACTTTTACGTTGCCTAATCGGAGCCACGACGATGCAGCTGTTGCACAGGGTACCCGGCGCCTCCACCAAACTATGTCGCGTTGGAACCGGGGCAGGTGTGAATTCGAAGGTTACTTGTCAATGAACACAGCACTTAAACTGAGAACAGGTTTATTGAGAACTCAAACATACACGCAGCACTGACTGCCTCTTGGGCAGAATGCTCTTCTATTTATACACAGATAGAACGTACTAGAGATTACAAGAGTTGTTAACAAATGAAATGTGTAGAAGTTACAAGTGACCTTAGGAAACATGTAGAATCTTCTGGAAATAATAAACAGAATTAAATAATTTTTGTCAGTGGGCGGGATTGAACCGGCGACCTTCGGTACCGCAATTCGTGACGCTACCCGCTGCGCCATGCTGGCAGACGGTACACTGGCGTTCATGCGGCAATATTGAGTCTGTACGCAGCAAATTTTCAATATTTGATCGATTACAGTGAAACGAGTCTTTGAAACGGAACTTCGCCAACAGGCACTATTGGCATATTATGTCAATGTTCCAAATATACCTCACTCCACCAGTACTTCATATATTCACGCACACCCTGATGCGATTTGAACTGGCCTTTGCTTATGCAATACCAAGTCTATTATAATATCCTTTGCAAACTGTCTACGCATATTTATATTTTTTCTTCTGGTTTTACGCCTTGTCGAAGTCGAGGTTATTGAAGGTGGGAAAGCACTTCAATAACCGTAAGGAAATCGGCCTTGGCCTTTTCAAAGGACCATTGCGGTGCTCGTCTGGTGTGATTTGTGGAAACTATGGAAACCCAAATATTAATGGCCGTACAAGGACTCGAACCCGAGGAGGCCGGAGTGTTACTGCTCACTCAACATGCTCGTTCATATTTATTTATTTATGAGGCTCAAATATGCGTGTATGTGTCCAGAGTCGACTGTATTGTGCTAGCTACAAGGCGAGGTTAGTGAAAAAATCAGACCAAATAAGATGATTGTTGGCGCCGGCCTCAGGGAGCTGGCTTCGCGTTGCAGAGGTCGCCGGTTCGAGTACGGCCGAGGGCATGGGTGGCTCAGATTAAGTGTTGTATTCGTTTTGTGTTGTCCTTTCACTTGGAATTATCTTCCAGAACTAGAAGAGTCAAGCACACAAGAGGGAAATGAAACACAGATGATGCTGGCTGAATGGCTAATAAGCCGAATGTCAAATATATATATATATATATATATATATATATATATATATATATATATATATATATATATATATATATATATATTAATTCTTACCCTTGATACACTACAGAACGTTCGTCTGCCTGTTACCTACCTGGTAGTAACTGAAACAGCGCTAATCTTTGCACTACACAGACACCACCTTGCATTTGAATTTCAAAGGCGTTACAAGTTGTGATTTTGTTCTTCGTATGTTAGCTCAGAAGGAATAATGAACGATAAATTAAGCTCTTGTTAAGCGTAGTTGCGCAGCATGAAGTACATTAAAACTTACAGGGTTTTAAGAACACAGATAAATCGCCCTCATTAGTTAATTACTGTAGGGTCAGCAAACAATTATTAAAAATTTCGATTGAACTTACAGAAATTGTCTTTTTACAACTAGGCAGGTTAAAGCCATAATGGCATAACAGGTAACTGAAAGCCATTATTATTTACTACACAGGGAACGAAAATAAATGCTGACGTGCGAAAATTAATTTGAATTTATGGCCTGCACCCAAGAATTGCTTGTCCCATATGTATTAATATCAAAACAATGGATTTTACCACTTATGGAACCTCATATCAAAAAGATAGTTCCTTTACAGTTAAATTAGCGATGAGGATGAAACAAAAATTGATGTAGTGTACTCCTGTCAGACGTATTATCTTCGTATCATTCCTTAATTTAACAGTTTACTTCCTCATGAATCAAAACACAATACGATACCATAGTGGGGCTGATCTGTGAAATCTAACTGTGAAGTAACCACAAACAGCACAGTTTTGTGTTGCGTGTTAAAACAACAGCTGATGTTCCATGTTACACCTCCGATCTTAAATCAAGTTGATTACGTCTTACTATGGAGGCTAGCATGTTCAACAGTTGTCTTATACCACTGAATTAAAATAAAAGCGCTGGATTAATTCCTAATCAACTCGCCGAATGCAGCGATAGTTCCCAATTTGGACCTTAGTAACTATACATTTCACAAACAAAAACAACATTTATTATACCAGATATAACCAACACGGTTAACAAACGGGAGTTGACACCTGTACATCCTTCCCTGGCAATCAGTGACATTTTTTCGGCGGCTGGTGTATATTAACAACATGTTACTGAGAAGAGTAAAATGATCCCCTGTAAGCGGAAGTGATAAGGAGAGATGAAGAACTTACTTCGAAACGCTTGCTAAGCATAGAGTTGTTGATTTTTGTTGATGGAACGAGCATATAACTAAGACATCAATCATCAAATATCGAAGACATAATATTATAACAACCAACAAATTTCTATTTAATGGGAAAAAGTCACAGAAAGGCAAATTTTCTACAGAATTGTATACTATAATCGATATAATCTTAAAAAGGAAACGGGAAATTATAAAACTACTTCCATATACTTACTCTCCACTCTCTTATTGAGCTTTCATCCGGGGATATTCTTGAGAGCCGAAGATAAATTCAAGACACGCTAATATGTTCTCAGATATAAATGCGGAATTAACTCAAGGACATCACGTAGAAATTCGTGTAGTTCTAACCCAGGACATAGAATCTGCATTGTCTACTGCGGCAAGCAAACAAAGGCACGTCGACCTTCGACTCAACGAAGATTGCTGTGAAAGAACACATTCTTCTTTCGTGGAACTGCCTATTTTCGTGTAACAATTCAACACTATCACCTTCTTCCTGCCCTGAACATTTTCGTTCATTACTTTATTGCTTCTTCCGTCTTTAATATGTTAACATTGTAAAACTTCACGTTTTTTCGTCCTTTTTTACCTTACATGATCCTCCTCTGTAGACAATTTATACATAGTAATTGACCTACCCGAGAAGATTTACACGTGTTAGAGCGAATTAGGTAGATATAGATAAGATTCATGCTGTAAACATTAACAAAAGTATGTAGTTTCTATTCCGTAACGCAATTTACTTTGATTAATAACAGATTATCACACTTTTAAGGAAAAGTTAATGGTTGAATGCAGAGCGTACAGTAACTTCGCAAACGTATAAGTGAAAAATTGAGATTTCTTACAACATTTCGTAAAGTGAAATCGATCTATTAACGAAACTGTCATTCAAATTGATCATTTTATCTCTAGTAAAGCATGTATGTAATAAACAGTAATATTTAAATTAACATTTACTGATTAATGTCTTTTTTTTTTGCAGGTATGTACTTAGCGAAATGATTCAGCTCCCGATCAGGATAGCAGTTGTCACCCTACTAAAGGTAAAAACAGTTACAGTCGATATTTTGTCATGTCTTTTTTTTAAATTTTAACTTAACATCATCTAACCATCATCATGCATATCGTACTGATCTGTTAGTATAGAGGAGGGCATTTTAAGTAAAGAAAAATGGGAAATAAACATATGGAGTAATGTTGATGGTGAGGTGTCGATGTATATTTAGCAGTAATGTATATTTAGCAGAATTAGCAGTAATAATGGCAGGTAAGATAAGACTATGACCTTCAAATTCCGGGTATAAGGGATTGAGAAAGTTTTTATTTGTTGTTTAGAGAGTCTGGTCCCGAAACGCGCTGAACAAATTACCTCAGACAAGTGAAATAATTTAAAGTAAGTCACGTAACTCAAAACTATGTTTGTCGGAAAATTGCCACTGTGACGTAGTAATAATATTAACCAAGCACGGAAGGTCAGCGATAATACTCTGGCCTCGCAGATTTCGGTTCTCTATTGTTTTAGAAATTACTTCAGGGGAACGCCAGGATGCTTCCTTCAAAAGGTCATGAAAGAATTCCTCACCATTCCTTGCATCGCCTCTAATGCACTCGGCGTCCACGAAACATAAAATCATGAGCCAATACAAAAAAAAAAAATACAAAAAAAAAATGTTTACAGATGTTGAAAACTTCGTCATTGATTCTTTCACGTCACTATGAGTGTTGTAAATATGCTCCGATGAACAGCCCACTGCCTAAAATGCTGATGTGTCCCTCGCTTTCCGCATCAGGAGAATATTACATAACATCGGATATCGACAAATGAAGCCTACTTTTTCCTCATTAAATCTGGTTTGTTGACGCTTTACTGCTAGGTCTCTTTTCCTTATAGACAGCTTCTTGTGAATACATGCATTGTCTTTCTACTGAGGTTTCTGGGATCTTAAACTCAGCAAAAAGCCATACTTATCCTGCATCGTGGTACCTATTGCCTCATTGGTAAGGTGACTGAATTGGCAGGGAATCAGTTGATATATCGATTTATGCTGCGATTTCCAGAGAGGTTTATTTCTTCCCTTCACCTCCGCCAAAGTTTAGCGTTAAACTGCTGCAGAATTCTTCCTAGCTTCGAATTCCACTTATCTCTGTAGCTCTCATTCATCCTGTAGGATTATCAGGATAGATTGTTTGGTAACCAGAGAGGTGTGCTTTGATTTATACTTGGTTGTCTGTCATTTAGTCGACAGAGCTACCTTTCGGGAGCTCGAGGTCAATGATGCGCTACGCATTTATCCATCGCGCAGCGTATGAGCTCAGCCAGTATGCACACAAGCTGCGGATCCTCCGAAGCCGCCGCTTAATCCCCGTAATTAAATTGATCCGCAGCGTCTGCAGCCGACCTAGCCCGGCAGGTAAACACGTTGGTGCCTGACGCCTCCACCTCGTCAGCTAATCCAAGTCGTTATACCATAGCAACATAACAATGGCGGCGGTCCTGCTTCTGTAAGAATTCGACTTTAGACGTCTTCGATTTCCATCGAACTAAACTCTTCAACATCTGGTCGACGAAACTCCGCTCGATACTAATGGTAATAAAGTTATAGCTTTTTGAATTTTATCCTAAGACCTGTTTTCACTATATTATTAGAATGGCGTGGATTCTCCTGTGGTGAGTATGCTTTTAATGTAATTGGTCTCTTGAATCTGAAAAATGCCACAGTCAGCATAGCATATGTAAAACTCATGTTTTAAGGTTCCCAACACTTTAGGCTTCATGATAACAAATCTGTTGCCTTCTTTAAGAAACATAGCTGACTAGCTAATTTCCTAATAAAAAGATAGATGTCGCTTTTTAATGTTGAAAAATAAGGACGTACATACCGACTGAAAACGAATTTTCCCGAGTTGAGACCCTGACAGATACACCGCGAAGACAAAAAAAGACCCAATCAACAATTTTCAACTAAAATCGTGAGAACCGTTTTTAGAAAGTCAGTTCACATAAATTTGAATCCCAGAATAAACTTCAATTTATACGACTAGAAATATTATCGTCTGGAAAATTTGAATCGTTTATTTGAACCCATCTTACTTTAGCAGCACTAGTAGGGTCGAGTGAAGATTGTGTTTCTTGATAAGAAATAGGATTACCTCGAAAATTAATTATAAAATTTTCGGCTGCTTGAAGCATGAAACGCACCATCTGCTGCCGAATATTTGAATATCCTCGATGCTCCTATCTATCCAGTTTGTTAATAAGGAGACATGTGTCACTTTCTTAATTCTGAGAGATAACAGTTAATTGATTTCTATACGATAATCTCAATGGTGATTTTCATCGAACTCGTTATACCTATCCATTTTCTAAGAATTGCACGTTTAATAGAACAAGACTTATAATTACGGCGTGGGATTTATCGTAACTTTCTTTTGGGAAGCTGATTGTAACGACGGGATATCTCGAATTAGCAAATGACCTTGAATTTATTATAATTTTTAATCTGAAAGAACATTAGGAGAAAGTTTTACGCATGAAACTTTGCAAATCGTACAAACGAAAGCAGCACTTGGAGATGAGAACACATAAAACCGCCTCAGTTGTTGAAGATGTCCTCGCAATCATTTAATTTGTATTTTTGAGAGTACCTCTTCAGTAAAAGCTGTAACCTTTTTCGCTAAATGTATGCCTAAATAATGAATCATTCTTTCTGCCCCCTATTCGATAGTATTGTAAACAGAAGAACCTAAATTTAGTAGTTCCTTTGTAATCCCTCTATTCAAGTATCCTGAATTTAGTCTGCTTTATTGCCTAGTTTGTCTTTGTCAATGTAGCTCAAACACTTTTAGGTAACCAGAATATCTCTAAAATTACAATAATCTTGAAACAATAAATTTTTTACATATTCATACGGTTTTAGGTTAGATTGTGGTAACGTTGCCTTCGATCATGGGCAAATTAATAAAAACTCCAATAAAACTGATTTGGAGATTATGTTCATTTTAATCACGTTGTCATCAGCTATCAAATGTATAATTTATATTTCTACTGTGAGGAGTGGTAGATGATTACCAATGTTTTTACCATTACCTACTTGTCGCCAATGTTTAATGTAATTACACTTTTTATAGATCTTTATTTATTAATGCTATTGGAAGACCACATTAAATCATCAACACGGTAATGGTTAATAGTGTCTAAAGGGGAAATTACATTAAACAACAAGTCTGTATTTACTTTGGTTTATAGATCATTATATATTAATGCTATTGGAAGACCACATGAAATCATCACCACGGTAATGGTTAATAGTGTCTAAAGGGGAAATTACATTAAAAATCAAGTCTGTATTTACTTTGGTTTATAGATCTTTATATATTAATGCTATTGGAAGACCACATGAAATCATCAACACGGTAATGGTTAATAGTGTCTAAAGGGAAAATTACATTAAAAATCAAGTCTGTATTTACTTTGGTTTAAGTTTGCTTTTATCGTTTCTTGTCTTATTTATAAACTGTTGTTGTTATCAGTACTATTATAAATCTGTAACTGACTGATGTTTAGAAATGGTATATAACAGAAACTACAGCAACAATACGGATGTGTATTCAAATTTTAAGAACATGTGGTTCAGATTAAAATGTATATGTACCAACGAACGGAGCAAGAAACTATAATCATTTCTAGATAGGAACAATATGCACCACGGTTCGTTGTGTATTTGAGATAACCACAGCTTTCAAGAAATACTAATAACAGGTCACACTGCTACTCTATGGATTCTGTTTTATTTTATTTTTTATCTGTTTTTTATTTACTCAGTTCACTGAAATGTATCACAATATAAAATAGACAGAATTACGCTGAGAAACTTTCTTTTTTCTTAATTTTATATCTACCGTCCATAAACATGGTTAGTAGTGGTCATTTTCGTTGAAACTATTCAGCGGAGCGCAGTCCTATTTCTGGGCGCCGACACCTTTGAATTTGTTTAAGTTGAAGTGCAGCCTAAATGGCTCATAATATTTCAGACGTCCTACTTTTACGCCTTATTTGTTACTATTCCGGTTTAAATTACAACTTAACGAAAACCAATTACGTACCTTTAGGATACCATTTTGTGAGCCCTAGACGAATTTCACAAAACCAAATACATGATCCGCATTACTACCTAGCCTAACAGGTTTTTAGTATGAAATCATGTTTCATTTTGTATGCATGATGTCAGCTGTAATTCTTCCCAATACAGGAAAAAGGGCGTCAACTATAATTCAATGCATGGGGGACTAACAAACCATTAGGAGAAATAATTTCTGTGTTTTTCCTCATTAAATCACCGCGAACATTACCTAACGTGCATGGCATATATTGTGAATTTTTCCTTGTTTGTTATAGTAAGAAAACGTTTCTCTTTGTCACCTTTAATTAAATCTTATCTGTAGCCTCCAACTATACGGGATTGGGGATTGCAATACTTTTTGCCTCTAGATGACAATACTTGGTACTAGGGAAAAAAAAGATAAAACATTTTAGCATATACCAATGCTTCTTATTTTTTTTTTTTTTTTTTTTTTTGCTTACGCCTCGTTGACGTTGAGGTCATTAGAGGGGGGAATGGAACGGGGCAAGGAATGTAAAGGAATTCGTCCCTCACCTTTTGAAGGAACCATCACGGGATTTACCTGAGTGATTTGGGGAAACCATGGAAAACCCAAATCTGGATGCCGGGACGCGGATTCGAACAAACGTCCTCGTGAACGCGAGACCAGAACGTCAACCATTCACCCACCCACGCGCACAAAGTAACGGGAAAATGTTAGTTTCTTTATAAGTGAACTGTTAAAATGAAAAAAAAGGAAAGGTCGTCAAGTTACTGTGAGTCGGTTACTGCAAAATGCTAGGCCAATGAATGAGAACTGAGAGATACGAGCAGCTAGCAGCCGCCGGCGCATCAGTTGTTCGTGTCACAAATCACTACTGTGTGCCCACCTCGGTGGTCCCGCCTGATCCCGTCTCCTTGCGGCGTGCTGATGTCAGAGGACGAGGTTAGGTTTTCCGAACCATAAAGTGTGCGCTGCTAATAAAACGCGAGACCCGCCTCAGTGTCTGGCGTTTACTGCCCGCCCCAAATGGACGCTGTTTTATAGCGGCCAGCCGCACTCGACGCGCGCAAGCTTCCGTCGCTGATGGACTTCCTTCAGAGTTAAAACAAAGCCACAAATACTACCACACTTGTGCCAAGGCTGTGAACCTACTGCAAATGACTATGGTCAACTCAACTGCTCTAATTTTTTGATCATTTGATAACTCTTTCCAGTGAATTAGGAATCTTGATTGAGTCTTACTGTCTTCTACATATTACTGGTATTCCGTTGGGTTTTAGCAAGGCTTTAACAAAATTCTCGTAACGAAAATTCAGATTAGATGATATTACTTAGTTCTAACAGTGGAACTACTCCCGCCCGTGTGACTGCCTGATAAAAAAGGTTCACGGCACTAGGGTGGGGAGGTCCCACATTCAATTCCCGGGTCCTGGATACCTGTCTTTCTGTTTGAAGGTTTTCGAATGTTTTACGCAATTATTCGAGCGAACGATTGGTTAGTCCCGAATTTCTGCCTCATCCACTTAAATAAAATTGTACAACATTGAGGCTAGACGTCAACTCAATAACCCGGAAACCTTCGGCGAGTGCGATGATACCCGAACTGTTAGTTACATTGGCTGCCACCGCAGCGCTGCTTGGCTAACCAGAAAATTTCAAACAAATGACTGCATTGACTTTATCTTCCCTTATACCGTTAAATTTCAAATAAACAATTTAATTTCATTTGCACTTACAATATTAAAATACAGAGTAACTATGATGCCACCTAAAATGGAATTATCTCTTGTGTACAACAGATAAAAATTATAAGTCGAGGCAGAAATATATTTAAAAAAATGTGAAATTCATTATAATTTATTTATTTATTATTATTATTATTTATTTACGACGGCTAGTTATAGAAATTCATGTAAGAAGAAAAGCATCCGGTGTTTACAGTGTATTCTACGCAGCTGTTACTGAAACCAACTAGCGACATAACCTGAGATTTTTTTATTATTTTTAACAGAAGATAACAAACAGAAAATTTTATTAAAACTCAGAGAAAGTTTAAAACAAACGTAGGTAATCACATAGGTAATCACTAGTTATTTGTTCTTGAAATTATACTTTACTCAGAAACTTTTTTATAACAGTAAAAAATTCAGTCATTCATAATCAAACGCAGTTATTTAAAAACATCCTAGCCAAATACTCGAAGAACCTAAAAAGAGAAAGTTTACTCACATCACGAAAATTATCAGTAAAAAAGTTAATGGTTAATCGTTATTCGTTTATACCTAGAAACTATTAAAGAAAAAATTCCTGCTTCCACCATACGTGAAACCCGTAATTTTTGACGAGAGTTTGGACTAGTAAATTACATATTTCACAAACAAGGAATACACTAATGATGGGGTTCTAGTGTAATTTTTTTTTTTTTATCTTTCTAGTGCAACTAAAACAAACAAAAAATTGTTTTGTCATACGCGATTCGATGTATTGCATTATCTTCGGAGCCACTTTTTACTACCATAATACATTTCAGTCGAGAAATGTTTCCTCTCAGTCTTTTGTTTTACTTAATCTACGTGTTTAATCTATTTTATTATTTAATTGCGATGTAGCGCACGACCGGTGGCAATTTCCCTACACACCCATTTTCCCCCTTTTCTGTACACATCTAGTTATACTCTCTACAAATTTCAACTTTAATTTCTTTCAACGTTTTTTGTAAATTATTCAACAATTCTCTTGGTAACTTATTCCATTCTCTGACCCCCTTACCAACGAAAGAAAATCTTCCCACACCCTTGTTCCTGAAATCGACTGCCAGCCATTTCACACACGCACTGTCGTGTTTTGTAATAGGAAATATGTTTAATTTTTTTCGCAATCACACTATTATTTACCAACTACAGTGCTTGGTTAATAACCTGTCATTACAATGAAGTATTTAGCTGGTTGCAGATGAAGAAAAACACCTACAAGCTGTATTTTTTTTTAAATTAACTAATGAACTAAATACTTAATATTTTTAAAATAGTTGATCAGTGGAAATGTAATGGGGAATGTTAGTAGAGTGAAAAATTAGCCCACCTACTCTGGAAGTTATCATTTCTCACGAATTTTCGATGATTGTTGAAACTGATAAGACTAACTCATATAATGTAATTTGTTCCTGAGAAAAACATGACACGCTTTACCTTGGTAGCAACTTTTTCGTGAAAGTGATGAACCTTCTATATAAAATATTTCAAAAAGCACTTCACTCCTTTCCAGCTTACTGGCGTAAATGATGTTACTCAGTGGCGGATCTAGGAATTTTCGAAGCCGGGGCAAAAACAACGAGACAGCCACTCCATCATTATTTTTTCCACCACCTCGAGTCAGTGTTACTTATTACATTTTAAATTTACTGTTTCACATATATATTTTGTTTATTCAACACCTTTACCTGCATGATACCAGAATGATGAAACGCCTGTTTCCTTAGGTGTGTAGAAGAATAATGGTAATTCAGTGTGAATACTTGATTTCGACGTTCCCGAATCGTGTAAGTGATGCCGATAAGAGACTTCTCTGAGCAGAGCGTTGACCTTTATTCGGGTAATTAAGGGCCTCTTGGAGTTATGAGCAATAAGTGAAGCTCCTCGAATTAGTATCATTAATGCGGATGGATGAGCGTTGTGCCATCCGACAGCTAATTGGTCTGTGCGGCCGACCCGCTGCTCTCGTCTTCAGTCCGCCCTTTTCATACGTTGCAGTGAGCGGTCTGGTAGCTCAGTGGTTAAAGGCGTCGTGATCGAACGGTTCCCGATTCGAATCCCTTTCTCGGCGGGGATTCTCAAAGGCTCTTAACCAAACCATCACCTCTAGCACAGCTTTCTGAGAAATTTGAAGTACGCCAGAAAGATTCCATGGTTCGGATTCCACTTTAAACTCCAGGTCCCCTGTACCCGGTAGGATTGTCGGGTTAGGTTAAGGCGGCTATGACAAGGGTGGAATGCGCAGCCAATAGAAACTCTGTCACGAGGTCATTGTAACCACATGAAATTATTATCATACGTTGCAGTCACTTTGGACTGGGCTTTCATAGAAACGGCAGGGGGCTCTACAGCAATTCAGTTGCAAAATTACGAGTTAAGTGTTTGACAAAATCCTCGGTCTCTTATACTGTACAACTTCGAGGATATAGTTTTAGATTAAGGTGTAGAAATTTCTAAGCTGGTTTAAGTTACATAAACAGGGTTTGTAAGCTTACTTGATACACTCGTTTATATGCGTGGGTGTTTTAGTATACCTTGGATTATAGACAAAACCTGATATCTGTCAGGGATTGGAATAAATTACCAAGAGAAATGATGAATAATTTACCAAAAATACTGAAAGAATTTAAAGTTCAAATAAGTAGGTTGGAAGAGAAAAAGATAAAAATAGGTTTTTTTATGGCATTCGGCTACTGAGGACACACAGCCAGCTCAGTGGGGTTCCCCGGATTCTTTCAATGTATTAGTTTCTCCAGAATACATTGTTGCTATTAAGTTTGATCACAAGGACACTACAACAGGGACATGAAATTCACACACACAACACTAAACATCCATGCCCTCGGCAGGACTCGAACCGGCGACCTTCGGCACGTGGAGCTAGCACTCTAGCCCCTACACTATCGAAGCCAGCAAAAATAGTTGTGTACGGGAAATTGCCACAGGAGAGTGAGCTCCATAGCAATTATATTAAATTTAATTAAATTAAATGATCTTAATTTAAATAACTTTACCCCGGTAAACACCACTAACTAATTTGCATCTTTTATCATTCAGAAGATCTATGAAAACCTGTTACATATTTTATTACTAACAATATTTCTCTAACTGTAAATCAGGCAATATTCCTATTCGATTAGGATGAAGCTATTAATTATGAAACACATTCTGTTAAATCGCTTATACCAGCTGCAAGTTGTCAATAACTCGTTTCCTCTCTGATCATGAAATATTTCCAATATAGTTTAATAATTAAATGTTATTGATTATTCTAGTATTTTCCTACTTCGCGTCTCAGCTCAGTATGTGAAAGTGTAACCATAGACACTTGTTATAATATACCGTAGATCAATAGGAACATTTAAATCATACATAATTTTGTAAAGCAGTCTATTTTTAAAGCACACGGGTTATTGGTTCATTAGGCCCATCTGTGTCTCTCTTTATCTGCCACGCCTGATAGTGATGGTATCGGCTTTTTTGTGACTTTACGGCTCGTAGATGCCGAGGTCATTAAAAACGGGAAAGAATTTGACGTTGGCCATCTGGGTATTCGCCCGTGTGATGTTGGTAAACGATGGTAAAGCGAAATCTGACTGGTCGGGCGGGAATTCGAACCGACGTCCTCCGGTAAGCGAGGCTAGAGCGTTACCGCCCACCCACCACACTTGAAAGATACATCGCCTAATTCACTGTTCCGTGTTTATGGTGTCCCCATGTTTCATTCATCTTGATTTAATTATCATTAACAATTTCAGTATAGTGAAACGAATGTGACAGCAAGTAAATAAAAAAGTACAAATGGCACAGAATGTAAAAACGCCATTGTACCGAAAAGATACTGATAGAACTAAACCAAAATAAAAAGATAATAGTACCTCATCCCACGTCATGTACCCCCATCCTGCGAAGGACGTACGGACCCCCAGATTTCCGTTTACCACAGTTTCCCATGATCACCTTACCACACCACACCAATGATGGATAATTTCAGCAATAGAGATCGTCTAATTCCTTTCCCAGTCCAAAAACCTCTTCCGCCTCTAATGACCATGACAAGTGTAAAGCCCTTATCAAAAAAAAGTCTACTTTACAATTCTGAACATGGTCTTTGGAAAAAGTGAAAATGCCGTTTGTTAAAACAAAAAGTAATCAAGAAGCTGTGACTATTGCTTAAAACAAGCTCTTACAAATTCTAAGGAACGTTCTTTGATGCATAATCCCCTCAGACATTATTATAAATTTTCAGAAAGCTCTCAAAAATCGAAGTTAACTGTTTGCGCAAGACTTGTTTCAGTAAGTTGTTAAATCATCGCAGAAGTATACTGAGTCAGACTACCTGTTTAATATGTAGCTAGTGTTACGTTCAGTTTATTGCTCCTCAATCAATCAGTCCTTGGAATTTCTTAAGTTGCTGGATGATGGAGTGGCCTTCGATAAAGCATAGGCTGCCGGTTGCTGCTGCGTTATTACACCGCGAGAAGTGACTGCATCACCCAGAGAGGTACAGTCGCATTCGCTGGACACGGAAGCAGCTGTGTGTGACGTTTTCTCTTGATTGCTTTGATTCTGTAATCAAGCATGCACTTAAACGTCTGTCGATAAAAAATTTCAATTTGAATTCCTTGAATGTAGTTACCTTGTTCGTCACTCATATGTTGGAAGAATTGATAATTTAACTTACTTCTACAGTATAACCAAGGTAAGTCGAACATCGGCAAGTGTAAAAACTCCACAACTCGAAAGAAACACTTACTACCTTCCCTTCAAGCTCCAAAATCTCCAATTTTACAGATAAATCCAGCAGTGCCGAAGAAAAGATATTTTCTGCTTTGTATTCTGTGTAGCTATAGAATGCTAAAAATATTTAAAGCAAAAAAAAAAACTTTTTTAATTATCTATGTTTGTTATCTTACCTGCAACTTTTTTTATGCTTACGCATAGTCATGAATTCTTATGCTGAGGATAAACATTACTTCTGTAATACGAATTTTTACTCATTTCACCTCTGTAACTCAAAATTTGGTAGGAAAGAATTTAAACCTCTGCACGTCGAACATGTACCTACAAAAAACATTCTAAGTCGAAACCTCTATAACTCCAATTTTTTCCCGTGAAGTTTGACTTACCAAGGTTCTACTGTATTATTTTTCCTAAGACTTGCTGTAGTTCACTTTCCTCCTACCTTCGATCACCAAATTCACAAAAAGCAAAACACAAACTTCATAACTTTTACCAGTACATACAGTATGAGTATCTGTTAATGAGAATATTAATTAGAATCACCTTTCACTACCATTATCTGATAATAATCAAGGTTTTAAATTCTATCTTAAGAAGCGTTTCTGTTCCACGCACTGAAATTGGCTAACTTAGATCTTAGGAACAATGTAAAATGCAACTGCCATACCAACTTCCGTTGTCTGTAAGTATGCAAGGAATCGTATCCAATAGACGAACTATCATGGTGACGTTAAATACCAAAATTAGTGGAGATCATTACTATTATAACTAGCCTCTAAGCCCGTTAAAAATGACGGGCTGAATGGCGTGTTCTGACAAGTCATTTATTTGCAGTTGCTTAATTAAACAGAATTATTATAAAATAACGCTCAATGCAGTTCCTCGTGACTTGCGCTGTAGCAAATATTTTCAGTTGACATTCCGGTTCAGGATGAATTTCAACCTAACCACAAACTACATTAATATTACCGCTGGAAAGTCAATACTTCAACCACACTCGCATGTTAAGGACATTACGCATCTCGATATATACTTGAGCCAAAATCTTTATCAATTCTTACATCTTTCCTTTTCGCGATTGGAATCAATATTACAACGTTTGAACGGCTGACGCAGTTACAACGAACTCAGTAAAGTGACGCCAGCGAAAGCAAAGGAAATTACAACAACAAAAACATCTTAACAACTTACATTATTCCACGTATTAATCGTTGTCCAGGCCGCAATCGCGATCAATGTGGAACTACTTCTTTCAGCGTGAAATAATGTTTATGGTAACATGGCTCTCAAGAGATAGCTTAAATTTTTTTAAAAAAGTAAAATTACTCATGCCCTCTGCTGTATCAACAAATTCCTGTTGTCATTGTGACCTATGACTAAATATAACCGTTAATAAATAATGCACGTAACCTATGGTCGTTGTTTGCCCACCACCGAAGCCTCGATGCGTGACGTTATTGACGCGATAGCACAATAATCACCTTAACCTTTTATTAGTATTGATTGCAGAACTCAGTAAGTCGGTATTATTTGTAACTACCCATCACGAATTACACACCTCTAATTTAAAATTTTATAGCCAGTTCTCATAAAAGTTTTAC
Organism: Vandiemenella viatica; assembly: GCA_031002005.1. Lineage (NCBI taxonomy): Eukaryota > Metazoa > Arthropoda > Insecta > Orthoptera > Morabidae > Vandiemenella > Vandiemenella viatica. Next base: position 132,270,648 of record JARYHS010008075.1, on the reverse strand, counting down.
GGACACCGTTTGCTACAACAACCTTTCGATGAGTATGTCTGTTATCTGGTGTTAAAATCGTAAATGAGAATGTTTCTGTAAATTTGTATGTTTTTTCTTTATTTCTGGGCCAATTATTCTGTTCACAGACAGCTGACACGCAATGATAACAAAGAGAGATACGGCAAGAACGAAAAAGAAAATAAACTTACGGCAAACACCATCTTTATGGTTTAGATTTATCCAAATATGTGAAAATTCATTTCCTCTTATCACGCTTAAATGCGGAGCCAACTGCGAACTGTCCTTGCTTATTTCTTGTATAAATACATTCGTTGTAAAGTAATGGCTTTATTAACGTAATTTGACTCCACTTTAAATGTAGGTACGGCGTGTTTTGGATGGTTTAGCCCTATATCCACCTCTCACACTAGCGAGCCGATAGTTCAAGTTTTTATATTACTACAGTATCTGAAATATATCCACCAGTTAACCTAAAGGTATTATTATTATATCAGTAAAGAAAATACACCTTTCTCATCACACATTAAATTTAATATTTCTTTCAATCAACCACGACATTACACACTTGCATTTTACATTACTCCGACAAATTACTATTGCTCGCTCGGTGAGTGATCTTCTTCACCGCGCGAACACAACTGACCGACTGCGCCGGACCAAAGATACTCTATTCATATTCTTACAGACTAAACTATTGCTACCCCTATCACTACAACACAATACTATCTACTATACATGTCATTACAAACATTTACAAAATATTTTACAGTTAAAACAACAATAATAACCTAGTCATACTGAGAAATAATTACACCACCAGCAGAAAATAATAATAATAATAATAATAAACCTGATGTGGTTGTAACAGGAGATCATATAGAAGCAGGTAATATAATATCAAAGGATTAGCACAATTTCTTGATAGGTGGCGAATGGCTCGCATTTCCCGATTTTGTTACTTTGGTTGTGAGGTGGTTAAATATTTTGTTTCACATTTCCGAAAAAGGATTTGCGGACAGTTATCTTCAAAAAAATTTCACTGCTATTTTGATGCTTGTAAAATAAAGAAAAAGAGTAGGGGTATAATTCTAATAGCAGTAAAATAATTGAAGAGGTTTGCAAATAATTTACGGCCTTCTGAGGCTTGAAAATATCGGCTACGCAAAGCTTGTGGGGCGTTCCAGAGACAATTCACTCACTGAAGTTTCCAGATGGTCCCCCATCCCTTGTTAGACTCGAGAGCTAGCCCAGAAAGAAGCGCACGTTTTCCGGATTTCTTCCGCCTCGTTTCGTTTAATATAGTGGGCGGCCTGCGTGAAATGAGAACTTAGGCGATTCGTCTCAGGGATTGCCGCGTCTTGTTTTTATTGCGTTAAAGTTGGCTGCCCTGCGCTACGTGAGCAGGGCGCAAGGTACTGCCACGCGACAGATGTTGCCAACACCCCCACACTAACTTTATTCTCGAACAGACTCGGGGAGTACCACTGCGGGCAGAGTCCCCGGAGCAAGTAAATCTTCTTAGCAACTTTGTATTTTTAAAACGTCCAACCACATTTATGCATAGATACAGGCCTCAGCGTGTATCATAAATCTCGCACAGCTTGCGAACGAATGCGAAACACAGAATTCGTGTTGTGCAGCGCTTCCTATTTGCTCTTGAGCAGCAGATCCATAGAAAACTTTCATGAAAGCCTAGTTCTTAACTGAAGCAAGAAAGAGTTGTTAGTCTTGAAATAGGGACTGGTTCTGAAGGAAGAAAATTACTGAAAAGCAAATTATAACTAATATAGTGAGTTTGATTACACAGCATGCTCATTTGAATTACCAATCACTTGGTCAGAGTGTAAACAACTTAATTTATTAATATCGTCTCATTTGGGAAAACAGTTTAGGAAATCATATTACAATTTTAATTTAGTTTAAAATTCATTACATCATTATACCGGTAACGAAAGTAACAAAAGAATTCTGTTCATGTGTGCTTGAGATGGTAGAAAATATATTCAAACTGCATGCCACACCTGGTATCCTACTGTCAGCGTTCACTATGGAGCTGGGGTGATTCCTCGTTGCGCCTGTGTGTAAGTATTCGTGTCACTGTAAATGTGATTGCTTATGATGGTGTGTGTATTCATTGAAGAATATTGTTTGTGCCGTGGAAGAGAGATGAAAGAAGATAAAGGGCAAAGCCTATTGTCGCTCTGGCCCAATCACGCCCACTCTTCCGAAAGACACCAGGGGTAGCCAATGGTCTAAATCATCACAGATAGAAACAAACAAGAGATATAGGAAAACATCCAGTATGTTCAACGTATTAATATTGGCGATTTACAATCTATGCCTTATGAATTAGTATAACGGAATGAGTGCTAAAAGCATAATATACAGCATTCTGGCACCTTGATAGATATGGTGCGTAGCTCCATACGTCACAGAGGATCTACCGTAGGTTCAGAAAAAAGCGCCCAGCTTACTTTCACCAGACTGTAGATTGTCTCAGATTCCATTTAACATCTGAATTAGTGCATTCCGTTTGCAAAAGACCCTAACCTTATACCCGTGTTTAGGAATGTGTTTTTGACAACCATTATTTATACTGTTGTGCGAAAAAACGATTGGGTCGACTTGGAATAACAGAAATATCGAGAAAGAAAATAAGAAACAGTGAGGTACCGAATTTTTCACAGCCACTTTCTCATTTCAGGAGCAGAAATATTACTCTCATTCCAGAGGTGCTTCTTCGTACACTGGAGAAATTACGGTATTTGAACCTCTGAGACGCCATCTTCCTGCACTTATAATTACAGTTTGCCTCTATAACAAATACCCCTTTTAGATGTGAGGAAAAAATGAAAATAAAAATAAAAATGAGCTGACGTACAAAAGCCTGCAGAAGTTCTGTCTTTCCAGAAAGTGGTGTAGTACAGGTGTAGCGGTGTCCTCGCAGCCCTGCTTTCCTCCACCTAGAAAGTGGCGTCCACAAGTAGAACATCGCTCCGGGCTGTCTGCGGACAGTCCACCTCCACAGCAGCTCCAGAGTAAACGATTACAGTACACTTTAAGAAGACATAGTTTTCCATCTAATATAACTTATACGCATCTTTTGTGGTGTTCGATAATCGGTTACTGTCTTCGAATTGCTCAAACATGATAGCTTAGAAAAATATTTAACATAGGTGGTATAGACACCAACGTCCCGAAGGAACTGATTACCGTGTACTCCTTATTATTCTTATTCTGTGTATCTGGAAGCGGTTAAGGTGTAATGCGAAGGCATGTCATTTACATGAATGTGGATTCAGAGTAATACTTTGAATTACGAACTGTTACTGCATAAAAACAGTTTGAAATGCTGATACCATAACGTTGTTGCAGTATACGTCCAATTTCCACAATTTGATAAAATTCAAATGATAAGTCAATCAAAATCAGCGTCAGTCATTGTATCATTTAGCGTATCACAGAAAAAAACTGTAAACTGTGTTCACAGTGTTGTTACTAAAATTAACGCTCTTGTTAATTCAATTCATTGATACGTTCCTCAAAATTGACCATTTAATCCATTTGATTTCTTCCTTTGTATCGTTGAACATTCGAAAAAAATTGGTGTTACACGAAAATACAACTGTCATCCGGTTCTAAAACCACTGTTGATAGGCTCGTCTGCTTCGTCCTTACATAAGGATGATAAAAACATAACCTCACCATTCTAAATATATCACAGTAGGTAACAGACATAGGATCTAGTGACTCTAAATTAACTTGGGGCCTGAACCTGATCTATTTCTCAACACAGTCGGCTCTCCAATAACGTTCCAGTGCTGTCTTGGCAGCAACATAAAAGCATTACGCAGTAAAGTCGAAAAAAAAGAGAAGACACCTTATATGGGGTCGCTATCTGCCTTGAACTGGGTTCTAAAAAAAAACTTTTTAAGATTTTGAAACATATAGAAGAATGAAGGAGACAATTTCCGGTACCAACTATAAATCTTGCTCGTGATTTGAAGCAACCGCAGTGAAGACTAATGAAGAGGAACACTGTCCTGATGAAACGGCACCTTTTATGAAGATCTGTCTTATTTCATTTGTAACACATTCTTATAACAGTAAACCCCCGTTGCAGTTTCACCTCGTTAGCAACTCGAGAAGCATATCCTTGTACCATTACTTTTTCTGGGGTGGCATGGTAATTTACGAACGTTGCTTCAATTCTGGGGTGAAGTGGTGGTCCCAGTGAAGTGGTGAAAACTCCCTCTGGCTTCAGAGTAGACTAGGTTTGTCTCCGAAACCTGAATCCTCGACGCCTGTTGATGTATTGTGAAACGTTTCGGCCAGCAAGCAACACCTTCTTCGTTTAGGAGAACTCATTCAGAATGCGATTTTCTTTTGTTCTTGTAATCTGATATTCTCTCCATTTAAGGAATTGATAATCTTCTGTCTTTATTATTAATTTAATTGCATTGGAGCACACGCTCCGGTGGTAACTCACTTAGTCATTTAATTACCCTATTTTTAAATATCTTATATACTTTGAGTGTTAAATTCCTCCCCCATCCAGCTTTGCGATTTACGAATTTTAATTTTAAATTTCTTCAGCGTTTTTGGTAAATTATTCATCACTCCACTCACTAATTTGTTTCAATCCCTGACACCCTTACCCACTCTCTTATGCCAGCTTGTGTCATGGTCATCTCTTCCGTTCCATGCAATATTCCTAATTCTTTGACCAATATCCTTCCAAGCCCCATCACCATCATATGCCGGTCTTTCATCACCAGGTAACTTACTATCTCCATATTTACCTGAGCGTTTTGTCTTCTTGCGCAGGGATCTTCTTCAGTGCTGACACTCCTTAAACTCACTGTGCGGTAGGCGTGGGCACCCTTTTCAAGTGTTTTCACCATATTCTCGAGAATATTCTACAAAGAAATTCCTTACTTACGTAAATATTTAATCATAGCTCGAAATTCTTTCTTCTCTATTTTACATAATACCTCACTAGCAGCGCCTGGAACAGAACAATTGCTTTCTTCAAGATGTTATAATTTTGAACAATATTATAACAAAGGTGTACCGATCACTCCAGTCTTCCAAAGGTCATGGCCAAATTCCTTCCCATTCCATGTCCCCAATCCTTTGCCGCCCCTAATGACCTCTACGTCGACAAGGTGAAAAGCCAAAATAATAATAAAAACTTATAACTGTTTTAAACCCCTTCCGCCTCGTGCAAAGCTACACCCCCACACCCTCCTTTCGACCGTAACCTTCTCTGAAATTGTTCACTGAGCGTATGACAAAGAAGCCTATAAAAACCTAATCTCGCACTGGGATACGTTCGCTTGAAGAGGCAGTGGGTTGTCGTGGAACGGGATGTAAGAACTTTCAAACGAAGCCAACAAGAAAAGGGAGCGGTGACCGTGAAGCCAGAATTCCTTCGCGGTTTCGCAAGCAATCATTGTGATCAGGTGAGGGAAGGCGCATACTGCCGTGACTGAACTGGATTGTGACTAACACAGAGCGAAAGGGAATGCATACAGAGCAAGTGACGTGAACTCCGAAGGCGATCCGGTAAGAAGGAACTTAGTCGAGGAGATTGCGAGCGATATCAAGTCTGTGCTCAAGGTCTCAACTGCTGCTTTCCGGTAAAATCTCCGTCGTAAATATTAATGTCGTCTACCAATTTCTAAAACGGATTGTGCGAGTGTATTTTAAATGTGATTCTAAATCTTCGCGTGAACCAATAATTTCATCGTACTTACGCCGCCTGCAAGTAACAGAAACACTCAAGGATCCTAGTCATTTGCAATTTTTTCTTCTTTCATTCTCGTTTCTAATTCTATTGCCATGCCGAGTCTCTTTCCTGCTTAAACTGCCAGTTTATCTGGCTATTCAGTATGTGCTGAGTTTTATGAATGGGTACTATAGACAATACACACTACATTGTTCCAAAAACTGAGACTATTATAGCTTCCACATTTGTTCACTGGAGTACCTCACACCCAAAAGCTTTCTCATCCACTCACTAACATCTTTCCCTGACAACAGAAATCTTACATCCGCACCATCCGTTCCCTCACAAAATACCTCCTCATAAGCTAACAGTCTCAACCTCTTCTCACCTCAGCCTCCCAACTGCAATCACCAGCGACTCCTCTCTCTCCACCTTGTAACTTGTAACTTGTTGTAACTGGATGATCGGTCTGGTGGCTCTGTGTTTAAGACGTCTGACTGGAGATTCAAAGGTTCTAATCCGGGTCTCGCCTTGAATTTTCAAAGGCTCTTAACCCAACCTTCACCTTCTGGCACAGCTAGCTGTGTAATGTGGAGTTCGGCAGTTCAGATTCCACATTAAATGATACGCTCTCTATTATCGAGTTAGGTTAGGGTAGCCACCTGAGGCACCTGCGCAGCGAATTTAAAACTCTGTTCCTAGGGGGTCGGACCGTTTGGGGATATCCCAGCCAACAAAGTCACACCGCATGTACTGCACATTAATCCATGGGCTGATATCATGCCACCGGAATCGACTTTACATTCTATTGTCCCAGAAATCCTACAGCATATCTTGCATGGCCACGCTGGTCAGTGGTCGACTCGTACACACATATAAAGCCTCCTCACAGATTAGACCGCCAAACAGACGCCAGCCTCCTTGCAGCATACTTATCACGCCAACAAAGCAGGGAGAGCCAACAGGCGTCCTGACTAACTTAACAATTAATTGATTTTATTTCTTTTAATGCATCTTACAGTTTACTATGTATTATTTCAGAAAGGTCTGGATCAAGTGTGAAGATATGACACATGCACTGTGAATGATAGTCAAATTTGTCTGTAATGTGAAGGAGATCTGATGATTCTACAACCAAAATATATAAAAGCGAGAGAAGCTTAGTTACTTTAACCAAGATGAAGCCGATGAAGTGTAAGTGAGATTTGTACCCAGTTCCATTATTATTAAGGCCATTAACTTTGTAACAAACACAGGAAAAGAAATAGGAGACTAAGGATTATTCTTCCTCTATGAACGCCTTGCCCGTGTCCTAGCGTAAGCGATCACCAAAGGAGATTGTTTACCCAACCGTGGAAACGGGTGGAGATGAACCAAGAGGCCACCCGTTGCCTTCCCAAGTGCGACAGTGTTCGTAAATGTGGTTGTAAGTGTTGATGACTATGATAGTGTAGTGTGTTATTTCTGTTGTGGATGAGAGATAAAACTCAGGTGCCGGTACTTAAGGCCTGCTCTTCCAAAAGACACCTGAAGTGCCGTGCAGATTAACGTACCCATCCGGCAGACGAATCACCATCAACAGTTCCGCAAGTCCTCACTGCACACTTACAGTGGAGAGATTTGTGATTTAACCCAGGACTTTGGTGCAAAATTTGGTGATTAGAAATTGTTCACCACAACCTCTGCTACCCTGCCGGCCAAATCCTGAAGATGAAAAATCTCTTTCCCCATCACCAGGACTCAACTAAACTCTTGTCAGGAGCCGGACGCCATCACGGTGGCGCAACCAGTTGAGCCAAATTGTCTTCTAAGTGGGTATAGTAATTTGTGAATTTTTAACTATGACAGAAATATAATTTAAAACCTTACGAAAGCGCATGCATTCTAAGTTCTGTGTGGATTTTAAATTTATCTTTTTCTCTGCATCTCCGTGTCATCAGATACAACGTGTTTCAATATGGCTATGAGAATCTTCTAGTGAAGAAAACTGATGCGTGGCATTTGGAACGCATGATGCGTGCTCGCCCTTTCTCGTCGCGCGGAGGCGTTTAATTATTTGCCGGCCGTCCTTCCTAATTGCCTGTACCGCCCTGCGCCTTGCTGTACGCCTCTCAGGGGAGACCCAGGTCCCACTCCTCGGAACGAGCGATGTAATTGAACGACTCCCTCTGAATGGGAAACGACCAATCTGATCGGCAACCCATTCCCGGGCTACATTCTAGAAGTGCGCCTGCACTTCCGCTCGCAATTACCGAGCCCTTGATATAGAGAACGTGGCGATTGACTTGCATACAACGTCTTCTGAAAACTTCTCGGCCTAAAACAAAGAGGAAGATATTACCTCCAATTTTTTTGTAATCATCACATACAATATGAGTATAGTACAAAATTATAAATCATCGTATAAAGTAATTTCTTTAATACAGTTGTAAGAGGCATAGGTGCGTTTCATGAAAAAATGAATATCAGTACTGCACAGTATTAAAACACTCAATAGAGAAAGGGATATAAGGTTTATGAGAATTTTGTCTTTCATTTTCAAAAGTTCAATTATGATCTGGTGAATTTTAAAGTGATCACACCATTTCCGAAACTGATTTTATGATCTACCTAATTGGCTGGATTGCTGTATTGTTCCATTTGTGTCAATATCACGCCCCACCAATCATTATTCTTTTACTTAATTAATTGTATATGCTTATAAATAATTGTACTAATGAAGTCTGTAGTGTGTGTTGTTTTTGCGGGATGGAATAGGTTAGTATCGATAAGTAATGTTAAGATATTTGGTTGTTGCGATTGTACTCAGCGAAGAGGCGGGCGCGAATTGTCGTAACGCAGGCATGTGTATCTGAGGCTCCGGACTATGGATGTCGTAAAAAAATTGTAATTTAATTGCGATGAAGCGCATGCTGCAGCGGCAATTTCCATACGCACCCACTTCTCCCTTTCCTGTACCTACCTACTTTTGTTCTCTACAAAATTCAACTTTAAATTGTTTCAATACGTGTCTGTAATCATGACAAGCAGAGATGTTACGAATGTTAAAATAATGGTTTTGCTAATGGAATAAATCGATTGTTTTATTTATTTTTTGGAACTGTGATTATAATTCCTTCGTAACAATAGTTCCTATCATTTTGGCAAATGAAATTAATTAACAGTGTTACAATTTCTAAATTAAACGAGCAGCAGCTTAAATGTGTTCGTGATGAGTTGGATGTTCTCATCCATTACGCGCTGTAAATTCACGTAGAGTGAAATGGCTCCCTGGTGCCACGTGACCTCTTATCCCAAACCACCTCGCAGTGCATGTGGAGCTGGGACAACAACAATGTAGACTGGATGATGGTTCGTTCGCCCGATGGGGACCTTAAACTTCAAGACCACTTGGAGTCTTTCGGAAGAGTAGGCCTAAATGTGCTGGAACCTAGTTTCACCCGCTCCCCTTCATGGTCTGTTATCCGCAGCACACTATAATGATTCACTATGCTAACACGGTCACATTGCCAACACAAAACACTAAAACTTACCAACACTTCCACTGCAGTTAACAATTCTTCTAGAGGCTGTTCTGAAGGGATGATATGCTCCGTGGAAGTAGCATTCCATCGAGCTTGGTGGGTGAGCGGTTTGGGAGAACGCGGGTTCGAATCCCCGTCATACTATCCATTTTTCGGTTTTCCATGGTTTCCCGAAATGCCAAGATGGTTCCTTTAAAAGTCCTTGGCGGAGTTGATTCCCGTTCCTTGCTCCAATAATTTACCGCCTCTAACGATCTCGACTGCGACGAGGCGTAACTTTCAGGTGCCATCCACAAATTACGTCTCTCAAATTTCGTTGTATTATGACTCCCCTTTCCCATCCTTCCTTTGTCACACGTTGTAGACACTCCCCCTTCCCGCTCACACGGTTAACGTATGAATAGCCACAAAGCACTAAGAAAACAAATTAACAAACAAACAGCATGCGCCCCGCTAGGTCGCTATGATACACTAAAAATTCCTAGTTAACAACGGTACTTACATATAAATAGTTCCAACCGGGGTGTAGAGTAGTACTGCAATTTTTTCCCTTTGTGACTGATCAGTACTTCAGTTAATGGCCTAATTTATAGCTTCATGCTTTTAGACAGCTTTTTGCATTGGCAAATGAACGTAACTATTACACCGGTCACATTAGAAATTGGCTGAGGAGTCCGGAAGCATCTTAAGACAAGGTCGGTGTTACAACCGCTGTGACCGCAGAGAAGAAATTAGAAGAGGAGAGTGTGGGCGTTGCGGGGAAAGTGAAAGTGCAGCCGCAGTGTTTCCTGTCGCAACCGCTTCGTGAGCGACGTGATGGGAAAACGACGCCTCACAGCGCTCGTGCCTTACGCTAAAAGAGCAGCAACTACTTCTTCAAACGCCTCACAATGCACTCACATTCTGAGCAAATCGCAGCGGTTATTTTTTATTTATTTAAAAAAAAAAAAAAAACATGACATGTCACTCCATTTTTAAATCAGCGAGTAAATTCCAATAGACCTGAAGAATCTGAGTTAAAACAGAAGAAAGAGTGCTAACTAAAATGTAACTGGGTACAAAAAAGTGGAAAAATGAATGTGTAGGGAAATTGCCATCGGAGAGTGCATTCCATTGCAATTAAATTAAATTAATCAAGAAAACTAACTCCGGAATCATCTAAATCATTTTTCGCGATGAGATTAATAAATTTATGTTCAAAAATTCAAGAAAAATATTAGTAATCCTCTTTGCTGAACTGTAGCAGGAATGATGGAAAATATAGAAAGAACGATTATGGTGTCGGCCGCTCCTATTGATGTGTGTTGAATCTACCACACTGCTGGAAAAGGTCTGCTATTAGAATGGAAAATTTCCACAATGACTAATATCGAATAGAGAACTGTGGAATTGAAACAACTAACACCTACTTTCAAATAGAAATGATAGTAGGCCTATAAGTAGGATTGTGGCGATTAGATACCGTACTGATGCCTGCAAATAGTCCCTCCGTTCTGTTGGGAGACAGACAGTAGCAGATACAAAATAGCCTATACCACATAGAAGCTGCTCAAAAGTTATGTACGAATATAAATGTACATAACATATTCAGATGGAAATTGAAGGAAATGTGATGTTTATGGTAACATATTCGGTACGAGATTTTATAATTACAGCCATTAATAAACTGATTACTTAAAATATTTTGGTACTATAGCGCAGAAGTAATGTTTCATCCGATTTCAGTATATCATAGACTAAAAAAAATATAACGCATTTTATTTGATTTGAAGCGCAAAGAAATTTGTTTACCGGTGGCATTAGTACTAAGATCCTACATACGCGTCCAACTGATAATAATTGTTAGGTAATGTTATACAGCTATCGCATTTCTAAATATGATGTAGTTTATTAGGTGGAACTGGTATTTGAACTTGAACCAGCTTTCCGCTCTTTTTGGAAAAAACAAAACTAAATTTATTGGTGAAAAATTTGCTTGGGGACATGCTCATGATAATTACTGCTAGTGTTGTCTATCGCACAGAATACTTTGTTGGTAATGACACCGTACGGTGGGGAAAATTTTTCTGGTTTTGTTAGAATGGTCACTAGATTTTTTGAATATTTTTCCACAAAAGTTAAATGAAATATAATCCAGAATCAGATTGCAATTAGATTAGAAAATTTTTAAACCACACTCAGACTGAAGATAAATTGAGCTTCTTGACAGAAAAGTGGCCTCAGTGCACAACTTTACGGATTATAATGTGTCGATACTAAAATTTTGTAGCATTGAAACACTATTTTTCGTTCTTCTTGCTGTGTCCAGTAGACGGCTAGGTTGAATGAATCAGGTTTGCCAAAGACAAAGAACAAATGTCGTCGTCTGTTTTGCCAATAGTATGAGCTTATTGTTGATTGAGCTATTTTCCAGACACAGGGAACCATCCTAGCATTTCGTCTACTTGGTGATAAAAAAACTGATTAAATGGTAATAAGGACGACCGATATGTATTAGGTGGCAGAATTTGCACTTGTATTAGTCGTAACTGTATGGCACATGTTTAATGCCCTGAGTGCAAATGTGTGGTTCTTGCTGCATTTCCAAGTAACTCGTTTAAATATAGACGTAATTGAGTCCGTTTACAGGCTTTCAGTCGCACGGAGAGAAGGTTCGGAAGTTTACGGTTGGGGGCGTACCAGTCGACCCGTGGCATCCTGTAATTAAAGTCGTTAAGTAAGATCGCAGATTCACGTCCGGTGCTGTCGCTTTGTGCAGTGCTGCAGTAGTTTCAGGGTCAGCGCCCGCTGCGTTGTTGCGGCAAGTGAAAGGCGAGTAGACAAGGAGCGGCTGTGCGGAGTTGATAAGCGACCAGCCGGCTGACAAACAGGGCCGCCTTATCTGCACGCTGCCAGGTGACAAGCGGCACGAGCAAGCGAAAGCAGTCAGAGGAGTTAAAACAAAAGTTAAGCAAAACATTACAACACTGATAAATAAATAGCGCCAAAACAATTGAGGAAAATGATCCACAACCTCCACATATTACAACACTTCATAGGTAGAGGTTTAGCCAGCTAAATGTCGGATTCTATGTCACGAATCAATTTCGAGACATCATCTCCACAACAATACCGTGGGTGGAGGTGAACAGCAACGTTCTGCCTCGTATTCGATAGTACTCGGGTTCGAATCTCACTCCAGCCACCCAGATTACGGTTTTCGATAGATTTACTATCTCATTCCAAGATGGTTCCTTCAAAATGCCATGGTAGACTGCCTTTCCGTTCCTTCCCCCAGTCCTTTCCCATCACTGAACAGCTCGACTCCGAAAAGACACAAACAAAATTCACAACTGCTTCACAAGACAAACATTTTTTCGGCATCTCAGCAGGACCGGTGGTAGTAACTACACAAAAGACCTTCAGTTGTTTCCTTTATGGTGAAAAACAGAATAGCTAATGTGTGGCAGGAGCTAGTTTGGGAATCATTACAAGATAGGAGGCGGACGAACGTAGAGTTTTAAATCTGTAAGGCATGCGTTAGCTATCAGAACTGTATTGGAATAGTTACGAGTATTGTATGGAAGGAAGGAGATGTCAACGACCACTTGCTGGCAGTTGATTTCAGTCAAAAGGAAGCAGAAAGACTTTGTTGTTGTTGCTAAGGGAGCCAAGGATTAAAATAAAATTTCAAAGGAAATGCTGTACAATTCTAGAAACAGTGAAAGCATTATAAATTAAAAATTTGCAAGCGTTAAGGGTAGGTTTGTAGTGATATTGACATAAAAGAATTTTAATAATTAAAATCATGAAATAGTGGTGTCAGAAAATCAGCAACGGGGCCAGTGCTTCATCACAGTTAAAGTAAATAAATTAAAATAACCCCTCGATAATATGTCAATGGTATATGTTTTTAGGTTACCCAACTGGCAGATATTAGAACAATTATCATCACTTAAAGTTAATTGAAGTCTTGAAAGCTGCAAAAGTTATTGTAAATAATTTCGTTTCTACTGAAGAGGAGATAAGGCTTAATGGAGTATCAAAGTTCATTTTTTGTTATAATGTAACCAAGTAATGAAATAATACAGTTTGGAGTAGCAAACGTATTAGTAAACTTTCTTTTTTTATTGCTTATGGTTTTACGCCTCGTCGATATCGTGGTTATTAGGGGTGAGAAAGAACTGACGCCAAGGAACGGTAACGTCATTTTGAAGGAACTATCCCGCCTTTTACTTGGAACCACGGAAAAATCAGATATTTGAATCCGCGTCTTCCCGTATGCGAGACCGTAGCGTTACCGCTCATTCAACCCGCTCTGTTAAGTAAAGTAAGAAAGCTTCTTAGATACTCAGAATTACGTAACTTAATATGATACAGTAATAGAAGAAGAATAAGAATAAAGGGTAAGAAGTTGTGATATGAGTTTTATACGTATAGTAGTATCAGCACCTGACGCTAATTACAGATAATTCCCCAAAAGGTTTACGATGTCATATGCCAAACGACTTGATTTTCGCTATGTATGAACTCGTTGATACGCTTAACAGGCACTGTAAAACTATTAATTTAACATGCCCCATTACAAAGTATCGGAAACCCGAAGGTCTACGAACCCTGTTAATGTAAACTACGAGAGGTAAGATGCTATAACATCTCAAGGTTTACTTTTTTAAAAAATAGGTTCTGAATTAATATATATATATATAATTGTTACAGTATACAAAAGAACATTAATTAGTGTTCGAGCATTAAACTGACACATTACTGGAACATATATATGTTAATGAAATTATTTCCTCGTTTGTTATGCCACTGATACATAACAGACAATGAATTAAATCAAACTAATGAGAAACTGTCCAGAGCATAGATCTCTTTAACCGACCATATCAGATACGTTGTAGCACCTGTACTCTTACACGTGCTTCGTGTACAGCAGAGCGGGAAGCGCCTGTCTACTGCTCACAATGAAATTTGCGATACTGGAAAAACTCTGACAGCAAACATCTCAATACAAAAAGCATTCAAGTCGGATGAACTCAGTTTATATACGTATTATAACGTTGTTGACGATATTATATCGAACATATTTGTTCAATAAAGAAGGAACTAGTAGTTTTTTTAGCCACTGCCTAAAAAAAATTGTGGAACATAGAAGATAATGTAAGGAAGATATGAGGATTAGAAACATTCTGCGTAGGGAGACTTAAACCTACATATTCACTCGCTTGGGTTTCTTTTTATAATTTCCAAGTAGCATAAAGCCTTTGATGATGAACTGATGTGAGGACTTCGGAGTCCCTCGACCGATACAGCAGCTGTGGAGTCTTCAATGGAAACCAGAAGGCGTGGCCAAAGGAATTCATGCAACACTGCAAGTTATGCCAAATGTATGCCACAATATTATATCTCTCGCCAAATATGGATTTTCCCCCCCACCCCCACCCCACCCCACCCCATAGAAATTTCTGAAAAAATCGTTACTTATTTTGCAACAGTTACTAAAACAAAAGAAAAATATTATTTCCAGTAACTAATTATAAAATAAATATGTATACAAAAAATATAAATTCTCAATAAACTAAATGAAACATGTAGAAAAATAAGAAAATCAACACGGAATTGAGCCATAACGGAATGTAGTACTGCCAACAAATAGCAAGAACTAAAAATAATGATTAAGAAGAATTGGAATTTCAGTAAATGGCTAAAACGTTAAGCTGAAGAAAGTTAATAATTATCTATCTCAGATCTGTGCGTTGAGACAGACACTTCTCACTTCCTACTTTGCAGACTGCTCCACAAGAACGTTGGCTTTATAATAGTTGCTATTAACCTTATTATGCCAATGAAACTATTTTACTCTCGGACGCATTTCACCTCTCCTCAAGTTTCTCCAGCGATCGAAATTTATACTTTACATTGATGGTGCGACGTGTAATAGCTGCTTGCGCTTGTTTTCACCAAGTATGATGCTTTCATGTTGCGCATATTTTTTGATTACATCAAGTTTTGTTGAAGTAAAAATTACCTTTTACAAAATGAGGTAGTATTACCTATTGTATTCAGTAGCGTATCAGACAATTTCATACGTAATAAGCTATTGTCTTTTGTGTCAGACAGTCCCAAACACCCGCGCGTTGATATGAAGACACCCTCCAGAAATGCTAACTCACTACTCGGGATAAATTATACTACAGAGTGTAATTTTTACTATAGCTTTCGTGATGGGTATTTTTTTTAGGCTGCGTGTCCCACAGCAAAATGTATCTTGCAAAAATGCAGAAAGATTTACGTCCATCCGTACAATGTTCCTATCTCGTAAATCATTAGACCCATCAGATCACATTTTAGCTTGTTCTTGCTGAAACTAATGTAAAAGTGTATATGGTGTAATAAAACGAATCAAAATATTATTATATGTCATGATCTCCGTAGTCTGTGGTTGTTCAAACGTGGTTGTTCAAACGTGGTTATTAACTACAGTAGAAAATGCTACTTAGTTACTAATTAACTATTTTCCTTATGATTTTTAAAGACGCTATCATTTACTATTTCACAGCCATCAGTCTGTTCTTGGTTGTGATCAGTTAAGATAAACTCATGTGTTCTATTATATTTATAGCCTTCCACCTTTTTGTGTAAGTGCATACACAAATCAGCATCTGGGCTAATAAGCCAGATTTCACTGTCTTTGAGTTACTAATGCGAACCCGCACTATAGTGTTTAGATTACTTCAAAACTGTATTCATCAGAACTCTGTTTCTTACAGCTTGTCATCGACTCATACAAGTAATAACTTGAACTAATTCGATCTATCAGTGTTACCATGAGCACAAATGAAAGGCTAAACCTACTGTTTAGTTATTTTCTAAATCGTAAAACCACAGGTGAAACTAGTAACCAATGAAGGAGAAGAGATCTTTGCTCACTGACGCTTCAAAATAATGAAATCCGATAGACAAACCTATTTAGTTACACAGGTATTTTTTTTTTTTTTAATTATGCCATGGCTGAATTCTTTCCAGTTCCTTGCCCATAGACCCTCCCTCGACGTCAACGAGGCATAAAAAAAAATATGCTTTATATTTTCGTGATAGGTATTTTTTTAGGCTGCATGTCCCACAGAAAAATGTTTCTTGCAAAAATGCTGAAAGATTTACGTCCATCCGTGTAATGTTCCTCTCTCGCAAATCATTAGACCCAGCAGAACACATCTTAGCTTGTTTTAAAATATATTACATGTTCAATTTTGTTTTCGAAGACTAACACATACTGTGGCAATGATCTGTGCTCCCTTAATTAAGTGTGTGTGTGTGTGTAATAGTGAACGTACTGAGCCATATCGCCTCGAAACGTCTGCATATCGGCTGCGCGTTTTGGTCGTCGGTTGACACTGCGCGGGGTCCTGAGTAGTGCTTGTGCGGGTGATTCGGAAGCCATCGCGTGTGATCTCGTGCACACACGAGGGACATTTGCGTTAGCCGGACGTTTGCGCGTGACCGATTCCCGTCGTGCTAGATCCATTTACCCCGGTCACTTCATTTGGCGTATTATGTTGATCAATGCCTTTGTGAACGGTTCGTCAGTTAAGGGCTTCCCGTGAGTACAAATCAAATAGTCTTTGCACTGCAGGCTCGATTATCCGTATTTAGCAACGAAGGCTCGTGTCAATTGGGAAAACCCATACATGTCTGTAGCTTCCGATTCATCCAGTGCAAAAATATGTATGGTGTGTTTCATTGAATACAATTCATTATTTTCTGAACAACATTCTCGTAACACCTGTTTTGAGAATATAGATAGCAGTTCCTAGCGAATTATCCAAACATTTAAAAAAATATATATTTTTGGCGTTCGGTACCAAGACCATACAGCCAGAAAAAGGTAAACATAATAATTTGAAAATTTTTTTAAGAAAAATTTAACAGTGATTCATCACTGATAATATTCATATAATATAACTCTTTGGCAATAGAGGCTGGATTTTATTTTTATTTGATTGTCCAGTAAAAATTTTACTATGACTCTACGGATGCATTGGTCCTCCTTGGAAATACGTTCACAACATTTGTTGGTAAGTTTATGCCTGATTGCTACATATCTTCCAACAGTCTTGACGATTTTTGAAGAAAGAATAGCATCTAACATCAATAAATTTTCTTATCAGAGTCAGGGTAATGAAGTGAGACTCCAGTGATCAGGCAAGAGCTTCATCTAATAACTGAGTGATATAGTTACGGATGTTCATTGTGTAAATCTGTAGGTCCTTTCATTTGATTCACAGTATTGTTT
Organism: Vandiemenella viatica; assembly: GCA_031002005.1. Classification (NCBI taxonomy): domain Eukaryota; kingdom Metazoa; phylum Arthropoda; class Insecta; order Orthoptera; family Morabidae; genus Vandiemenella; species Vandiemenella viatica. The sequence continues at coordinate 132,253,112 of JARYHS010008075.1, read as the reverse complement.
TCAATGGGGCTGGGAAACTTGATTCAGTAGCTAGGTCATTTATTGCTACACTAATGAGTGAGCGTGGAATTCTTCTGAAACGAGTGATGGATGAAATGATTAGGTGAAGTTGTAGCATTTATTTTTGCTTACGTAGCATCGACGTCGAGGTTATTAGAGCCGGGAGAAGATGGTGGACAGTAAACTGGAAGGAATTCGACCATTGTCTTTTGAGATTAACATTTCGGCATTCGCTTGAGTGTTTTCGAGAAACCATGGAAAACCGAACGGGGATTTGAACCAGCTTCCTCCCGAATGCTACGTCTGAGCTCTTTCACTCGGCTGAGAAGTATTACTTTGTTCATCACAGTGCAACGCGAACGAATACATTTACTGAGTTTATAGCATTAAAACAACTTTGTCGAGTTTTCTTTTTTTAATTAAAAAGAGGGGAATAAATTTGAGACGAACTGCCGCCGGGCAGATTAATAACTGGTCGGAATCTAATCTGGCGTGTGTTTGCACTGTGTCCACTCGGTGGCGTAACGCAGTTACTGTGTAGTCGCCAGCTCAAAGGACTCGTCTGCCGCCGAGCCACTTCAAGGGACCGACTCAACACAATCACGCAGGGCAGAGCTCACTTCCCAATACTTCTTCTAATTCGTTGGATGACGCAATATGGTTGGGCGAAAATTATTTTCTTGCTCCTGTATCTCGTCAAAACTGTCGCTGCATAATTAACGCTAAAACACATTTCTTGCATCATTTCCAAGTCAAGTAGAGCTAAAGATGGATTATGATTCGTGAAGGTAGGGCTTCGTATTTCGATTGTTGACGTTTCGCACTAAGAATGAGGGGATTCAACCAGCGCCATAGTTCGACCTTTCATTACTTCTCTGACCAATTTTCTGAGAGTGAGTAGCTCCGAACGTTGCAATGCGGGACCCCGCATTAATTGACAGTCTGGTGCGCGGATCCCGCACAACTTTGCGCGGATCCGCAGTTAGTAATGTATCACGAAAGAGTGTGCCAGTCCGCTGCACGTTGTTGCCCATGTCGGCCCAGTATGATTTTCTACAGGTCATAGTGGACAGAGCAATAATACTCGTAAAATCTGACATTATTATTATTATTAGGCTTTTACGACCTTACTGTATCACTTTGGTCAATCATTTTCTGGAAGTCTTCATAGGCATGTGCAGGCTACGTTTTTTCCGAATTGCAGTATCTTTTAATTCGCTGTGATCTTCTTTGTTTTTTCCTCATCTGTAAGTACTCCCTTCATTATGTGTCATTTGTCTATTTTTGTTTAAAATCTTATTTTATTGTCTTTTAATTTTTTTATGTGGGCATATTTAAAGCTTTATGACTGAGCGAGAGAGACCGAAAGTAGAAGATTGTTGCTGCTGTATTTTCCTGAGTTGTTCACTCAGGCTTTCTAACTAACATTTGATTCCAAGAGGAAGGATTTGTTTTCCGATTAATATTACTTTTTTCTTTTCTTCTTTCTTTCTTTCTTTTTCTGTGGTTTTACGCCTCGTCGACGTTGAGGCCATTAGAGGCGGCGGAATTGGGGACAATGATTGGGAAGAATTCGACCATGACGTTTTAAAGGAACCATCCCGTTATTCGCCTGGAGTGATTCGGGGAAACCATGGAAAACCGAAATCTGAATGGTCGGATAGGGATTCAAAACCACATCCTCCTGTATTCGGGTCCAGAGCACACTAATGTCTACCAATTTAGTTCTTTGTGCCATTTAATTTTCAATGCACCTGTTATCAGCTGCAATGTAATGCTATCTGCAAACAGTAATGTCATTTTTTCATTATCTGAGAATTGTTGTAACTCGGCAAACAAAACGCAAACTCTAAAGTCTTATTCCTTTGTGTCTGGAAGTAAATACTGCTCGCAGTAATCATGGTTCGCCCGAAATCCGCAAACAGGGATTCCGTGCCTTTTAAAACCTTCTCTCGCGCACCACTAAGCCTTATTCTTTAACAATGATTTATACTATCGTGTGTGCGGCCGGCTAGTTTGGTATGCCGTGCGCGTTAATCCGAGGGGCTTAGAGCCAGGGCGGGTGCGTGTGCACGGAGGGCATTCGGCACACCTGACTTGCTGCAAATCTACCGGATTTACCACATAATACGAGAATATGTCTAACCTGGGTGCAACACAATGTTCATCGGGGAGGAGTCTTGGTCACTTAGTGCTCTCGTTTAGAAGGTAAACATGTTTCTTTCACACAGATGTACCAGCCAGATTGGCTGCGCGTGTTAAAGTATCGCCACCATACTGGATTCAGTGGATTGGAAAGGTACAATGGGACTGATTGCGGTTTGGAGGCGTTTTTCCGCACTCATCAAACAATCTCGGTCTCATAACCTAAGCATTTCACAAACAAAAAATATCTACACTTATCACACACAGAACACAGTTCTACGATCCATAGACAGATGGCAGCACAACATCCCCCAAATATATGTCCAAAGTAACAGGATATAACCACACATCTCTGGTAGTGACTCTCCACATGGAAGATAGAATGGGGAGCAGTCATGAGAAAATCTGCCACAGGACAGAACACTAATAATGGTGATAATTAGGGTTCGGATCTTTATGATTAAAAAATGGAGAAATATGCATGCAAATATGACCTTAAAAACTGGTAAATATGACCTAAAAATAACAAAATATGACCAAACATTTAAATTTACTATACACCAAAACGTGTTCAATTGCACATCTTTTATTTTATCCAATATTGTCACTTTCAAGTAGACAGCATAATTTGTTTCCGTGCACTCACGATACCATTGCAAGATCGATTTTTAAATAGTTTTTGTTGAAGTCATTTACTTTAATTTAATATAATCTACAGAAAAGAACTCTTTCCTTGTATTAAAATACTCTTCTCCAAATACCTTTACGTAACTCCTAACTTCATAAAATTTTATTTTGGGTTTGGCGCTACTCACTGATCCACCACAGGCTCAACGATGACTCAACATTATTTTCAAAAGTGTTGGTGACAGTGAGAAATTGACGCGGATCGACACAGGCATATTGTTGATACATTTTAGAGATTAAAATACTGGCGGAACATTAACGTTTAGTAAGTGACAATAATGTATAACTTAAATTCTTGACTGGTGAATTCTGATTAATTCAGTAACAATTAGTTTTTTTCTCCAACGTATAACAGGATCACAGTTCTTAATTTCGTTTCAACCATAACTTCTAGTGAATTCCCGGTACTATTAAACAATTACCAGCTTTTTCCTCAAAATATGACCATAAATACTATCGTAATATGACCAAAACTAGGGAACTGTCTGAATATGTATTATACGCTATATAAAATACATTTAAATACAATCAGAAAGTTTAATTACTGTTTAATTCAGTATTACAACTCAAAAAGAAGACAGAAAAAATACGACTTGTCATAAAGATCCGAATCCTAGTGAATGTTGACTGGAATTTCCAAAATGTGTTTGGCCAGTTCAGTTTCGTTCCATTTTTAATGACCATCCTTTTGCTTCCTTTTATTTCGCTATTCATATCTGTGACCAAAATCTTTGCTTTAAAAATTTTCTTTTCTTAAGTCGGTTCAATTATGTTTGATTACCAGGAAGCCATTCATCCTTTAGAGATCTTGGCGGACTTCATATATACGGCTGTTTTTTGTACACAGCCGTCCTGTAATTCCAAGCCGAATAATTTTGTTTATAGTGCGCTTAAGCATAAAGCGGACGCTAGATATTTAAACACACACAATAATATTTTGGAGTTTATGAACTTTTAATCTGAATTTATCATGTCGATCTGCCAAACTATCATATCTTTGGCCAAGTCTCCGCCATTGCGTCCACTCAAGTTCTAAGACTAGCTCTCCGATTATTTCCTCTGTCGCTTGAAACATTCGTAGCGTACATGCAAAGAAAAATACAGCATTACTCTGTGAAACTTACGTTCCCTCATTGGTCCTTCACTCTTGTCTGTAAAAGACGTGCATTGGCTGTGAAATTCGTCGATTACGACTCCTCCCGGTTATTCACGAACGAAGGCAACGGAATTGCTATCGTCTTTTATTCCTTGCTTCACTCAAATTCCCACAGTCTTCATACAATTTATGTGCCTACCTGTTATAACAGGGGCCCCTATGTTGACAGCCAAACCTCTCTCGCAAAATCTTTCTCTGGTTTAGTACATTTTCTACTATCCATCGTTCAGAGGCTGTGAACGATGACACTTATCTGACTCGTTAATTTGCCTATTCGGAAAGCAAATAGCACTTGTCCGCTTACTGGTGGTAATACGAATATGCGTTTTTGTTATTACGGACATTACTTGTGTGCTGATTGTTGTTGGAGGTGAATTAATTGGAGAAATAATGGATCTGTCACAAAGTTGTTTTAATTTCCATTTCTTTCAAATGAAGACGTCTTGATGCTATTGAGATACGAAGTTTCACGCCTCATCGTTTGCAGTTTGGGTGAAAATGTCTGCAGTACGGAACAACTTAATTTAATAATCGTAACACAGATAGGTTTTTTTAAATATATATTGCAATGTAACTAACGGCCCACTCGAAGCGGAGACTTAGTGTTCAATTTCTGACGTATTTCAATTCTGCATTTACCAAGCATCGATACATTTACGTGCTCATACTTATTATCTTTTATGCCACCTGTAACACTGAAAATTACTTCTAGCAATCCACAGACATTTAAATCCCGAGATTTAGTGACCATTCGGGTCATCACTAGTTTGTTCAGAGATTTTAAACGAAAACTGTCCCCTTTAGATAGAAGCTACTTTAGATAGAATTTTTAAACATAGTAGGATAGGATAACTGTTATATTTCCTAAAGTATGTGTACTAGTTGGTTATGCGTCTTCAAACCTTGATGACGAATTATCATGCTGACTCCTGCGAGGTAGCGTTCCCTCGCTGCAGCTGTCAGACTCAAGTTTAGCTTTTTTTCACACTATACGGTTTTCACCGAACGGCGGAAACTCGTACGGCGACAAAGTGTCCGTGGCGTGGAGAAGAGTATCGCCCGTATTACACGGCGACGGCAAAACGCCGTCCGGTCGCCGCGTAGCAGCCGGACGGCGACAGATAGCTCAGTTGCGAGCGTGGCCAATGCACGCATTCACATTAGACGGTTTTCAGTCGTACGGTCGTGCCCTCGAACCAATGTAATCGGTGTTTGGCTACGTATTACGTCGTTATTTCTTTAAAAATATGTTTGTGGTCTTCTGTATACTTCATTCTGCTGTGTCATAGTGTTCGATAAAGGCATATTGAGTTAATTTGTTTAGAATTTATTTCAGTGTGCAATATATTAATCACCTATTTCAAGAATATAGTAAAAGAATTCACAAAAATAACATATACAATATTTTAGGCTTTTAGCAGGCGTCATATTAATCAAATATTCCACTTACTTTTTCGGGATTCGCGCTGTTTTGATCGATGTATTTATTACTACCGACGTTTCGGCTCCCAACCTGTGGGCTTCATCAGGGCTGTATAGATTGAAGTATCACTTGTGACGGTTTTCACACCACTCCGTCGTTGATTTTCTCGCTGAGCTAATTGTTTTGGTTATCGGCAGCGGGTGTCAGCTGTTGCAGAGATGTTTTGTCTCTTTCGTCGACTGTTATATAACATTAATGCAATGATTTGTTTACGATTAATTATAATCAAACAGCGCACCACTCAACCACACGGAGCTTGTGATAGAAACCGTACAGTGTGAACGTGGATGCCCGTTCGGAGTTGCACCGTTCGCATTTCTAACGTTCGGTCAAAACCGTATAGTGTGTAAAGAGGCTTAGTGTATAAGTGGTTTTTCAGACGGCGGGCATCTCCAAGGCGCTGATTTTACGCTATTGGCTGTGGTGGTCCAGAATGGGCGCCGCGGAACATCCATTGTTAGGTGTGACAGTCAAATTTGGGAGACTTTTACAATATACTTGACGCTTTGTCCGCAGAATTGGCTATATTTTCTGGCGAGCACGAACTTTCTTAAGAGTCGCGGAGGCAGCTCTTTATGTGCAGTAAGTGGAGGTCTCCTTTGTGTTCTGCGGGGAGGAGGCCGGTCGTGGAGATTTACTGGTTCGCCCTCCATGTGAGAATAAAATGTACCTCCCAGAGAGCTTTTGCAAGTGACACCTCTCTTGTGTGGGTAAGCTCCCGTGGTCTCTTGACTAGTTAATTATCATTCTTAAAAATACTAACAGTATGTTGCAGCCCTCAAATTTCATCTTCCCAATTGTATTAAAAATGTTTACCAATATTTTGTAGCGATTTTCGTATGGAATAAGCTCTGTGAAAAAAGTAAATTCAGTGTAAAGCCGTCGCCCGTGACATCGTTTACTTTATATTTCGAGAGCGAAAGTTCACTTATCTTTTAAAATATATTAATTTGCTGGAACTTTTATCTTAATTTCTTAGATTTTTGACGTCATATCGAAATAAGACATGTCCTATTATATTCTTGGGACCACTGAATGTACAGTATTCAAAAACATATCAAAATAAATTAAACGAACAGACACTTTTTTTGTTTATTTCTCAGTATCTGGATGCCGCATTGAGATAAAATATACCTAATTTTAGTCCTGGGCCGGGGGCTGCATAACGTATGAAACGATGAAAATCTGTCCTGTTGCCTTAACGGTAATCGAGCTGAACAAAACAGAATATTTTTTCGCAGTCAAAATGATTATAATTAACTATATATAAAAGTCTGGTGTTCTAACTTCCCCATCTGAGTATTTCTTTTCCCTTTGTTTTGCCGTCTGAATCTAGTGACATAATGATATGAAAATCTGAAAAAGATTGATTCTTAAATCAATTCACAAAATAATCGGGGTCTTAAAAGATCGATTTATCTAATAATCGATCTTTTTGCGGTTTGGTTTCCGTGTTTGTATTTTCAAAACAATACCCATCATAGAAAACAAATAGTACGCCATAATAAACGATCTTTTATGTTTTTTAAACTAATTAAAGTTTTTTTATAATTAAATCAAAGTTTCAGGTTTACAATAAGACATTTATTTCACAAATGTTTTGGTTACATAAAACAGTTTTGAAATGATATAGTTTACAGGTCTCAGTGCTTAGTGTCCAAGCTGTTCAGGAACAGCAGTCTGTCCAATCTACTATGATCCAAGCGGTTCCGCTCATCACTTGCGATGTTGCCGGCCATTAAAAAGGCGCTCGCAAGGTACTGATGATCCCACTATACAAATTTCTTGGCTGTTGAATAAACGTGATCATAAATTGATTTTTTCTGTTCTTCCCAGTAATGTATTTGATCATACTTCAGGTGCACAACTGCTTGCGACAAATAGTGTTTAAATTCTTCATGTAAACCCTGACTTTCATGTGCAAGTTCATTACATGTAGAAAGTGCTTTTTCACATTCGATTTTCAAGGGTGAAATATCGATTCAGTACTGTAAATCGATTTAAAAATAAAGTTTTTTGGTCCAAAAGATCGATTAATCGATCTTAGATCACCATCCCTAGTGTGAATTCCCAATACCACCAGACATGCTGGATGACGGAAAAATCCACCTGGAAGGAATAAAATTTGTAAAAAAAAAAAAAAAACCCTGACTTAACCGGTATATTAATATTATAGATTATTATCTATATTATATGTAGGTTATGAGCCTGTGATTGGGGATCGTGCTAGCATTCGCCTTGATGATTGCGATGAACTGCCTGTATACCACAGTCAGGACTGGACCTTAGTCCGCTGTACCTCCCTATCCATTACAGCGTGGTGGCGCCTTGACGCGAGCAGTCTCACAAGCGAATCCTGTTTTATCCAATGAAGAATTTACTGTGTGAAGTGTAGGTGATAACGTTTCACACAGTTTCCTTTAACACTCGTTTAGAAAGAGAACTGGTTTCAAATATGAGAATTTTAAAAGTAATGTAGACATTTTTCCGAGAGACAGAAGATTTGTTGGCATTCAAAGATACATCAGAATAAAAAAGATATCATAAATAAGAAAAATCGCTTAAAATTGTGTTATTTTAAAAATACAAAATACATTACGGCTGGAAATGGCAAACTATGTAATATTAGAGTTTCTGATATCCATTTTCAAAATTGTAATATACATGAAGTCAGAAAACTGAAGTTATTTTCACAGTTTTGTATGGAAAAATTTATAAAACTAATAGAAGTACCCAGGAAATTTAATTTGCACTATCATCAGAAACGAAACGAACGTGTTGATGTGTCGTTCCGTTGGCAGTTGCTTAGTAAAAACAACATGTTTCTTATGTGATTTCCGCTCAAATAAATAAAGTTAATTCAATGAACAGAAATGAGTTGGAAAGGTTTTTTATTATTATTATTCTCTACTGTTCCTCAAGAAATTAGAAAGATGGCGTGAAATTTCCGTTGACCCTCCCTTGGTGAAATAATGGACGCCCCCAAAGCTTTAAAGTTTTTCACTATCGTATATGGAAAGCCCCAGATAAATTAGATACCTTGTCGGCAAACCCATCGAAAGGAATAACCAAAGCTAAAGAAATCCTGCGAATGGACATAGTGTAATATCTTCATGCACCTTGTGAAGTAGACAAAGTAAATGCAGGGAGCTTGTACCGGAGTTTGGCCGGAGAAAGGTTTGCGCTCCTCGCGATATTAGATACGAGTCACGAGGCAACCGGATCCACCACGTGCGCCTCCCCCCCCCCGCTCCCCCTCCCCCGTACTCCCACCGCAGAAGGGCATTCTGTTGCCGCCACACCAACACACTCGTTCTGCTTTAATAGCACCCAGTGCTCACAAAGAACAAAAATTAAAACGCCCTCCCGCAAATGTGTTTTCCCGAATATTTAGCAAAATAAAAAGATATATAAATGGCGAAGCGACTCCCAAAACGAGACTAAAAAAAAGAAGCCTAAAATTACAAGAGGTATACAACGTAAAATTTCAATGTCGTGCTTGTATTCCAAGCCTGTTCCAACTTTATCCACACAACATAATACTACATTTAAAGGAACATCCTCCGACATTTCTAACACTAAATAGGCATATTTCAAATGACTTTTCTTACAACTTGAATCACACATAACGTAAATGCGTCTTTATTTATTATTTTTATCAGCTGTTCGCTAATATATAAAACCTTCATCCAGTGCTATACAGTCTGCTAAGGAGTGAACGCATTTCGTCTAAGGATATCACTATTTTTAACAGTATTTAAGTTAGGTGTGTTGCATAATATCTTTTCTTCAGTCGAATATCGTCAATCTGGGCAGAATTTTCACTTTATGCAGCGACAGAAATTGCTATATTTATTTTATTTATCAATCTTGTTCCATGGATCCCTGCTGAGGAAGTACCTCTGGGATGTGAAACATGTCATTGTAATACATATACACATAATATGAGTCATATCATAGTAAATATATATATATATACATATTTTACAAATACAAGAAATAATAATAAACATACATTTTTGCAACTGAGTTTTGCAAACGTCATAATGAGTACAATTAATCATTTTCTTCAAATTCTTGAATGGAGTAGAAGGAGTTGCCAATAAGATAATCTCTAAGTTTTTGTTTGAATACATCTTTATTATCTGAAAGCTGTTTTATACGATTAGGTAGTTTATTAAACAGATGTATCCCAGAATAATTAACTCCTCTTTGTACTAATGACAGAGATGTTTGTGTTTTATGCAAGTTATTTCTGTTTCTTGTATTGAAACTGTGTACCTGTGAATTAGGTGTAAACAGGTTAAAATTTTCTATGACAAAGCTTATGAGAGAATATATATACTGAGAATACAGTGTAAGAATATTGAGTTTCTTAAAGAGTTGTCTGCAAGAAGTTCTTGGTTTTACCCTACACAGAAACCTAATAGCTCTTTTCTGTGCTATGAAAACTTTTTTACTTTGTGAAGAGTTTCCCCAAAAAATTATGCCATATGACATTACTGAATGAAAATATGAGGAGTACACCTATTTCATTAATTCTAGATCTGCTGTTAGAGAAAGTGTTCGTATTGCGAAGGTGGCACTACTTAACTTTGTCAGTAGTGTAGTGATATGATCATGCCAACAGAGTTTCTGATCAATTTTAATACCAAGAAATTTTATACTCTCTGTTTCTAAGATTGTGTTGTTTTTATAGTTTATACATATATCTGGCTGTGCATAGTTTTTTGTTTTAAACCTAATATAATGTGTTTTTTCAAAATTTAATTTTAGTGAATTTGCCTTAAACCAATTTGCTACTACTCTAAGTACTTCATTTACATTAAATTCTATAGTACTGTTTGGTGTTTTATGCACAGTCAGGTTAGTGTCATCTGCAAATAAAACACTCTTAACTTTGTCGGATAAATTTCCAGGAAGGTCATTGATGTATAACAGAAAGAGGAGGGGGCCTAAGACAGAGCCTTGTGGAATTCCATGTTTTATTTTCTCCCTGTCTGATGAAGCATCTTTACTTATTTTAGAATCAAAAATTGAAACTTTTTGCATTCGGCTTTCAATGTATGATTTAAACCATTTACCCGCGGTCCCAAAAATACCATAGTATTCCATTTTTTTCAAAAGTAATTCATGATTTACACAGTCAAATGCTTTTGCAAGATCACAAAATATTCCTAAGGGATTCATTTTATTATTCAGTTCATCAAATGTGTTATTTAAAAATGAATATATAGCCATTTCTATGGATGATCCTTTTTTGAACCCAAATTGTGAATTAGTGAGGATATTATAGTGTGTAACATGTTTTATTACTCTACTATACATGACTTTTTCAAAAACCTTTGAGAATGTTGAAAGTAATGAAATTGGACGATAGTTGTCTACACATGTTACTTCTCCTTTTTTAAATAATGGTTTTACAACAGCATATTTTAGTCTATCGGGAAAAACACCTTGTATTAAGGATTCATTACAAATGTGAGCAAGTACATGACTGACTGATACAGTCTGAACATCTTTTCAGTAATTTACTTGAAATATTGTCATAGCTGGAAGAATTTTTATGTTTTAATTGTTTAATGAGTTTATTTATTTCTGAGACTGTTGCTGGTGGCAATTTCATCTCCACAAAGCTATTTGGGAAAGCAGTCTCAAGAAGCCTTAGAGCACTATGTGGGGATTGCTTTTCTATGCCTAATTTATCTACTACTGACGTAAAATGTTTGTTAAATATTTCACAAACTTCCCCTACTTCACTATACACATATCCATTTTGTTCTATTTTTATGTCTTTAGAGTGATTTACAGTTTTTCCTGTTTCAGTCTTTATTATATTCCATATTGTTCTCATTTTATTGTCTGAATTTTCCATTTTCGCCGATATGTACCTGTTCTTGGCCTTCTTTATTACATTTCTTAGTATTTTAGAATAAAGTTTATAGTGAACTTTCAGCGCATAGTTATCTGATTCTCTCATTTTTAAATAAAGGTCCCTCTTTGTTTTACTAGAGATTCTAATACCCTTTGTTATCCATCCCATGCCCAGTTCATTGTTTGGAGTGTTGAGAATTTTCCTTTTTTTGAAACTACCTTCAAAAAGTGTTAGAAATATATTCAGAAAGGAATCAAATTTCGCATTAACACCCTGCGCATTACATACTTCTAACCAGTTTTCATTGTTTAAGGTATCTATGAAGTGTTTTATAGTATTTTCACTAATATTTCTTCGATAAACCCAGCTTTTCTTTATCTGTTTAACAGTGTTCCTGGACTCGATACATAATAGCTGGGCATCATGATCTGAGATACCATTTATTACTGGAAGTATGCTGTAATTACTGCACTGAGAAATATCTATATATATATTCTGTTGATTCTGGACAGGCAGCTCAAAGGTATTTTATTTCAACCCCTCTCCGATCCAGCAAGAGAGAAAGTGCCCGGTGACACCATAGTAGGCGTTTGTAGACGTTCTCGCGTAAACTAACATAGCGGGCAGCTCAGAGGAATAGGTAAATGGATATTAGGAGCGGGGCAAGGGGAATATGACTACGAACCACCAGTGCACAGACTACAGCAAGAAAGCTACAGGGCGTTCGCCGGAAAACGCTACCCTCCCAGTCTGTTGCCGTCGGCAACTTGCTCGGTCAGTGGAGCCAGCAGTTTCCGCCAACTGCCACCGTGAATCACCGCACTGTTTAACACCTCCGCTGCCCCAACAGTGCATTGCAGTGACCCTTACATTGTTAAGAACGGTTTCTTTGCATTGTAGATAGTTTGTGACTTCAGTTTCTTATTAATCAGTGTTGTGAATAAACGTTTCTTTGCGGTTTGGCTGGTTTGGGGCTTCATACTCTTATTAATCTGTACCGTGTTTGAGTGTGAGTATAATTATGGTACGTTACAGTTTGCAACAAAGAATATTTCTCTACGATACATATGTGAAGAAGAAGTCGTTTAAAAAGTGTCGCAGTAAATTTCGTCGCTTTACTGCCAGCTAAATCAACAATTCTGCGTCTGGTTAAAAAAGTAAGAGAAACGGGTTCATTTTTTAACAAAAAGAGACTGTCGGTCAACCGTATTCTCACAGAGGAGAAAATTAACGATATCGCTTTTCGACTAGAACAGTCACCCAAAAAATCATTAAGTCAGTTAGGGCAGCGTGTGTCTCGAAATATGTTCAGAAGATGTGAAATGTGCATTACACAAGAGGGTCAACACTTTCAGCATCTTTTATAAGGTAAGCTAATGAATTACGCCACATTTAAATGCTTAGCACATACAAGTTTATGAAGTTTATGAAGCGTAATTATTATGAAATAGTCCGCGGCCGACGGTCGAACAATGCCGGAAACTGAGCGCTCGCTCGCCGGGAGCAGTTTCTTCCTTGTAGCGCTAACAGTGGGTTGCGTTTCCCGGCGAACGCCCTGTATTCGCAGAGGCGGAGAGTGTGCGGGTATGTTGTAATAATATTGTTGTCGAGATCCATTTTCTAATGTCTAACATATCTAACAATGTGACAGGTAATGCAGAGCTGTTTCGGGTCGTCGTCGTGGGCAAATTTCACTGCTGTTTCTTCGCAACTAACGTGATTTCACTGGGAGAATTAATGTCTCCGGTGCAATTTCAGCACCCTGTTTTCAGAATGTACCAATTGGGTAAAATTTTTAAAACTGCTTCATAATACTGTCAGTCAAGCTAGGAGAAAACACTCAGAACTTTTCTATCTGCTAGTGAGAAATATCTTAGCTCATTACTAATTAAAAATTTCCCAAATTACCTGAAACATTCATATCTATCTCTGCGTGAGATGCAAGGCCCCTTTGTATAAATGAATTATGAAATCTTATAAAAAATCGCATGAGAAGGTGTGATTGAGTAAACACACTATAATTACAAAACTATTAATGAAACCAATAGAATACTGAATAAAATCAACTGAATAGAAATTTCTTATCCAGGAAACACAGTATGAAAAAGCAGTACATTGAAATTATTCATTCAAAGAAAAGGAACCTCAGCCAGCTTGAACAAGATACTCATATTATTGGCCATCAGGCCGATAGATATACCGTTCGGTCCAGTCTTGGGTGAAAAAGCACATATAAAAAATTGTCACTTGCTAGTTTCGTAGCGACGGATGCGGAAGGTAAGACCTTGCCGTCCAGTGGACACGTGTTCGCGCTAAAAATGCTCGCGCGAGTACACCTGTATACGCGCGAACAGATCGCTCCAATCTAAACACAGGGAATGTGACTCCGTCCATTATAAGGGCTAGAGTCGTGCGAACATACGCGAGGGCGATGAGATCCAAAATTGTTTTGTTTTTGTCGCGCGAACACGGCGCTTCACGCAGTGGATTGAGCTCCAGCAATTACGGAAACGATACTAATGGAACAAAAACATTAAAACTTACACAAAATTACTTGAAATCATTAAGAAACGTTTTAAATAAAAATATAAAATATATACAAGCATACAGCAGTATATTTAAGAAACCAAAAATTCAAAATCTCATTCAAAACATTATGGCCCACATAACATTTTTAATTACGGTACCATAATATTCAATGCATTCCCTTGTTTTTAACACATTCACAACAATGATTCAGTTCATTTAAACCATTTCAATGCATCAAAACACAACACCTGCATGGAATAATTATTAAATTTACAACTAATTTCTTTGCATTTCTCTCAAACACAGAGTCGATTTATTATGCGGATTCTAATTAGTGGCGACTAATCTTTAATACGTAACAGTACGTATAGTTTTATATATTAAGTTTATGTTTGTTATCATATCGTTTAAATTACAAACGAACAAAATACCGTCAATTTATAGAGATTATTTACAGTGTAGTTCATTTCACCTAGTTTACATAAGGCCACTAGTTTACTCGAATTTAGCTGGAAATTGTTTCAGCCGCCCTTTCGAATTACTTTCTTTTTTGTTCCATTTTCAAACAATTATTTTTCTCTTAACATAAAACTATTTTTAGTATATCAGTATATTTTCAAGATACAGTTAAATAGATAATGCGATATAAGATTAAAATGAATTTAAAGAAAGTAGACCGTGGCACCAGTGATAGAGTGTGAGAATGGAAATTTTGCCGATCTGGGGTCTAAACAAAGAAATTTACCATTATTTTCTTAATTAAAAAGTAAATAAATATGTATTAAGGAATTATTGTTATATTTTATTTTGTTGTATTCACTTACATCAAGAAGAAATGGAATAGGTTGGGGGATGCAACGGAGAACTGGCGACAGAGGCGTATTCGCGCGAACATTTTTCCACTGGACGGCCAACCTAAACTGCGTTGAAGCGATCTCCTGGTTACTTCACCGACCAACACTTATTAAATGTACACAATCTTACGTTCCATCTATGGCTGTGGTTGCTCCTTGAGGCACTAGACGAAACATACCACGACAGAAACATGCCGTGCGGCGTTAGCTCTCCGGATCACATACACACCCATGGGCGCTCCTTCCTGGGCACCAACACAATGTCTACGGTGCAGCCTGCCACCGACAGGTCACTCTCTTTCGTCCTGATTCCTTTCACCCGCAGGATATCAAAGACAGCCACCCCATTGTCCACTATGCCGACAACTCGTCACCACTCCAGAATTCCCCCACTTTTTCGTAGTCTCACAAAACTGCTGGGCGTGATCTGAAATGTCTTAAAAATGTACCAAAAATCGACGAAAATCAACGATGACAGACGTGTCACTTTACAAATGGGATAAAAATGTTGCACGAGAATGAAAATGTTTTACATTCACAAGTCGTATAGCCCTTCCCGTTGTAAATTAAATATGCTAACCGTATTGCTTTATTTCCGATTTACATACAATCAGAAAATCCACGACTTATAAATGATATTATATTGGTAAGTTTTAGGCCCAGGTCCTTAGTTGCTGTGATAAGTGTTTTTATCAAATTATTTTGTTATTTTTCCGTCTTGCAACTAAAACAAATTCTGTTTATGGCAAACACAAAAAACAGTTATAAATAATATCTGTGTTTGCTTCGTAGGGTGGCAGTTCTGTATGGGGACGTAACTGTAACAGTGTTATGCGCGCAGAAGAAACTTGGCTGCAGGCTGTAGCCAGCCATATGAATGTGTGTGGTCCGCTGCAGGAAAAAGTACTGTACCAGCTCTTTTCAGCTGCAAGACTTGGTTGACGTGGCATACAGAAAGACGCCAATCAAAGTGAGTGAGTATTACCTAGCATGGTGGGTGAGTGGTTAACGCTCTGCCCTCGCATTCGGGAGGACGCCGGTTCGAATCCCCGTCCGGACATCCAGATTTGGTTTTTCCATGGTTTCCCCAAATCACTACGGGCGAATGCCGGGATGCTTCCTTCGAAAAGCCATGGCCGAATTCCTTCCCGTCCCTTATCCCCAGTCCCATCCCGCCTCTAATGACTTTAGCCGTCGACGATGCGTAAAGCCATAAGTAAAAAATAAAAATAAATGTTTATTACGTTCCATGTTACTTCCTCTTCAGATTTCTATAAATAAAATCTGTTTATTTATTCCTTTGTAATGTTATTTTGTTTTCTTTTTAAAATCTAACTGACTCTACGATTTCATTATTTACAGTTTCTGTAATATGTTATTGTAAGTTACAACAAAGTGTATTCAAGGAGTTATATTAGCTGGAACTGAATTTTGCTTATGAAGAGACGTCACACGTCTATAATTTGACCTCCAACTATGCAGACCTCCTTCTAGGCTCAATTAGCTGGAATTAATTTAGAAATAATCCGTTTGGGAGTACAGGCCGGAAGCTCAGAACACCAGCTTAGCTCTCAGAGTTTCCATAAGCCAGTTCCTTCCGCCTTGGCTGTAAGCGCCTAAGTTTACCACATAATCACATCGTTTATAGGTGACCTCCGGCGTCACGCGTTATCAGAAACGTGGAAGGGATCCATTGTATTTCATATACACAAAGTCAGCTTTGCTGAATGATAGGTTAAAGGAATCTGAAAGTCAACACGTAACAGGGATTCAAATATGAATCATTTCGCTGCTGGGAAGCTATGTTACCGCCGATCCACCAGATCGCTGAAAGTGCTACATTATACATCAAGCAGAGTGTGGCGGGTGAGTGGTTAACGCTCTGGTCTCGCATTCGGGAGGACAGCGGTTCGAATCCCCATCCGGGCATCCAGGTTTGCATTTTCCATGATTTCCCTAAATCACGCCAGGCGAATGCCGGGATGCTTCCTTCAAGGCAATGGACGAATTCCTACTCGTTCCTTGTACCCATTCCTTTCCTGCCTCTGATGACCCCGACGTCGACAAAGCTTGTTTCTAGAAACATAACCTAATAAGGTTAAAATGTGCAATCACGTGGGTTATTCAAACTTGGCGAGTTTTAAAATGAGGATAGAGACGATGTTGTGAACTCTTTGACCATTCAGCACATCTTTACTCTAGCTTGATGTTTACTAGCCACTATCCAATGCATTGCGCATATCATAATTATCCACTTAACAGATGCAGGTGAAGAGAAATTAAATCCAAGACCCGTATTTCCTGATAACATGAAAGCCATTGAAAGGCGTTACATACTACACAGCCCCATTGTACTACATTATATTATATTAATACATTAAAATTTTATATCAACTATGAATGATGACAGTGGATCTGGAGATGAAGTAGACTCAAACGTATCAACTTTAATCCTAGAACCCTTACTCAGTACACTCAAAGGATGTATCTAATGCATCCTTCAACCGGTCGTGGTTTTCTTGTTATTAAGTAAGCCAGAACTAATCCATAGTTCGGATTCTACTTTTATGTGTAGGCATATTAGCTAAACTTAAACACCTTACAGAACTTGATTTAAACATCAATAATATTAGGAAAGGAACTGGCCGTCCTACCTGCAATCCAGACTATCTATACCTCGTTCTAGACGGCCAAACCATCTTTGCGGATGAGTACCTAGCTTAGCTTCCACAGTAACTAACACCACGCATTCAGAAGTTGAAGAAGAACGCGGGCTTTTGAGAAACGGTCAGTATTTCCTGATTTTTCGACTAGAGCCTACAGTAATAATGATGTTGGAATAATTGCCTATTGTATATCAAATAGCCATAAAGTTCGACAAGTTCCCCAGAGTCACCCATCAACTTACTGAGATCACTAGCATGAATGTAAAACTGGAATATGAATGTTAACGCTAAAAGAAGTTACGGAAGCCCAAGTTGAAGAAGGGATAAATAACTTAAAGGCGGCCACACACGCTACGGTACACCGGAGAGGTCTACCTGTACAGGTACACCTGTACAGGTAGACCGGAGCGTGTGTGCCACAAACCTGCACAGGTATGCGGACCTGTACAGGTAACCGGAGAAGAATGAAAAATCAATTCTTTCTACCTGCGCCAGACTACAGACCGGAGCGTGTGTGGGGGTATTGCGGTAGACCTGTACAGGTTTCAGTCTCATTTTAGAGCTTTGTGGAAGAGAGATCGCGTTGTGTTCAGTGCCGTAACAGTTTTTCTTCTTTGTTTATTAGCTTCAAATTACAAACGTACACCATGTCAAATTGCAAGATTAATAAAGTTATAGAAGAATTTATCGAAATTTATAAATCAGAGCCTTGTCTGTGGCGTGTTAAGAGCAAGGAATACCATGATCGCCGCAAGAGAGAAGCCGCGTGAACGAAGTTATTGAAAAAATTACAAGAGTATGAATCTGGCGCTAATAAGCAGACTGTGATTAAAAAAATAAATAACCTAAGAAGCAACGTCCGAAAGGAGAAAAAAAAAATATGAAGCCTCGTTGAAGTCTGGAGCGTCGACAGATGCAATTTATAAAATAACACTTTGGTACTACAAGCTATTTGATTTTCTGGGTGATCAAGATACCCCAAGAAGATCGATTCCAACATAAATGAGGAAGAAAGTGATTGCGAGGTAAATAAATTACAAATTTGTCTTTGCTGAATTTTTATTTATTTTAACTGGAAATAATGTACAATTTAAGTTCTTGGCAGCATAAATTAATGTTTATAACAATTTTAGGCGAATCTGTTTCTGTTAACAAATTTATTTTGCCATGGCACTTTACCTCATTCACAAAGTAGATATTGAAATCTTCTCTAAATTTTTTAGCGTCATTAACAATATTTCCCAGGTTTCGGCGATTTAAATTTTCCATGTTCGAACGCAGAGTATCATAGCCTGCAGACGCAATATTCCCGTTTTCAGTACCTTCCTGATAAAAACACTTTGAAGGTGCATAGGAATTTAGTACTTGTTCAATCAAAAAAATGTGTAAGGCAAAGGTTGCCATCACTATTTTTTCTATGTTCTTTGGCTCTACATTAATTTGTGTATGGTATATGCGAAATCGCGAAGCCAATATACCAAAAGCATTTTCAACAATGTGTCTCGCCCGGAACAGTCGATAGAAACCTTAAAGTTGCTGCAAGTCTTTCGTGTGGAGAAATAGCACTTCTCATTATGGTATCCTTTTTCTGGATTAAAGGAGTAATCATTGAAAGTAATTTTAGATAAACCGATTCATCCATACGTAAGTAATTGCAGTAATCTTTAGGTTCTATCCTCAATTCGTTCAACAAATTAATATGAGTATATTCTTTTCTTTTCGACAACCACTTTTTACGCCACTTTTCACGTTTTTTTCTTTATTGTTTACATTTCAAAGCTATTAAGAAGCCTACCACCGCCAAAGCATCATCCTGTGACGATTCCATGCTCCGTCTGTGCTCCGGTATACCTGTCCGGTTTACCGTTACGTGTGTGGGCTCCGTCGGTTTTCGGTCTACCTGTACAGGTGTACCTGTACAGGTAGACCTCTCCGGTGTACCGTAGCGTGTGTGGCCGCCTTAAGAGGTTTTTAACTTCAGGCTGCTGGAAGAGTGTAGTGTCAATAAAAGTCCTAACAAAGGACACCTTTGACCTTGAACGCTGGGAACCGCACGAAAACATGCTTAGAATAACAAGCGATCATAAACAAAACAGTGGTGTGTGTCACTGCCATGTAAAACGTTGCATTCTACCTCAAGAAACATTTTAATAGAGAGAAACAAAGTAACAAGATATCAGTACCACGTGAAAGAAATTATACGTAATTAAATGACGTCAGTGTATCACTACATTTTCAATAAACAGTGCCAAAAAATCTCTGCTTAAAGTACTTAATATCTCGCAAAACACGTATATAGAGCAGTACCACACACCTGACAGTGCATATATTAGTCCTCAAAGTACAGATGAGGGATTTCGATGAAGTGGTTAAAACAAAGTGGAAGAGAAGAATTTGCACTCCTCACTAAAGCCACGTTATCAGATTCCAAATCACATTCGCATTCATGCAGTCCAATATCAAAAGCCACACTAATCACATTTTCAAATGATGATGTTGGTATGTCAATATCATAACCTGGCTTTCGCCAAGCGTATGTCGACATAGGCTTATAGGTCGGTGCACCATATTGATAGTAAATCACAGAATGAAGTTTTATGATGAAATAACGGTCACCTATCTTCACTTGTGGTTTGGCACATTGTAATCTTACAAAATTAATAATCCAGAGCTTATATTGCCGAAAGAAGTGAACATCAAGGGTTTTGCAATACTTTGTTGTTTTCGGTGGCAACACCTTCAGCGTAACAACTTTGTTTGGAAAAGTTGCATCAAGAAGGATACAATCTGTATGACCTGACCAGGAATCACACATCAATAGACTCTTTTCATTTGTTACATGTATGCGGAATTCTAGACTCCGCAGTTCTGCTTGGAAATGACACACACCACTGTTTTCTTTATGATCACTTGTTATTCTAAACATGTTTTCGTGCGGATCCGAGCATTCGATGTCAAAACTGTCCCTTGTAAGTATGCACTGACTACAAGAACCTACGAGTGTTCAAGAGTAATGCCTTCCTGTCCGACAACAGAGAATAGTGTGTATGTGGACCACGATGGACGCCGGTAACCGGCAATTGCCGGCGGCGGAGCTCCGTCCTCAACTTGCTAATGAGTTGCCTCGCAGAGAGCGTCTCTAATACACGCAATTACTGTCTGTCAGCGGAGGAGCCTGGCTGCAAACACACCGCCGTACTCCAACTGCCGCGCACCTCTCATTACACAACCAACTACAAGCACACACTTCTCATGGACCAGATCAACAGATCAATATATTACCTTCGATTTCCATAGACACTTGTAAACAAGTTACCACCTTCTAATTAATATTGATTGATTATAGGGTGGAAATTTGGCAATAAGTGTTTTTATTGAACGGATCGAAGCACTAGATCTAGAGATTTAGTAATTGTACAAACTTGTGAGCTACACATTTGGCCACACATTTTGTAAAAAAAAAATTTAAAAAAATTGTAAATTCATCACGCGATAAATAAATTTAAAAAAAATATTTTTTGAAAATTTTTATAATCCAGTCTGTATCTTACGTTTATCGTAAGTGATAAAAAAAAAAAAAAAAACAGGCAAAAAATTAATAAGGTTAGTATTGGTTATCAAATTTCCATCATGATTAATGGTTTCCGTGCAATTTATCACAGTATTCCATAAACATTTAGAAACAAATTTCAAACTTATAACTATTATTTCTGCATCTTTTTTAGTTTATCTTACTTCAAGACAAGATACTTGAAGATCAGTATTATTTGAAATTCAATAAAATAAATTACTTCCCAGTGTTACAGTAAAAAGAAATCCATGACATAGTGATTCATCTTTCACTAACGGTACCTCATGCAGACTTGTTCTGATATTACGTCTGTGATTCTATTCAAGACAATGAGCGTATGCCAGCAACATAGGCCGTAACACCAGAGAACAAGATAATGCATTTCGCGTAATTAGTCTAAATGTTTAACGTGGGAAAACGGAACGGGTTTGATTCTGGAATATCCCGCCAGGATCAGGCTAGTAGCGTGTGTGTCTGTCTGTCCTGAAAGGTCGCCGTTTGGAGAATGACTCGTTGTCTAATCCTTTCATTTCTAAACTCCCACACGGCACCAACACACTTTACCCACAACTTCACTTTTACACTTTACGCAGACCAGCAAATACATTCAAGAGACTTTTAAGAATTATAGATTGGATAGGTGCAAAACCAGAGAAAATACTCCTCGTGATGCAATTCAGACACAAAACAATAAACTAAGCTAAAAAAAAAATAAAGCAGCACTTCGGTTTATTTCAGACTAGCATTTGCCCGCTGCTTCACGCGCGCGTGCCTTGCCAGGTGTAGAAATTATTTACCGATTTTATTTTCTTATCAGACATTAACGTGGAAAGGCATGAACTGTTAATGTATTCTGAATAGTTTCGTTTGTTTCGGTTAATACGTTAGGTTCGGTTTTCATACTGATGTCAGAGAGTTGTTTTATTCATATTTTAACGTGATGCAATTGATTCAATAGTAGAAAAGGTTCCTGAAAAATTGACAGTAGTAATTCGTGGTTGTAATTAATGTGCGAAGTATAAACATTTATTGTTTAGAAAGGCTACATTATTTCTTCTATGCGCTTTCAGAAGCTATGGATTTAGCGTATAGAACCCGGTTATAGGTCAATCGCTTTTCTCGGTGCATGTTACTTTCATTTGCTCTAGCTATTTCATCTCGTTCTCTTTGACGTTGCAGACGATGTTGTCGGTCTATTTCACTCTCATTTAGCCGATTTCGGCAACATCTTTTAGCTGCAGAAGTTGACCCCTACAGATTAGATTTCTTTCGCAAGGGCATATCATAAACTTTTATACTTACCCAACTCACAGCACTAACAATTAAAACGTTTTCACAGCTGCAATTATCACTATGCGTGAACTTTGGCTGCCAGTATATAGATGAGCATAAACTTGGTTACAATATAGAATATCTGTGGTAGTAATAAATAATATTATTTCTGAAAGCAATATTTAACTCAGCTAAAACATAATATTTTTAAATGCTGATATGGAGGATTCCACGTTAATCGTGGTACCGAAAATTTAAATGGATATATAACAGTTGTAACGTTAAGAAAGCTGATATTATAATCATTATATGTAATTTTTTTGGCGATTTTATGTGTAAACTTTGCCTGGGATTATATAGCTAGGTATAAACTTTGTTAAGGATGTATCTGTGGATGTAATGAAAAATATTGTTTCCATGATGCTTAACTAAAAAAAGTTTATTTTTAAATGTGGATACCGAGGATTGCAACATAACCGCGGTGTCATAAATTTATGTAAATATAGCAGTAATCTACGACTTAGTCCTCTTGGAAGTGTGCTGAAATATAAAAATTCGTTACGAATAATCACAGCATCTCAATTTTTCTGATTTATTTATTTTTTGTTGTTTTTTATATTTTGTTGTTTGGATATTGGTTTTATTTTATGTTGATACACCATCAATTATTTCTGCTTTAAAATAGAAATTTACGTGAATTGGAGCTACTCTTGATTTCAAATCGTCGTATCATTACTGTCATTATTTCAGTCAGATATAATTAATCCAAAAATGTCGAGATGTGATCATGGTACAGTTTATGTAGTAACGTGCATGTAACTGAAACAATTATTTCTGAGTGGCAACATTATCGCAAGTTGTGAATCGCTTGAAATGCAACCTGACAGCTGATATGATGCTTTGTTATAGGCATAAGAGACGACGCCTGCAGCTTTATAATCTACGCGGTGTAGCATTAGGATATGAAACATTTTTAATTTAAGTTTCTTTCAATATAGCCGTATTTTCTATGTAATTATTTCAGTCGCACGTAAGTACCTGGTGAAACAACAGCCTGGACCAGATGACAATTGACTCGTTTTGTTTAGCATCAGGCATAACGGGTTTAGTTTTAAAATTTACGCGGTGTAGAATAGAATTTTACGATGCCTAGTTATATTTGAAATAAAAATTCGTTACCAATAATCACAGCATCTCAATTTTTTCTGATTTATTTATTTTTTGCTGTTTGGATATTGGTTTTTATTTTATGTTGATACACCATCAATTATTCCTGCTTTAAAATAGAAATTTACGTGAATTGGAGTTAATCTTGGTTTAAAATCGTCGTATCATTATTGTCATTATTTCAGTCAGATATAATTAATTCAAAAATGTCAAAATGGATCACGGTACAGTATATGTACTAATGTGCATGTAATTATTTCTGAGTGGCAAAATTATCGCAAGTTGTAAATCGATTGAAATGCAACCTGGACAGTGATGACAGCTGATATGCTTTGTTATAGGCCAAAGGGACGATGCTTTTAGCTCTATAATTTACGCGGTGTAGCATTAGGATATGAAAATTTTTTTATTTGAGTTTCTTTCAATATATCCGTATTTTCTATGTAATTATTTGAGTCGCATGTACCTGAATTTTCGGATGCCTAGTTATATTTGCACGTTATAGCCACGAGACATATTAATCGAATAAAGTACTTCCAAATATGTGCAATTCCGCACAAATCATTATGAAAGAAGTATGTTTTATTACTTGCTGATATTTATAATAGCTGTTTTTCAGACATCGCTCTTCGAGAAAAAACTGAATTTCGTATTAAGTATTGGCTTATTGTGGCTGTATTGTACAGCGTTCACGTAGCAGTTTTGTTCCAGAGACAAACTGTATACCAGTCTACCAGAGACAATACATGTCTTTAATATTAGTAATGCATAACTTTTTCGTAATTCAACAGACCTGTTACGATTCAAGTAAATGCTGATTATACTTGATTCACGTATTCTTTTTATTTTGAAGTACTGCGGTCCAGAAAAATGAATCGCAGAAGTAAAAAAAAAAAAGGGAAATCCTAAATTTTGTCAGGTCTCTTTATGAAAGGAGTGACCGTCTGAATGTGTATAATTATCTGTGGTCTACAGTTTCACATTTCTGCAGTTTTTTACTGACTTGCTTCTTCCCATGGTACATATTAGTCGTTAGCTACTTCTGCAGATGTTGATCAGCAACATTACCTTTAAAAAAATTGGAAACACCACGCAAATTGATGCAGTAGTTTTTGCGTTATTAGAGATCAAGCCTCACTACAAACGCAGCTTGCTTACAGATTTATAATAGTATAGACTAGTGTAAGCCCGTGATCATTTTTGCGTATGGTCACTGTTCTAGAATAGTTCCTGTTTTTAGGCTCAAATGTGGCAGATGGACCTGATCTGGCCAAATACTCACTTGACCCCTCTTTCATCTTCATGGTTCACTGTGCGAAATGTGAATAAAATCTTTTGAGCTTGAACAACTTAAAGTACTAATAGACTTATTAAACAAGGACAGAGGCGTTCGTGCTATCGTATAATTGTTTCAAAGGTTGCGGTTGCTATACTCGAACTGGCTGAAATATAATCCTGACTTTTATTTTATGCTAAAGGTTCACTCTGCAAAATGTGAAGAATTTCTATTTAGTTTAAATTGAGTGTGATCATCTATAACAGCCACAATTGCTTCGAAAGCAACACGTTGTTCTTGATTGATGCTGGCCAAACATTCATAACGTAATGTTTGGTAATCGCGACCTTAGCGGCCAGAGAACTAATAAAAATCATTGATAAGAAATCACTGAAGTGGCCTGAACCTACCCAACTAATAAACATAGGCTCTAGTAGTCATATTCTGCTCTTGAATTTAAGTGGCAGGGAGTGAATGGAGAAATCGGCGAGCCTAAACCCTTGTCCAAAACCAGAAGACTTTACAGAGTTCAAGAATTGGATGGCTTTCAGTTATTTGACGAAGAAATTTATTTTGTTTGCTGATTTTTTAAAAAATCTTGATTTCTAACTCAATGTTTCATTTGAAAATGTGTTGAATTTGTAGAAGGTAGTGTAGAAATTGTGGAAATACATAGTTTGAAGATACAGTGTAATTTGTTTGTTTAGTCTTAACATTTTTTGGACAAAATATTTTTAATTTTTTTTTAATTTCATTTTGCACATAGCTCTTGGACCACTTTTAATCTGGACGTGGTTACATTGCGGCAGCCTTGCGCTTTGACGGCAAATCGAAGCTTTTCTTAAAGTGGAACGAAATGTGTATCACGTATGGATGGACTTGCTCCACTTTAAAAAAAAAAAAAAAAATATCCAAATCAAAAAAATTAAACTCTAGTGGTCATATTTTACTCTTAAAATGTCCATTGAAATGGCATGCTAAAATCTGTAACTTTTTTATTAAGATTAACAGCCGAAAAAGTCTTTTTCTGAAAATGTGGTGAGAAATAACTTTCACTTCCAGTAATCAAATGAGATTCATTTTATGTCATTTATCTTTCTTAACACCAAAAATTTTTTATAAAAGTTATTATTTGATTTTTGAGAAGAAAAAAGTGCCAATCGAGTGTTTTAAAAGCTTTTCTTTCCTTTTACATGGTTATTTTGAGCACTCGTTTTCGTGACCTACACCAAATGTATTGCCCGTTTTAGGAATTTTAAATAAAATTTAATGTTGGTTGGATGTAAATATAATTTTCAACTATCTCTCAGTATTTTAATCAATTTTATAATATATTACAATTATATCTGTTATTTCGTGTTGCTGCTGCCCTCCCACTTTCTACTGATGAGATTATATAACTTTCCTTTACCACATAAATACCACCTCGGGACAGTTCTACTACTTCAATAGAACTGATATAGTGTTTAAATAATGAAATAAAGAAGAGTCGGATTTAGTAAAAAACTATACACAAATTGCCTGCGAGAGAAACAGAGCGTGTTGTGAAGCTGATTACACAGCGACCCACATAACATGACGCGAAAACTAATGATTAGACGTTTACGTAGTTACCCCTTTAAGATTGTCACCCCTTCAAACATTATTGCACCGCTCCCCTGAAGTTGCCGTCCGGGGCAAGCTACCCGGTTTGCCACCTATCCCTACCCCCCTCTTCCCCTAGATCCGGTATTGACATAGTGATATCTTATGCCACTGGTTGGGAAATATGATACTTTTTTACCCGGATTAATTACGTATTTTTCGATGATAGACTATGCAAAACGTTCCAAAATCGTAATTTGTAAAAAAAAATTTCTATGTTCCCGCAACAGACAATGATTAATAAATGGATTTTAACGAAACTATACATAGTGATTTTGTGTGGCACTGATTATATGCACAGATTATTAACATTCTTCCCGATGGTACAGATACCAAAATAATCCGGAACAGTTAATTCAGAAAATTTTATCTCTGTTAGAGTAATATAGAAAAATCAATGATAGGATTTTCCTAAATTAAGCGTTGTGATAACTTATGTAACCTGGTATAACATAGCACCGTGGAGGGCGTCAGTACTTCCGCGACAATCTCAAGTTTTTGTCCCGGCTCGGAAAAAGTGTAGATGGGTCACTGAGCTTGTGGAATTATTTAAGATATAAGAACATATACTTTTTTTTAGATGATTAACGTGATTCTCGATGATACAGAGGCCAAAACCCTAAATTTTATAATCTTTGTATTCACGCGCCTCACACAAAGACTATTGTCTTTAAGTGTAACGTTACCTAGTGATAGCTTGTTATATTTCGTCCACTCTTTTTTAGGCCAAATGTCAAGAGTAGGAAGAGTTATTTAAGAAATATACATAATGGTATTACAGTAAAAAATAAAGAATGTCAGTCTAAAATAGCTTTGTTCCATAAGAACATTAGGGGTATCTCAAGCAAACTTGATGAGTTGATAATATCTATAGAAGAAACCCAAAAATCATTGAATCTTAACATAAATATCGTATGTCTGACAGAACATCATCTGAAGAATTCTGAAATAGGTCTCCTCCCTTTTATTGGATATAGATTAGCTTCTTGTTATTGCAGGTCAGAGATGAGAATGGGTGGTGCAGCAATATATGTAAGAGAAAATACTGAGACAAAATCGTTAGATGTAAGTAAATTCTGTATAGAACAAGATTTTGAATGTTGTGCAATACAGTTAGAATTAGAAAACAAATATCTTATAGTGCTGACAGTTTATAGGGCTCCCACAGGAGACTTCAGAAAATTTTGTAATAAACTTGAGGCGGTTCTAATAAACTTATCAAGTACTAAAAGGGAAATTATCCTCTGTGGAGACTTCAACATAAATTTTGCTGTAGAATGTAACCAGACAGATTATCTTCTAGTAATGCTTAGATCATTCAATCTCTATCAAACTGTAAATTTCCCAACTAGAACACAAAAAGATAGTAGTACCATTATTGATGACATTTTTGTAGAGCACAATAAATTAGAAATACATGAAACAGTTCCAATGGAAAATGGTTTGTCAGACCATAATGCTCAAATAAATACTTTGGATGTTGTGGGAAATGAAAATAACAAAAAGAAAGGATTGGTCAGAGTTAGGCCATTAAAGAACAATTCAATAAAAATATTAAATTCAATTACTTTCACCAAAGGTTTTTAGAAATTTACAAAAGGTGTCTCCCTACAAAACTAGCTCCAATTGGTCAAAAACGAGTAAATTAAAAGGGGTAAACAATAAATCCAACTACTTTCACCAAAGGTTTTTAGAAATTTACAAAAGGTGTTCCCTACAAAACTAGCTCCAATTGGTCAAAAACGAGTAAACAAAAATTGGGTTTCAGTTGGTATTAAAACATCTTGCAGACATAAAAGGGAATTGTATGTAAAAGTTAGGAATACTGATAATATGCTTTTCAGACAACATTACAAAACTTACTGTAGAATTTTAAGCAAAGTAATAAAAGAAGCTAAACGTTTGGCCATAAACGATGAGATTAGTAGTTCAGATAATAAGATAAAAAGTGTCTGGCACATTATTAAAAGAGAAACAACTGTATCATCCCTTGAACATAATCCTATATCTATAAGCATTAATGATAAGCTTGTAACTGACCCCTCTTATGTAGGAAGTGCTTTCATTAACTACTTCTTAACAGTTGCTGAAAAAATAAAAGGAAAATATATTGGGGATATGGATGCTATAGCAATACTTAAATCCTTGTCACCAAAAACAGCACCTATGTCTATATTTCCCACCAGTCAAAATGAAATTGAAAAAATTATTAAATCCCTCAAAAATAAAAAGTCATTTCGTTATGATGAGGTTTCAACTCATGTAGTGAAACAATGTAACACCAGCATTAGTAGAATTATTAGTCATATTTGTAATAGTTCTTTGTGAAGAAGGTATCTTCCCTGACTCACTCAAGAAGTCAATAATCAAACCGCTTTATAAAAAGGGTGATACCTCAAAAATTGAGAATTACAGACCCATTTCACTTCTACCAGCATTTTCAAAAATCTTTGAAAAAGCAATGTACAGAAGGGTGTATGCACATCTACAAAAGAATGACCTACTCAGTAAAGTACAGTTTGGTTTTAGACAAGGCGTTTCAACAGATTCAGCAATTTTTGCTTTTGTAAACAACATACTGGAATCAATGCATAAAAAATTAAATTCCCTAGGTATATTCTGTGATCTTGCTAAGGCTTTTGACTGTGTTGATCATGAGATTCTACTAGGTAAATTAGACCACTATGGAGTTAGTGGTAAGCCAGGGCATTGGTTTAAAGCATACCTGGAAAATAGAAAGCAATGTGTATCACTGAAAGATGCTAATACAGGAGATGTTATAAACTCAGAATGGGGTATAGTTAAATGTGGTGTGCCTCAGGGTTCAATTCTTGGCCCTCTGCTGTTCTTAATCTATATAAATGATCTCCCACATATACTAGGTGATAATGAACACATGGTGCTCTTTGCAGATGATACTAGCATATCCTTGAAAGACCCATCAGCAGAAAACCTCTAAAACACAGCAAATGAAGTTATAAAGAAAATTAACAGGTGGTTTAGTGCCAACAAACTAATACTTAATTTAGAAAAGATACAGTTACTTCAGTTTGTTACAAAAAATAAAACAAAGGACAGCTATAATGTGATATCAGAAGGAAAAGCAATCAATGAAAGCAGTTTCAAAAAATTCCTGGGTGTATATATAGATAACAAATTGAACTGGCAACAGCATATTCAACAACTTCTTAAAAAACTGAATTCTGCAACATTTTCACTGAGGATAATATCTAGAAAAAGCAAAAGCGTGCTATAAGAACTATTTGTGGAGCAAGCCCACAGACGTCGTGCAGAAATCTATTTAAAAACCTGGGTGTACTAACAATGCCAGCACAGTATGTATACTCTGTACTTTCATTTGTAGTAGAAAATCCTGAACACTTCAATCTTAATGCTGACATACGTAGCCATAATACTAGGAATAAATATAATATTCACAAGGATTACAAATCACTGTCAATTGTACAGAAAGGGTTAACATTTACTGGAGTTTCCTTATTCAATGTATTACCAACAGAAATTAAATGTTATCTACAAAAACCCAACTACTTTAAGTCCAAACTGAAAGAGTTTCTGCTTCAGAACCCATTTTACTCTGTGAAAGAATTTTCTTCTTGGAATTTGGTAACTAAGAATGACTGATAAAATAGTATATATGGTATATGGAAGGGGAAGGTGACAAAATTATCCACAATTACTAAAATGATATATGGTTTTTCTTTCTGTTGAAACTTTTGACAAATGAACTAATTACACTGTTTACAAATTTTCACTCATATATAGTAACTAACATGGGATAGCATGCACTCAAAAACTGCTGTGAAAAATTATCATATTAACAGGTTTTTAAGTAATTGACTGCTTATGAGTTGTTGGTAATATAATTGATATTGCTAATAGGTGTGTGTACTGTTCCACATAAATAGCAACTAACATAATATAATATGTAGTCACAAATTACAGTGAAACGTATCATGGTAACTGGTTGGTAAGAAAATAACTGGTTATTAGATGCTGGTAACAAGTGTATACACTGTTCCACATAATAAGTATTAATTAACTCGGGATTGTATTTGTAGATTACAGGAGATATTGGTTATACTAATGGGTTGTTGCTAACTTGTTGTCAATATATAATAATATTATCAATTATATAGTAATATTGACATTACTAATAAGTGTATGTACTGTTCCACATCCCCGAGATTATTCTCACATGGGATCAAAGTGAACATATCTATCTATCTATCACGATGCAGAGGCGAGAGTGTTACGTTTTGGAATTTCTGTGTCTGCGCACCGGTCAAGATGTAACCAACCATTTCAGCTAAACTGTGTGATGTCTTATGTGACGTTAGTGATTGCTTATTTTATGTTTTGTTGTGACAGCGACACGCTGTAAAATTATAAAACAGGCCTCCAGTTCAATTATTCACTAATAGAGTCTATGCATTTATTCAGATACAAATAAATCAGTCTTGTTTTGCGGTGAAGCTATGTGAACAATATTGGAGAGTTCCTGTGGGTAATTCTCTACCTTAAAATCTTCCGAATTAGTTGCAGTTTCAAGGGATGCTGGAAACAAATGATGCGCCCAAAATTTTTAAAGCATTTGCTTAAAACTCCAACATAGAGTTACTCATCTGGTTACACGGCAGTGCACCCGCCATGTCGACTCAACGACGGCACTCCCTACCCTTTTCTCGAAGTTATTCGGGCCATTTTTGAACCTCAATTTCTTGGGTCGTATTGATGATAAATGTATCAATTTCTGTTATATATAGATATCAGCAATCTTAGAAACATACTAAATTTCGTTACTGTTCTTAATTCGAATGTTACTCGGATTCAAACTTCAGCGATTTTATCACTCACTCACTGTTGACTGACTGTTGATCATTAAAACTCTAAGGTACTCTCCCTAGTCGTAGAAATCTGAAATTTCGTACACTGATAACATTATACCCACATACTGTAATAAAAGTCTGAAACTCGTAAATTCCCATATGTCTATCCTTATCTATCCCTAACGTGAAATCGCTTTCTGCCCTAATGACTAACTTTATATATTTCATATCTTCATTGTACATTTAAATTACTAAGGTTAACTAATTTATTAAATTTTACTTCTTTCCTTTCCATACTTTGTAAGTTACTGAAATTAAAAATTCCACCACGAAACCCCGACAAAATTCCACTGTACTGTCATTAATCCTAGAAACAAGTAATTTGGTAGACATATACCAGTAGATCCTAAGAAAAATCGAATATTTATTTAATTACAACCCCAAACATGAAAAATTGTGGCACATATTTACGGTTTAATTGCTTTGCTCCATATGAAGCTATACGCTAGAGATTTCATTAATACATAGAGATGAGCAAGTTTAACTAATATCTCAAATTTTACTTTGTTCCCATGCTTAGTTTGGAAGTTACTAGTTATTTATTTATGGTAGAAGTTAAACCAGCGGCAATCTGCACTGCTCGACTACTGCGCACTCCCATTGTTTCATAAAGCGGGGCATTGTTGGTAACTTATATTGATGTCTTCAATTCTGAATTGTTTTGATATTCATCGATTTTCAAATGGAATCATTACATGTGACCGACGATTCAGAATAAGTGATAGACTTACAAAAAGAAATGAGATCCCACAAGAACAATTCTTGTAAAATTAGGTCAAATCTAGTGCTCTTGTAGTGACAAAAAGTTATGAGATCTCCTAAGCCAAGTCTACGCTTTCCAGTAAGTATTCAGTCAACTTTGTGAAACAGAATGATTTCTCTCTGTTATAGAGCGTTTATTTAGAATAGAACAAATTCTGGTGACTTGGCCATTATGTACAGGTATGTCATAATTTTTACTGAAATGGAAGGCATGATACATATACTTGTTAAATTCGAAAAATTGCGAGGGAAAATTTTGGCGTTTATGTATTTGTAAGTCTGATGAAGCAACACATTTAAGTTGTTTATATATAATAGCTAAAACATGAAAAGTAATATTTTTTTAAATTCTAAATAAACGATCTATAACGGAAAGAGTAACGATTCTGTTTCACAAAGTGAACTGAATACACACTGTAAAGCTTAGACTTGGCTCAGATGAAGATTTAATATATTTTTGTCACTACACTAGCTCGAGACTTGGCCTATTTTTACACGAATTATTTTTGAGGGATCTGCTTTTTCCTAAGCAGGCTATTTCTCTGAAAGTTTATCTTTGCTATTTGACAGGACAAATATTAAATTCCGCGTGGAAGAAGTTGCGGGTGCAGCTAGTTTTTTTATGAGTCTCGTACGCAGTTATGAAAAAAAATAATTTCAAACGTAAAAATTTAAATAAGATCATACCATTATACTATTTTTTAGGAAATGCAGCGTTGAAAATCTGGCTTCACATTTAGGGGGTGTGACAGAAAATAGAAATTGTACAGTTTTTTCCTGCTAAACCAGAGCCTGCATTAGTGCTATTCTCTCGAATATGTCACAAAATGAGGTGTAGATGAACAGTTCAATATTATTATTAGCTCAACATCTAAATTCGGCAATTCTGTCTCCGATTCTACGTTAAATAAAACTGGACTCCCTATCTAGTCTTTTGTGCTGTTGATTATGTTAACTATCCCTTCAAATTAGTCTCCAGACGTAGAAAATATTTCTTGGTGTATTCTGAGACGAAGAAAAGGCGATCCGATTTTTTTGTGATTCGTACCGACTTGAAAATTTTGGAAACGCTGTGATAACCAAACAACCAACTCTTTTCTAGACTACGCAGTAACCTATATTTCAATGCAGTTTATCGTTTCACTTCATCCTTCCATTCACATTGTGCAATGATAACAACATTCTTTGAAAGATTTGTGTCAAATAAACTGTGTCCTGTGATATTCCTGTCATGTGGGTACTGCCCAATAATATTTCTCAAAACCTTTCTGTTAACAATTAAAATTTTACACCCTTACAACTCTGAAAGTAATATAAATTTCGTAGAAAGTTTTAATTGTGATTGTGGAATAAAAAGGAGCTTTTCTAAAATACGGTAAAATCGAATGGGCTTATTTCATTGTGTTGGTCTTCTAGTTACTAACGATTTGCTGCTTATAGCAACAACCTTGATTGGCAATTCTAAAATACACTGCACTTGAGCTAGTACGTGCTTCATTAGTTGACAATTAATGTATCGAAAGTTTATTTTTCATTCAAAGTCAAAGAATAAACCGGTACTGAGACCTCAACCACCCTCACACTTTGAACTGTTTTTTCTTGCCAAAGATCTTTGTCGTTCGCTGATATAATTAAATTTGTTTCAGAACGTCGTCAGTTCTTAATTAGAGAAGAGTTGAAGTCTAGCGGTTTATGATCAACGACCACTCAGCCGTGTCTGCCTCCTCTGAATGAACAGGCTGATCGAAGCCTCATTAGCCGCAAATTAACTTACATCTTCAGACCGCCGGCAACGCTCAGTCGATTATTTTAAACTTTTGATGGCGGAACATATTAAAGTGCAATTAGCTTTTAATCAAACAACGCACATGCCAGCATTAAGGAAAACTCAAAATTTTAGAACAAATTCTAGTGGAGTATGCCAAGTGGTCTTAACGAAATTAAGACCTCTGGAAAATAAATCAGAAGAGTTTGCAGCACTAATGGCATATTGGCACACAAAAGAAAGTTCGGCCTTAATTTCTTTTTCCTCCGTTTGATTGTAGTCGGGAGGATAGACGTTCTCCAGCTCCCGGCCACAGTCTTCGGGGTGACTTGTAAGCCAGATAAGACCTATTCGTTTACCCCCATTCCATTCCCTTCCTCAAGCCATTTCGCCCCCCGACCGTCCTTATCTGCCGGCCTCAGTTTCACTTCTTATTCTTGCACTCCGTTATCTGCGAACGTGAGCCCATAATTTTTAATTTACTGTTATTTCTTACAGTTGTTTAATTTTTTCCTTTAATGCGCAGTCGTTTAAATGCTATATTGTGTTGGTCGTAATTGCTTGTCTCAGAGGCGCATCTTAATTAAATTTTGGTTGCGCAATAAATACAACTACGAGGATCTTTTCCACAGCTCCATTTCTCGTTTCTTTTTATCTTTTACGAGAAACTTTGTTCTTAAGCAACTCTTTTGCCGTTACAACTGTAGTAATAAAATACTTTTGGGTTTAATGAAGCAGCCATGAAGTGCCTATCGATATAAGTCGACAACGAAGCTTAAAGCGTGTAACAGTTTAAATTGAGGGATAGTTAATTATTAATTTATAACTTAATAATAATCATATATATTATTTCTAAAAAAGTGTTTTTTTTGTCACAAGCCATTACCTCCCTTCATATCTAACCAAAATCGATAAATTAGGTATCATTTTAAAGATTAAGATATCCGCTTTGATCACATCGTGCGGTTTTTGTATCAAAGTAATTTATCTCCCTGTATACCTATCTGAAATAAAGATCCGCTATCCGCTTTGGTGACATAGTATGTTAAGAACGAAATTTTTCAGAATTTGACACTTAAAGGGAAAAAGTATCAATATTTCTACAATGCGTTTTTGTGTAACGATCCATTTATCTCCCTTAACATCTAACCGATATAGATAAATGAGGTATCATTTCAAACATTAAGGTCTCTCGTTTGGTCACGTCATATATTAAAAAAAAAGTAATTTCTGGAATTTGACCATTAAAGGGCAAAAAGTATCATTATTTCCGTAACCTATATTTTGTCACGTGCCATTTATCTTCCTTGCTATCCAAATGAAATCGAGAAATAAGGTATTATTTCAGAAATTATTAAGGTCTCCGCTTTTGCAACATCATATTTTAAGAAAAGAATTTTTCGAATTTGAGCTTTAAAGCGTTATTTCCATGAAGTGTTTTTTGTTACGATCCATTTATCTTCCGTGATACCTTACCGAAATCGATAAATGCGATATTATTTAAAATATTAACATCTTCACTCTGGCATCATCATTATAAGTTAAGAACGAAATATTTGGAATTTGATCCCTGAAGGACAAAAGTAATAACTGTGAAAGTCGCGCGTATGAGACAGTTTCAGAGCCAAGCCGCTAGATAGCAGCAGCACGTAAGACAGAGTTATTAATAAACTGCTTCACTTTTGTTTCGTACATATTACACCAACCAAATAAACAATTGATATAAATAAGGCGGTTC
This sequence comes from Vandiemenella viatica, assembly GCA_031002005.1. Taxonomy (NCBI): domain Eukaryota; kingdom Metazoa; phylum Arthropoda; class Insecta; order Orthoptera; family Morabidae; genus Vandiemenella; species Vandiemenella viatica. Next base: position 132,217,615 of record JARYHS010008075.1, on the reverse strand, counting down.
TTCTTTTGTCCTGTTACAAACCACCAACCATACTGTTCATTGTATTCGCGAAATTTTTGCATGGGTTCACTAAGAAGACACTAGTAGACTGAGAGCTGAAGGTCCAGATGCGGAACCAAGATAAAAAAATCGGGGTTACACTACTGCAAACTAATTACGTGAATGTGGTGAGCGGCAGGACCCACAACATATCCTGGTGTACAGAAAATCTACCGTAAACCGGCACCAGTAACGAGCTTCTTAAGGCAAATCAGAATTGCAGAATTTTGGTCTACATGTTCCATTGAATTTGTGTACTGTAGCCTATAAGCTTAACATTAATTAACTAATTTTATTTGTTTTAATTTGTAAAGTCATGTCGTGTACACGTGAAAGAAATAAGCGAAAGATGTGCCAGAGCTTCGTTCTCCGATTAGCAAGCTTAAAACAGACAAAAATGATTTTATTGTTAAACCCGGATATCAGGTGTGCGATTGGTTAGAAATAGATGACAAGAATTCTTCTTAAAGTAGTTTTGTTCTGCTTAAGTTGAACACTGCGTTCCGGTTAGTTTCAACGGCTTTAGAAAACGGTAAACGTGTCGATAATGTTTTTACTGTATTCCTTTCCGTATTTGCCACTCTCCAAATCAAAACTACTGCCTGCGACGTGCAGAATACAGGATCCATAAGATGGGCCGCTAAGTTTTAACTGATGCCCACGAAACATGTACTTTCTCTCAAGATTTATAACTTCCTGCCCTCACAATCTGACGCTGACCGTAAACATTCTCCTACGCAAGGTATGACAGCAAACGGAACGCTACAAATGTCACCTGTTCACAAAGTAATTGCATATATATATTCTGCACATCACAAAACAGTGGATGGCAGTTGCACAAAAGGAAATAATCAAGGAATTTAATGACATGCCAACAAATAACATGTTCTCATTCTATTCCAAGCCGGCGTTATTGAGACGTGCTGATAATCCGCATTAATGGCGCTTACATTTTCGAGGATAGCGACGATTATCGCATCATAAAGGGAGAAATTATTATTGATCAAAAGAAGTTTTGAAAATTTTTCGTAAAAATTGGCGTCATTTCTTCTAAAAATTCTGTTAAAATTACTGCCGTAAACTCAACTGGCTAAGGTAATGAGATACTGCAGATGCTTGCAAACAATTTTTATTACTTGTTTGCCACTATTTCTGTTTGACTGGATAACAGCGAAACCGTTTCCACGCGTAATCATTTCGGTAATGTTACGGTGCACATCCTATTTATTGTCCAAGAAATACACATTTCACGAACGTAATAATACAAAACGCATTGTTACAAAGTTTACGCGGGTCAGTGGTAGCTGGTAAAACTTGATCTCCTGTATTATAGTACATTATCTTGCAAAAAAAAAAAAAAAAAAAAAAAAAAAAAAAAAAAAAAAAAAAAAAAAAAAAAAAAAAAAAATAGACTGAAAATAAGTTTTAAAATTTTTTTCAGAATTTTTGCTCTGACCATTCTCTTAATTTGTACTAATATCCCATCTCTTATTAACAAAGAATTTTGAGATATTAATTTTTCACTTGGTTAGGTTTAGGATTTTTCAAAGACGTTTAAATTTTACATTCGCTGGTAACATATCGACTTCTTCTAGACATTTCTGATCGCTTAAATCATCATCACCGACAAAAAGCCTGATTTAGTTATAAGTATATGTACGCCGATTTGCTGTTGATATGATAATGAAATTAAGAATTCCGAAGGAAATGTAGGAGGTTTTTATGTGTCAAATATACTTAACATCTGCAACATTTGCTGGAACATCACGCATCATTTGCGGATCGAAATGAACCAGAACTGCTCTGCCAAAAGCGAAGCTGAAATGGGGTGACAAAAAAAAAAAAAAAAAAAAAATGTTTTGGCAGTTGTCCTCATAACTAATCAGCCACTCATTGTTTTTCTCAACTGCAGTAAGCTATTCAATTGAAGTTCATAAGATCGAGTGAAGCACTGTAAAGTATTGTCAATTAGAACCAATCATGTTCAAGGCTGGTTTCGAACCGGTGACTTCTACTGCTAGAAGCCAGCTCGCTAGGTACAACACTACTGCGACCGGAGCATTAAAGTTTATTAACTAATAAGGATTGAGTATTGATATTACCTCTCAGCATTTCAACTTTCTTCGTGAAGAAGAAATTATCTGCGACAGTGTCTCCGAGTCTTTTTTAGTCTGCGGTGACTTTTAATACTCAGTCAACATTAGAAAACAGCAAACGATGATGCGTTTACAAATAAGCAAAAAGGTGCCGTGAAAGAAAAAACTAATCCCTCAGCTGCCACTGAGAAGTTCGTTTCATATAATTAGGTTTAAAAGCCACGGTACTGAGATTTTTTTTCCCTTTTATGTAGCATTAGTTGTCCGTTAAGCCGATGTCATGCGCTGATAATGATGCAGACCTTTATGTGACTCTAATTTTCACCGGAAACAACACGGCTTGCAGCGCTCTGCAGCACCTGACAACTTTCCCCTGCGGTGGGCAAAAGGTGTACCGCATACGGGCGCAGTTGGAATGTGGGCGTGCGCACATCACAAAACACTGCATCGTTGTGTCATCTGCCTGCTCACTCTTTGATGCTAAATGTCAACTTAAGTTTACTGACGGCAATTTACGACACAGAAAGTAAGATCTCAGCTGTTCAGTATACTGTTAAAGTAAGCAGAATATCTGATGGCGGAACATGGTACTTTGACTCCTTTCCGGCCTTCTCACTGCGTACAAGAGATGTGAGTATTGGAAGAGCATAAGGTTCCACCACTACACCTCAACTTTTTTTTTGTGATTCGGCTGTGTAAGCGCAACACAAACATGCGTAGGTGCCAAAAGATAAGGTACACCGTAGAAAATGTGCACACAATGAACGACTAACTGTTTTACTAACGAATCGAATGTAAGAGTATTATTTAAGTCAAGTACGATTCCCAAGTTTTGTTTCGGGTCTTCTGTTTCTAGTAATCCACTTTTCTTTCAAATGAGAGTCCACTTCAAAAAGCGCAGTTTATTAAAGAATACCTCTGGTGTCAACCTGATTGAAGAGAGATTTTACTCGGAGATAGCATTCGGGAAGACGTGGATTCAAATCTTCATTCGGTGATCCAGATTTCGGTTTTCCATGATTTCTCAGAATTATTTTTCGGTGAATGCCGTTGAAAAGGGCATGGCCGAATTCATTCTTGTTCTGAGCTTTCCCCCCCCCCGCCCCCCCCTTCACGCCCAAATCCTCTTCCGGGACAGCTAATGACATCAATGTTGACGAGTTAAGTAGCTCAGAGGCGAAAAAAAATTAGAACTACATCCTGATTGTCGTGGAGGAATGATGCGCACATTAGATACATATTTTTATATCATTTTTATAATGCACTGTTCATTGAGAGGACGTTTGGCTTTTTTAATGTATAAGCCCACTTCATGTGCTTTAGAAGGATTATTAGTAATAGTCTTATTATGTCAGGAGAAAATTGAAGCTTTTTTTGTAAATTTATCATTGCTATAAATTAGAAATTTAGATGTAATTATAGTAACTGCAACTCTGTAAAGCTATTTTTCGTGCTATGTTTGTGCCATCAGAATTAAAATTAAAAGAGAAAACTTATGAGCACGCGTTGCATCATTATGTCACTAATTTTGACAAATAGAGGTTAAAATTGCCTACACTAAACCCGAGGAGAACTGGACATTAATTTGTTTGACAGGGATTTATTGGCCCATTAACACATTAACAAATATATTTAACTGCTTCGAGGTAAACATTTTAGCGGGACGTTCAGCTTAACACACTACCCAAAACACCAGATGCACATAAAAAACTATAAACATAGTTACTATGTCAATATTTTCCGTGTCACTGGAACATTTTTTTTTTGATTCAGTCGTGTTACTGTCATGTTATAGTGTAATTATTTTGTAAACGTGTTGTAATCTTAGGTGATATTATACGGCGTTTTACCGATATTTACTCCAACACTATATTCATTCACCGGTGATGGAATCAGTTTTCACTATTTAGGCACTTTCCTTATTGTTTCATTCGTGTTACAAGTAGACTCATCATACCTGAATGTTTTTGGTGCAATGCCGTTCCAATATTAGATGTACCTGTCAACGGTCTATTCAGAAATTACTAAAAATATAGAGGGTAGATCTGAAATGAATAGTGTGAACTTAAAATGAACTTGTTTACAAGGAGAACGATATCGTTTTAAACCTCAGAGTGTTTACAAGTCAAATATTTGTGTTATAAAAGTTCAACGTAGGATCTTTCTATTTCCCGCTGTGTGTCTACTTTCTTTGCGCATTTCATATCACTGTGTTTATTTTATCGGCATGGGACATTTTGCATCCCGTTTCTTACCCTCTAGAAAACCTGTTAAACAAATAGCGAACCTTAAGCTGAATTTTAAAAATAAAAGCTTGTAGCATATACGCTAAGACTGGATTGTAAGTGTTTACATTAAGTGACAATTATCTTTGGTCAGCGGGCGCTGCCAAAGAGTAGTAATATAATTTCATCATAATATCTCTGGTTTTGTTTATCGTGGCAACCAGATTTGTAGCTCCGCTAATTTAGCTTTAAAAATAGTTTATTGCGTTATAGTTGGACTTTTCATAAGTGATCATTAATCATTATTCACCGTAGTGTTCCAGAGACTTAGTCTCGGAACACTATGGCAGGAAACTCCGAAAATATACCTCCAATCAGTCAGTCAGTGGGCGCGGCGTTACATTCACACAACAGAATGGAGAATGCAGAGAAAGAGACAGTTTGGGGCAATGAAGAACTCCAGGCCCCTCTGTCACCTCAAGACAACAGCCAATTTCCAGTCATTCATCTACCGCAACACGGACAAGCATACCCTGAACTCCACCCGCACTCAGCAATAGAAGAGATGCAACTCGACCAGTTGGAAGCTCCCACTGCTCTTCAACAATCTCGACAGACTCCAAAAGGGCGACTCCACTCCCGCCCACGTTCACGCTCTCCGCAGGGGATCAACCATCCTAACCCAGTGAGTAAACAGCGAAACAATTTGACTTAAAAGTGCAACAGGTAGAAGTTTAGAAGCAATGACGCAGCCTAGTAATGTAATAGTTCCACTAGCTACGGAAAGCACACCCACTTACGATTCAAGCTCAAGTACTAACATCTCAACCGCAGTCGGCTTCAATTAGCAACCAAGCTAGCCCTAATAACCGTTTAAATCAAAATAATCAAAGCAATAGGTATTCACCTACAGACAATGGGCCTTACTTGGTATAGTGGAAAGCAGGAATAATAATGTAGGCAGACTCCACCCCATGGCAGTAGGAAAATTACTCTTTCAATAACAACCAACTAAGATCAGAAATTATTAATATAGCATCTACCGGTCGCAACAGAATCAGGATTGAAACAAAGTCCAGTGCCTCCGCTAACTCATTAGTTGATCTGAAGATACTTAAGGATAACCTTTTAGACGCATACATCCCTTTTTATATGACCAGGAAGCAAGGAGTAATTCGGAACATTGATACCACTTTATCTCCAGATGAAATCCTAAATGAAATATCCTCCCCTTCCCAGTTTTAAAGGTTAGGAGATTCACAAAAAAAGCCATTGTGAAAGTGCCAGATCCGCCCTCTTCCAATGTGCATGTTAACTTTCCAGTCACAAACACTCCCCAATTTGTCTATCTGTTCGGAATGCGATGCGAAGTGCAACCGTACGTGCCACCTGTCATCCAGTGCTACCAGTGCCTTAGATATAATCATACCCAAACCCAATGTAAAAGCCAACCCCGATGTAGCAGATGCGCAGGGCCTCATATCTTAAAAAACTGTACGGCAGAACTCCAGCCACACTGTATTTATTGCCAAGGAAACCACCTATCTACAGACCGGCGTGCCCAGAATATAAACAACGAGTGGAGAGAAAGCAAAAAATGGTAAATAACAGTACTCATTTCTGGTTTCCAACCGTGAATACACGATCATATGCTAATGTAGCAGCACCCAGCCCACATCCTGTCGAAATAGGCAACCAACTTCTAAAGGAAGCTCCTACTCTTGCAGTACCCAGCCAAGCGACCCCGCCAACTCTCCTTCCCTCTTCCTCTGCAGCACGACGGTAACAGCGGCGAAGTATACCAATCCTATATTCACGATAACACCCCAAATACTATCTTACACGCCGCCGGACAAAAGCAAACCCAAGCCCTCCCAAAGCAGCGGGAAACAGGGTCAAGATCCCAGTCATCTTATTCTGGAGAAGTGATGGCCCAATAAACCCATAATCAATAACCTCCGCGAACCAACAACCCATTTAACTCACATTAGGGAGTACAGAAGCTACTATCCAATCAAATCTTCACTACTAATTGAAAATCTTCTGATTTTTATTACTTCCATGGCTAGATCAGGGGGCCCAATCGACCCGATCTCCATCGGCAATCAACTACAGGAAATACTAATCAACAGAACATAAACCACCCAACTATGGACAGCAACACAAGCAATTCTTTAACCTCTCAGCAACTAAACATACTTCAATGGAATGGGAGGTCGGTATGGTCAAATAGAGAGAGCCTTATTACAGAATTAATACGAAGCAGGATAGATATAGCGGTGTTATCTGAAACATGGTTTAAACCAAACACAAAAATCACGTTCAACTCATACACCCTCTACAGAAATGATAGAGCAGACGGAAAAGGAGGAGTGGCCATAATGGTACACAACGTGCCTCACGACCCAGTTCAACTCAACACGGACAATTTACCTTTCCAAGCAGTGGCGGTACGGATCCGAGCCAACCAATTACCATTCACTATAGTGTCTATTTACTGTAGCCCTAGCTCAGTAATCAGACCGAACGATTGGTCAAAACTGAACGGACAAATAAACCCACCATTAATTCTGGCCGGAGACTTCAACGCACACAACAAGAGTTGGGGGTGCCACTACAACGACCCACGTGGTACGATAATTAGTGATATGGCAGAAGATTACAACTTGATAATTGTAAACGACGGTAACCCTACTATGCTCCAAAAACCAGGTAAACTTCCGTCGGCTGTGGACTTAACCTTATGTTCACCTAACTTGGCCTCTATTTCTAACTGGGAAGTCCAGAGAGACCCAATGGGATCCGACCATCTCCCTATTTTGTTAACAATAGGCTGCCCTACACGAAGGATATCGCAAGCCACCCAACTATCCAATGGAATACAAATAGTGCAGACTGGCCCATTATAGGAGACTAATGGAAGAAAAATAAGCCAACCAGCGAATATTCCACGGGCGCTGAAACTTTACAGAAATCTGGAAAATATAATTTCAGAAGCAGCTGAAAAAGCTATTCGACGAAAAAAATTTAACATCAGGAAAAAACCGTCCGCCATTATGGTGGAATCCATTATGCTCCAAAGCAGTGGCCCAAAGACGTCTCGCACTATCTGCATACAGAAAGAATTCTGATCTGCACCACTACATAGCATTCCTACAGACCAATGCCAGGACCAAAAAGATTTTAAAAAACCAAAAACACCTAAATTGGATAAGATACTGCGAAACTATGGGGAAGAACTCAAACGTTTCCTCTATCTGGGCCACAGTGAGAAGCATCAAGGATAACAAATTCAACAAGGGCGCCCCTACTATCAACACATCGATTTTGGAAGAGATTATGGACAGAATCGCCCCTGCTACAGTACCGAGGGAGGAACCAAACTTCAGATTAACCTCTCACGAGCCTTCCGACCACTTTCTGTGCAGGCCGTTCGACATTAAAGAATTACATCAAGTCCTCAAGCGATCATCTGACACATCCCCTGGGATAGATGGTATTCACTACTCGATGATATCAACATGCCCCAAGCTGGCCTGCAGCTACTTCTAAATACTTTCAACCGGATTTGGATGAAGGAACCAATTCCATAGAATGGAGAACGCAAGTCATAATTCCCGTGCTAAAACAAAACAAAGATCCCCTGGCAGCGACTTCCTATAGACCCATATCACTTATGTCCTGCGTAGGAAAAACGCTAGAGCGACTAATAAAAAATAGATTAGAATGGTGGGTGGAAGCGAAGAACTTGATACCTAACTCCCAAACCGGATTTAGAAAAGGGAAAAACACAACAGACAACCTCGCTATATTGACCTCAGATATCAACCTCACCTTTCTTAATAAACAATTCCTCGGAGCGATCTTTCTAGACATACAATCTGCATACGATAAAGTTAACATATCCATCCTCATGCATAAATTGCAAATGCTAGGAATCCCGAAGAAATTTGTGGCAGGACTTTTCTCCCTCCTATCGGAGAGAATAATATTTGTCAGTTCGAAGAAGAACAAGATAGGTCCGCGCATAGTCTTCCTAGGGCTGCCTCAGGGAAGCTATATTAAGCCCGCTTCTATACTTGATATACTCAATGGACATTAATTCTCATCTTCCCACTAGAATCATCTCTTTACAATTCGCAGACGACGTGGTGATCTACGCCATCGGCGATACTCAGGATGAAGTCCTCACCCTTTTGAACGAAGCTATGACAGCCCTATCCATTTGGCTACATAACAACGGACTAGACCTATCCAACGCAAAGTCATCAGTGGTTTACTTCTCCAAAAGGAAAATCCTCTACAACTCCAGCAACCTACAGTTAGGACCATATAGTCTAGCTCTGAAAAGACAAGGCCGATTCCTCGGGATGATACTGGACCATCGCCTCAACTGGGCCCAACACATAGATCAACTGATAACAAAAGCCATCTCCCGCCTCAACATAATAAAAATGGTATCTGGCGTCTGGTGGGGCGCTCACCCTCAAAGCCTACTCCTGATATACCGATCTCTGATCAGACCACTAATCGACTACGGCAGCATGTTTTATCAAAACGCTAGGAAAGATGCCCTGAACAAAACTAGATAGACTACAATCACGCTGCCTTAGAGCCTGCTTAGGAGCCGTTCGGTCCACTCCCACAAACGCATTACTAGTAGAATCAGGGGAACCTCCGCTCCACATTCGACGAGCATACCTAACTGAAAAATTTTTAATCGAAAGATTATCTCTCAATAGCCCATTCATGAACGTCTCGAGAGGTTATCAACCATAGCAAATAGAGCGAAAAGTCGAGCTCGTCTTCCCCTGTTAAACGCCTATAAATTCTGGCTAAAATACAAAGACAAACTATCCTCGTATAATATGCTCCCAATCTTTCAAGAACCTTTCGAGCTTCGTCTAGAGAGAACCCACACAATCCTCTGGGAGGAAGCCAAATCCGGAAATTTGATCCACAAGATATCCAGATTCCTATCAAAACCAGACAACAGCACTCTTAAAATATTCACAGACGGATCGAAAACCACTGAAATAATAGAGTAGGAGCGGCATATTTCTGTCCCAACACAGGTAAATCGACTCAATTTTCGCTACCCGAAGAGGCATCCATCTATACAGCTGAAGCAAAAGCCCTGCTGGAAGCCATCAGATATAGCCAAAGTACCAACATGGACAAAGTCGTCATCTTGACGGACTCCCTCAGCGTACTAAAGAGCTTACAAAATACTACCTGGAATAGCCATATTCAAACTATTGTATTGGAAATTCTACAACAACTGAAACGGAACCGGGAACTTGGCATTACGACTACTCTGATGTGGATCCCATCTCACAGCGGCATCGAGCATAACGAACGGGTGGACGCCCTGGCAAAACAAGCTATCCATGAGGGAGAGGTAATCAACATGCAACTCCCGATCTCGGATATAACTCATAACATCAAATTAAGAGCCAAGGAAAAATGGCAAGAGGAATGGACGATCTCCTCAAAAATCAAAGCCTCATATTATGCAACCATTCAACCGAGCATATCTCCAAAACCTTGGTTTTACAATTGGAACAGTAGCAGACGATTAATCACTACGATATCGAGAGCCCGATTTAACCACGGTAACTTCCCCAGCCACCTACACCGAATAGGGTTGAGAGATTCCCCATACTGCGACTGCTCAGACCAGGCAATAGGAGACATCAATCACATAATTTTTTCATGCAATAAATACCAACAACTCCAGGACCAAATGATGAAAGATCTTGCCAAGAATGGCTTCCCCCTGCCGACAAACGTAACCCTCCTTCTTTCCAGCAACAACAGAGTAGTACTTAACATCCTCGCCAGATACTTAAAAGATGGAGGGATAGAATTCTAGCCAACCCTGGAAGTTAAAACAGGAAATGACTATACTTCAAACCCAAAGCCCAAACCACAGCACAACCCCATATCCGCGCAAGCACAACAACCAGCATGGCAAAATTAACAGTATCCTAGATTCAATAAGATTGTAATAATTTAACTTAATAGAGATAAGGAAAAGTGTAGATAGACAAGTTACGTAAATGGACGTAAGAACCTTTGTTAAACTGTTAAATGGCTGTATGTTTTTTTTTTTTTTTTTTTTTTTTTTAAAAAAACTTTTATTGTCTATAATATACTATTTTGTAATAACTTCAAGTGTTTTTAAAAAATATGATCTCTAGATGTATAATTATAAATTGTTTTGAAGATGGTGTTATATAAAACTCATAATCTTTAGTAGTACAATGTAATAATTATGTAACTTTGTGCTGGCTGTATGGTCTTGTAACCAAGTGCCAATAAAATAAAAAAAAAAAAAAAATAAGTAATATTGTCTCTGGTATGAGAGAGGTAATCGCAGTAAGACAGAAGAAAGCAAGGACTGTGTTAAGTTTACGAGAGGTTGTGTTATTTTTTTGGATATTGAGTTTGATTAAATGTCTCATGTTGATGGTGTTCTATATATGTGTGGTTTTTCTTGGTTTAGCAAATATTAATTTCACTTTAATGCATTACATTAATATGCAACAACTGCCGAATTAAATAAAAGGAATGACCGGCAGTTTATAACATGGCTTGCCTGGTAAGGTTGAATAGAATAATATAGCCCTGTTATATTTGGCGACCCTGGACCAGAATTTATGGGTGTACTACTAATGAGAATAGCACCCTAAACGATTGGAATCTTCTGATGACGCAGTGGCAGCGGCGAGTTCCAGATTTTCATTCTACGCAGCACGGCAAGTAGAGAACATTCCATTTATAAGTTCTGAGGTGGCAGTAATCATCAGTCATATAAAGAAAAAAGAAAAGAAAAGTAATTAAAATTTGAACACTGAGTGAATAACGTACAGTAAAGAACCTGAAACTGAAGCAGTGATTGTTATTGAGAATGTCTTTCTTCAGTAGTAAATCATTTATTATTTTGATAAGGAGTGAGTAGTGTATAGTAAAGAAGTTAAATATGAAGCAGTGAATTTTGCTGTGGGGATTGGCTCTCCTGAGTAGTAAAACTTTTGTTGTTGCTTGTAATATATGTATTGTATATAATAATTGTATGAAATTTGCTAGAATGAGTGCCGAAAAGAGTACAGACCTAAAGAGTATGGACCTTGAATTGATATTAAATGCCATCCGAAGATTTGAACAGAGCCAAGAAAAAACCAGACAAGACATCCGAAGATTTGAAGAGAGCCAAGAAAAAACCAGACAAGACATCCGAAGATTTGAACAGAGCCAAGAAAAAACCAGACAAGATATCGGAATAATTAATGAAAAACTCACGCAAGTTATACAAAGTAGTCATGAATCTGAGAAAAGGATTACGGATAGTATTAATCAGCATATTAAAAGGACAGAAGAATTGATAGTAAGTGTGTCTGGAAGAAATTTGAAGGTGGAGAAGGAGTCAGAAAAAGAACTGAAAACAATGAGGGAAGATACCATTGAAATCAAGAAAGTTATGGAGCAAGATGTCGTTGTTTTAATGGATCACTATATGGAAGAAAAGGAGAAAACTATTGTTGAAACTGTAGAAGTGTCATTAAATAAAAAAATAGAAGAAAGTCAGAAAAATGTGGAAAATAAAATGGAAGAAATTTTTGAAGGCCAAGTACGAAGTTATGTAGAAGCTATTGAAGAAAAAATGAGTATAGCAGAAGCACGAAAAGAGTCGTTAAAAGAGACATTCGAGGAAGAAGAATTAGCAGATAATGATAGCGAGCTACCGTTAAGTATTAACGAAAGTGAAGAAATTGAAAATGTTCCTAGCATCTATGGAGAAGAGTACGAATGCAGAAGTAGTGAGAATGAATATGAAGAAAATGATGAAAGTGAAATAAGAATGTTTTTTATAAGGAGTTATGACGAAGAAAAAGATGAAAATGTATTGCAGATGGGAACCGAAGAAAAGAATATTGTACCAGGTCCAGGTAGCAATAAAAGAACGAATGTATTTTTCCGGCACGGTAATACAGAAGCCGCTACATATGTTTCTTTTGACAGGAAAGATGAGAAGGGATCGATGGAAGTATTGTTGCAGGACACAATCGATGACGGCCGACACCGAATTACTTCAAATTATTTGAGAAAAGAGTACCCACCTGATATAAGTACAAGAGAAGTAGTTGAATGGTCTCATGAAAAGGAAAACTGGAAAACAAGAAACAAATTACATGAAGGATTGGAAGAATATGAAAAAGCGGCAGAAAGGAATTGGAAGAGGCGGAAGAAAAAAGCTACGGTCGAACTACGTGTATGCAAGAAGCTTATCGGGGGCAAGTATTTCCATTATCGAGTCGTTTTCGGAGATTTGTTTTTGGTGAAAACTAGACAAAATTCTTGCGAAATAAATGCAGAGATTAAAAAATTCTTTAAAATCTATCACGGACCTTTTAAGATTGTTGATAAGCCAAACGCAAGCGCCTATTTGCTTGCTTATCCCAAATCTAATAAAATATTTGGATTAAGAAATGTGATCGATTTAAAAGTGTATAGAACAAAGGACTGAAAAGATAAAATGTTAAGTAATTGTCAAAGTAATATTGTATTGATCTTAAAACAGAATAGTATCATAAAAGAAACATGAAAAGCAATCCAATGGTTCATAGTAATATGTAATGTTATTGTTAACGCCTTGTTGTGATGAAAAAAGTAGCATGATAAATGTAATGGTTAAGATTGAAATTTGAGCATGTTTAATCTGAACTGAGTGTACGTGTCAGGGCGAATGAACAATAATAGAATTGGACGCTATATAGTGCATATGATGCCAGATTTAGTGACAAGCAAAAATTTAAATAGTGAACTGATATAGACTGTAAAAATACTTTGGATTTTGAATCGAAATTATTAGCATAATGTGGAAAAAGTAAGGCCATTGCAAACTAAATTTGAGAAGAACTGTTGGACATTGTATTCAAGGAGAAAATGTTGTCATCCATTGTGTAGTTCAATAACTTCTCGGCAAATTAAAAATTGTGCTAAATTTATTAATCTGCCTCGAAGTGGGGGCAGGTGTAGCATATACGCTAAGACTGGATTGTAAGTGTTTACATTAAGTGACAATTATCTTTGGTCAGCGGGCGCTGCCAAAGAGTAATATAAGTAATATTGTCTCTGGTATGAGAGAGGTAATCGCAGTAAGACAGAAGAAAGCAAGGACTGTGTTAAGTTTACGAGAGGTTGTGTTATTTTTTTTGGATATTGAGTTTGAATAAATGTCTCATGTTGATGGTGTTCTATATATGTGTGGTTTTTCTTGGTTTAGCAAATATTAATTTCACTTTAATGCATTACATTAATATGCAACAACTGCCGAATTAAATAAAAGAAATGACCGGCAGTTTATAACATGGCTTGCCTGGTAAGGTTGAATAGAATAATATATCCCGTTTCTTATCCTCTATAAAACTTGTTAAACAAATAGCGAACCTTAAGCTGAATTTTAAAAATAAAAGCTCCTATTACTGTTACATACAGCGCACTTGTTAAGCCATTCAAAGCAGAAACCTTGTTGCATAACACAATTAGACGGTTGCTGAAAACATGTCGTGGAAAACCACTTTATTAATGAGTCAGTATTGGTGCCACGTAGCGTATGATGTCATAGCGTAGTCCAGAGAACAGGGAGCCTTATCATACCACATGGCCCATCGAAACAACTGTCTAGAAAGAGACCACCCCACTGACCTCATCACTACCATATCAAAAATTACACTTCTCACACACAAAACGTAGTTACACCCTTCGCAGACACTTCACTTCCTCCGATAGTGTAGCGCTCAGGGCAGAGGCGGAAGACGCGTCCACTTAAAACTCTACGGGCCTTATTACACTAGGCGGCGCAACCAGCCGCGCCACTGGTGTCTCTGTTGGCGACGCAACCTGGATTCTGGTGGCGCAGCCAGCCAGCCACTCGCACAACCGAGCAGTCTCTTTGCTGTTATCCTCGCATTGTACGCGAATTGTGTAGTTGAATATGTCCAGTGAACTACAGAATGTCACTGTGGAAATGAGGGAAATGTAGAGAATACAAAGGGGTAAAGCAAGAAGAATTTCTCATTTTCGTATCTTTCCCGGTAATATCAACCTTTACTTAGTACAATAATTAAAAGAAAGACGATTTCGACATTCTTAAGTAATTAAAAAACTTGTTGTCGTTTGAATACAGTTCATCAGAAAGAGTATAGATTCCCTTAGCAATAGAATATGATGTACATACATCTTTCTCTCCCTTCGCCTTCCCTTTTTCATTTTAATTATTTAAAATTAATTATTAATTTAATTAGGATGGAGCTAACACTCCGGTAGTAATTTCCCTAGTCACCTAATTTACCCTTTATGTATGTATTTAAAATTTCTTTTATAGCTGGAATGTTAAATTCGTCCCCCATTTACTATTCCGATTAATAAATTTTAATTTTAAAATACTTAAGCGTTTTTTTTTTTTAAAATTATTCATCACTACATTTGGTAATTTGTTCCAATTCCTGACGCCCTTACCAACAAAAGAACATTTTTTCCACTCTGTAACCCCTCCTTCTCATATTTACCTGTAAAACTAATTACTGTGTGAGGCTATTATATTTGGGAGGTTGTATCCTGTTTTGTACGCTCAGAAGGGCGTACTGGAAGGATTAGCTCCAAAAATGTTAACTAATAACGTAACAATTCGGTTCCAAGAATATCTTTGCTTGAAACCCGGCCCGTAATGCTAAGCGCAACGATTTTAATGAGTTTTTTATAAGTCTAGCAACTACTAAATAAAAAAAAAACAATAGTACATAAGTATACTTCACTTTTAATATCACCACTCAACACATTTCGTTTCTAAAATTACACCACAGCCGCAGCAAGACTTTTTGTATGTGCTTCTACACGTATTTTTCTCTTCTCTCTCTAAACAATAATACTTCCTCTCTCTGACTCTCCAAAGACAACAACACTAATCCTACTTAAACCTAAGAACTTACAACTACCCCAGTACAATATTAAAAACGTCTGTGGAACTCGTTATATTACAATCTCAGAGTATTTACATTTTTTTAAAATTATTAATTATTAATTAAAACGAAGATATAAATAATAATATATATATACATTGATTGGAGATTAAAGGTTGCATCTGCCCCCACATTGAGACAAATGCAATGCTGTCACACCACTTCTACGCCACCAAACAGTATTCATTTGTCGAAATGTATTATACCCCTTGTCCATCTGCATTCCTTTTTGCTACAAGCTCAGTGTGAATCATCTTACAGTACATTCACATGTTACACCTACTTCTGGCAATTTTAATTACACAATCATCATAAGTTAACTTTACTAGCAATGCTCAGTTCATGCCATAGTAAAATTGTTTAGCAACCATACAGTACATAACTACTATTTCCTTCTTGTGTCATTTACATTTATATAATTTTAGGTCCACTATATTTCTTAGTCCAAATTTTTTATTAGACCTTGGATAAGCTAATATGTAAGCATTAGGACTAGGTTTTCCCACAACTCTAAAAGGTCCGCAATAGATCTTAAAAAACTTTTTTATTTCAGAATTTTGTTCGCATGATTTCTTCCGTGATCTCACCAAAACCAAGTCGCCAACCTCAAACTCGGTCGGTTTGATCCCTTTGTTGTATCTCTTTTGCCGCTCTTCAGCTTTCTTCTTCATCCTATCTCTAACTAGTGTTAATAATTCTTCATGTTCAACCTCTTTTGTGGGAGGAAATTTCATGTTTTCTTTTATTATGTTAGGTGGATTTTCATTATATAGAATACGGTGCGGCGAAAATCCCGTGCTCTCACTTGGTATGCTATTTATTATGTCTTCGCAATCCTTTAAATATTTAACCCATTTAGAATGATTTTGACTGCAGTAAGTCCTAAAAAATCTACTCAATTCTCTCATTACTCTTTCCGCAGGATTTGAAGCCGGATGATAGGCCGAAATTTTTATATGACGAATATTATTCTTTGCATGCAATTCTCCCATATTTTTTATGTAAATTGACTTCCGTTGTCTGAAAGCAATGATTTTGGAAGTCCTATTTTCTCGAAGTAGTCTCTCTCCAACTTCTTAATTATTGCTCTACTGGTAGCCTTTCTTAAAGCATACAACCTTATGAATTTAGAGAAAACGTCCAATACTACAAAAACATAAGCAAAATTCCCTTTTGATTTCGGCAGTGGTCCGAATAAATCAACGGCTACTAACTCCAAAATTTCTTCTGGTAATATGCTCTGCATAAAATTTCTTGTCGCTACCGTCGATATTTTCACACGTTGGCACAAGTCACAAGAAGCTAGTCTTTTTGCTACTCGTCTGCGCATATTGTCAAAATTACTACTTCCGCCAACTTCCTATAACATTTTTCCGCGCCGTAATGTCCGTAGCCTGCATGCGTATAATCAATTATAACATCTATATACGGTTCCGGCCAACAAACCTTCCAGTCTTCTGACGTTTCTTCTTTTCTACGAAATAATACACCGTCATACACTCGGTAATACTTTTCTAATTTTTTGTTATCTTTCCTTCCCAAATTCTGTTTTACTAATTTCAAACATTCATCCTCGTTCTGCTTCCTTCTCATATTTCTACAAATAATTTTCACATTTTTCTCATAAGAGATTCCCTTGATATAATAAATTTTACATATTCTTTCTGAATCCAATATTTCGTCTGTGGCATTGAGTCCTGTCGGCAGGCGTGACAAAGCGTCTGCGACCTTATTGTTGGTTCCCTTTATATACTGTATCTCATAATCAAATTGCTGGAGAAATAAAGCCCATCGAGTTAGTCTTGCATGTAATAACTTACATTCTTGTAGAAACGTTAATGCCTTGTGATCCGTGAATATCACTGTTCGGTGCCCCCATAGATAATATTTGAATTTTTGAAAACCCCATACAAATGATAACGCCTCCTTTTCTGATACCCCGTACGCTCGTTCGTGCTTGTTCAGTAATCGGCTGGCGAACGCTATCGATTTCAGCTCTTCCTTGCCGTCAATATTTTCTACTTGAAAAAGATGGATACCAAGTTCCGTAATTTGAACTGTCGGACTCCATATAAAGGGTAAATTCATATTCGGATGGTGCAATATTTTACTGTTGATTAGCTCCTGTTTTATTTTATCAAAAGCAAGTTGACATTCTTTCGTCCATATCCAGATCGCATTCTTCTTGATCAGCTTATTTAGATGTGGGTCGTTAAATGATTGGATGGTCACAAATTTTATATAAAAGCCACATAACCAAAAAAAGGATTTAATTGTTTTTATTTCGCGGTATCGGAAATTTCTCAATCACTGCTAATTTTTCTGGATCAGGCACTATTCCTTCAGAATTTATTTTGTGTCCCCAAAAACTTTAACTCCTGCTTAACGAAATCACATTTAGATAATTTTAAACGTCATGCCCCCTCTTCTTAAAGCTTCAAAAAACATCTTCCAGCGTCTTGCAATGGTCTTCCCAATTAGTAGAACTGACCAGAATATCATCGACGTATATAGAAAGTTTGCTTAACAACTCTTCCCCAAGAACTTGATCTAGTGCCCGTATAAATACCGAAACAGAAATATTTAGTCCGAAAGGTACGGTTCGGTATTGGTAAGATTTTCCGCCATACAGGAATGCAGTGTACTTGCGCGATTCTTGGGCCAGAGGCACTTGCCAATATCCCGCTGTTAAATCCAAACTTGTTAAGTATTTTACACCATGAAATTTTTGTAACATTTCTTCTAAACTTTCAGGTCTATCCGTTTCCTTCTCTACGATTTTGTTTAGTGTTCTTGCATCTAAAACTAATCTTACAGAACCATCCTTCTTCCCGACAACGATTAATGGACTATTATACTGACTATCGCTCCTCTCAATAATACCCCAGCGCAACATTTTATTTATCTCTCGATCAACAGCATCCTTTTTAGCTAAAGGCACTGGGTATGGTTTCACAAAAAACGGTACATGGGTTTAATTTTTAGCTTACATTCAAAATTCTTCACCACACCAGGGCAATCGGAGAACCTGTCCAAATTTCTTTCCAAAATTTCTATTAATTGTTCTTTCTGCTTCCAAGTAATATTTTCCAAATCGTGTATTTTGTCCCTTATCTTAACATCACGCGACAAATTATTATCCTCTTTAAACCTATCAGCAACATTAAAATCATCTTCCTCAGTATATATCTGTTGTAACGCATGTAATTTCATACTTCCCAAAATTCCGGAATCATTCACTACTTCTTGCCAAAATTTTATCAGTTGTTCTCTTCCATCCTTTAAAATTTTAATTTCTCCTTTGCCACAATCAATGGTAACTCGATACTTCATTAAAAAATCTATACCCAATATACAGTTTACATTTAGACCGGGTATTACGATGCATCTGTGCTCTATATTAATTTCATTTATCTCTAACTCCATCCAAATTTGAATTTTTAACCGCTTGCTTAACTTCCCAGTTGCCCCCATAATCTGTACATAATTTATAGGCATTTCAGTAATTTTGTGCTTTCCTTTTACGTGTTCATACAATGCTTGCGATATTGCCGTAAGGTCACTTCCTGTGTCGACTAAAGCCTGACATTCAGTGCCAAATATCTTCACGTTGAGTAAAGGCTGTCGTATTTCTTCTTCTACAGCTTCGATTGTTGTTGTTGTTGTTGTTGTTATTCGGGTTTTAGGGCGCGTCGACGACGGGGTCATTAGCGCCCTAACAACAAAGGCGTGACAACGTGGCAAAATTGCCGTCTGTGTGGCCGACTGTAAAGGGGTCGGCCACAGAGACAGCACAATAAAATACTAGCATACTAATAAAATACCGTCTGCGTGGCCGACTGTAAAGAGATCGGCCACGCAGACGCAACGTAAACATAAAACTGAAAATAGGCAATAAATTATAAAAATACATATATTAACTGGTTGGCTGTAAAAGGGCCAACCAGTTTAAAAAACGCGTAAGCTGGCTGGCTGTAAAAGGGCCAGCCATATAAGCAGTGTCACAAGTAAAACAGTACTTGGATTGGTGGTTGTAAAGGCCAATCCAATCTAAAACCTAGGCCGATCTGCCCAAAATTTTTGGGACAAGACCGGCCAAGCTGCAAAACTTTAAAACCTTAGCCACGTTGTCACGGTCATCGTTAAAATAAGGGACAGATCGTTGCTAAGCCAACGTCTGCCCTTAATCTAAAAACAATACATTCGGTTAAAATGTGGCGTACCGTCAAAGGTACGCCACAAGCATCACATTCCGGAGGGTCCTCTCGGCGGAGAAGGAAACTATGAGTCAGAGGACAGTGCCCTATACGGAGGCGAGTAAGGAGAACCTCATCCCTCCTCGCCCGCTGGAAGGAGCTGCTCCACGGCTGAACGGTCGGTTTGACCAGCCGGAGCTTATTATGCTCAACTTCCAGCCACTGCCTCTGCCAAATCAAAAAAATCTCTTCGCCGCCGAGGCAAGGTCTGACTTTGGGACCGGCAAAGTCGATTCGACCTTGTCACAGGCTAACTTGGCAGCTTCATCAGCTGCCTCGTTCCCCCTGATTCCCACATGGCCCGGTACCCAGCAGAATAAACCTCCTTTCCACGAGATTGGAGGGAAAGGAGGGCGTCCTGGATGTCCTGGACTAGACGATCTGCTGGATACATATTTCCTATGGCCTGAATACAGCTGAGGGAATCACAGCATATGATGAAACACTTATCGCGATTTACTTTCATATGCTGGAGCGACTTTAGCACGGCATAGCACTCGGCAGTAAAACGCTGCACCTGCCGTCCAGTTTGATGTGTAAGTCGCTCGAGGGAACACTACGGAGCAGCCACTCCGTTAGCCTGCTTAGACCCATCCGTATACACCGGGGTAAACGTGTGATGCTGATTTAAAATGTCTCTAAATTATAAAAACACTGTCAGCGGTACACAGTTTTTGTACCGAGACAGTCTAAAATTATTCTGGGCCTCTTTAAAAGCCAGGGAGGAGATTTACTCCAACCCTGGTGATAAAAAGAGGAAGCTCGAATCCGTATTGTTCTAAAATAGCCTTGTACGGTAGCTGAACGGTTTAGTGGCTCTATGCCGGTTGGCATAGAGCCGCTCGTAGTTGGGATGTACAACTATGTCGTACACGGGACTGCCAGGTGTTATGGCAACCTGCAGGTAGTGTCGCACCATGAGGAGTTGCCGGCGGATGGTAAGCGGCGGCTCGCCCGAGTCAGCACAAATGCTGACAATAGGGCTGGTGCGATATGCACCCGTGGCGAGCCGAATTCCAGCATGGTGGACACTATCCAATATACGCAGGTAACTGTCCCGTGCCGAACCATACACGATACAACCGTATTCCAGCCGCGACCGTACAAAGGCTCTGTAAAATTGTAGCAGGCAGGAGCGATCAGCGCCCCATGACCTGCCACACAGACATTTTAAAACATTGAGCTTTTAAGGCCTGGCTTTCACATCTTTAAGATGTGGCAGCCAGGTTAGCCTACTGTCTAAAATGAGGCCCAGAAACCGAACAGTATCGTAAAACGTAAAACAGTGTTCCTCAGGTGAGGTGGGGCTCTGGTAAAAGAATCCTACTACGACTAAAAAGTACACACCGGGTTTTCTCGGCAGAGAAACGAAAACCGGTGTGCACTGACCATTCATCCAGCCTGTTCAGCGTGAGTTGCAGCTGCCGCTCAGCGCTTCTCAGGCTGGATGATGCAATAAAATTAAAAAATCGTCCACATATATACCCTATAGGCTCCTTATAACACTTAAAATGCTATTTATAGCAATAGCGAAAAGAGTCACGCTTAAAACTGACCCTGAGGAACACCGTTTTCCTGAATAAAAAGATCAGACATTCACTACCGACTCGGTACCGGAAGCAACGACCAGATAAAAATGATTTTAAAAAACGGGGCAGGTTACCCTTAAAACCCCATCGTGCAACTGCTTTAAAATAACATGCCGCCAGGTAGTATCGTAGGCCTTCTCCAGATCGAAAAAGATACCTACAAGATGTTGGCTGCGGATGAACGCATCCTGTATTGCCGCCTCCAGGAGGATCAGGTTGTCCAAGGTGGAACGGAACTTCCTGAATCCACACTGAAAGCGGCTCAGCAGATTTCGGGATTCAAGACACCAGACGAGGCGGCGATTGACCATCCTCTCCAGTGTCTTACCCACGCAGCTTGTAAGGGCGATGCTACGATAGCTACCTGGCAACAATTTGTCCTTACCAGGCTTTAAAATAGGGATAAGCGTTGCTTCTTTCCACGAGTCGGGGAAATGTCCTCCGGTCCAAATCTGATTAAAAATATCTAAAAGGTACTCCTTAGCAACTTTACTAAGATGCCTCAGCATCTGGTACTGGATCAAATCAGGCCCTGGAGCAGTGTCATTTGCGCTGTTCAGCGCTGACTCCAGCTCCCAAGATGTAAATGGGAGTTGTAGGCCTCTGTATTCGACGAACTGAAGCACAGCTCTCGCCTCTCGGCAGCGGCTCTTTGCCGCTTAAACCGAGGGTCAAAGTTGGCGGACGAAGTGACGGAGGCAAGTTCTCCGCCATCAGCTGAGCTATGCTTCGTTCGTCGGTAATAACATGTCCACGATCCAGTAATCCAGACACTGGTGGGCGGGAGTACCTTCCAGATATACGGCGGATAGACTCCCATACTTTCGACGAAGGTGTGGAACGGTTTATAGTGCTCACAAAGTTCTGCCAAGACCTTTTCTTGCTCTCCTTAATAACACGACGCGCCTTAGCTCTGGCTATACGGAACGCTGCTAAGTTGTCATCAGATGGCTGCATCTTAAATCGGCGCAACGCCCTCCTGCGTCCCTGAATAGCGGAACGACATTCGTCATTCCACCAGGGGACGGGCGTTCGCCGCAGCGTTCCGGAGCATTTAGGCATGGAGACGTCAGCCGCCTGGTGAATCACAGCTGTAAAATGATTCACCATCTCCGTGATGCCTTTGCGAGGCCGGAGGCATACTGACCTGGTATA
The DNA here is from genome assembly GCA_031002005.1 of Vandiemenella viatica. Lineage (NCBI taxonomy): Eukaryota > Metazoa > Arthropoda > Insecta > Orthoptera > Morabidae > Vandiemenella > Vandiemenella viatica. The sequence continues at coordinate 132,195,231 of JARYHS010008075.1, read as the reverse complement.
CAACGGCCAATTGGCTTTGCTGACGTTCCATTTGCGTCGGTTATTGCCTCTTACGCGTTCAAACTCTACGTGCATCCATATTGGGAAGTGGTCGCTTCCATGAAGGTCGCGGTCCACTTCCCAATGCACGGAGTCCGCGAGTGAGGGGGAGCACAACGAAAGGTCAATGGCAGAGGACGTACCGGTAGCAGTGGTGAAATGAGTCATTTGCCCTGTATTCAGGATACAAATGTCCTCCTGCTCTATCAATCTACCAACCACTCGGCCCCTGGGGCAATCGGTGGAGGAACCCCACAACGCACTGTGGGCGTTGAAATCTCCCAAGAGGAGAAAGGGCCGAGTGAGTTGTCGTATGATGCTAACAAGGTCGTCATAGGCGACTGACGCACTGGGTGGCAGATAGATAGAGCATACGGTCAGTTCGATTGGACCGTGTATTTTCACCGCAACTGCTTGTAGTGAGGAGGTGAGAGCAACGGGTTCAGAGTGGACGGTGTTTAGTACCAACACAGCCACTCCCCCCTTGGCTCGATCACCCTCGGTATCGTCCTTTCGGTATATGTCATATCCTCTTAGCACTGGTTCATGCGATGGTCTAAAATGTGTCTCCTGTATGCAGAGACACAATGGATTAGACCGTGCTAAGAGTTGGACTTCCTCTTTGTGAGCCTGAAAGCCGTTGACGTTCCACTGAAGTATGGGAGCCATTCTACCTATTTAAAACCACCCGCCCCGGGTCGGGTGGGTCAGTGTCTGATTTCTGCTGAGGAACGGGACCAGGGTCTACGTCCACCAGCATAAGGTCATCTTCGGGTCCGAAGACGACTTTTGTTCTAAGGCCTCGGCGTCCTGCGGATGTTTCTCCCGCCGAGGCTTTGTCCCCCTCCTCCCCTCCCTAGTTGGGGAACTGGGAGGAGAAGTAGACGGGGACTTCAAGAACATGGTGGGGTCCGTGTGTTTAAACTTCGGACCCCGAACCTTTGCACTGTTTGCCATCCGCTACTAGCTGATGGCGTTGCAGTTACTGTCTCTTCTGTGGGCTTTTGAACTACTGTAGCCGAGGGAATATCGGCTGTAGCTATTGTAGCGGATGGCTGTGCTGTAACTGGTGGACTTTGTGAACCTGGTTTCTTAGTGGTCGAGGTTGCAGCTGTGTTGCTACCGACGTCCGAGGTCCGAGGTGTTAAGACCTTAATGGGTGTGGCACCACATCTGCACTGACATGAGCACATTGGGCTTGTGCCCATGTCCGCAACGGACGTCTGCGTAGCAACACTTTGCTTCCTGACAGGAGCTGACAACGTTTTCGCGAAGCTAGTTGCGAAAACCGGTGGTGCTAGAGCCTTGTAGCGTTTCTTCGCATCGCCATAAGATATCCGCTCTTTCGTTTTCAGCTCCTGTATCTTTTTTTCTTCTAGATACACCCGACACTCCCTGCTCCAGGCTGGATGTGCCCCGGAGCAGTTAACACACCTGTGGGAGGGTGCAAACGGCACCCGGCTCGTGCGCCGCCTTACCACATTTTCCACAGGTGGAGTTGCCTTTGCAGTTCGCCGTCGTATGCCCGAACCTCTGGCACTTGAAGCAGCGCATAGGGTCCGGTACATACGGGCGAACGTTTAGATGTAAATATCCAGCCTTGATATCTTTTGGCAACGTTGGAGTGTCGAATGTCAGGACGAAGGTGGCAGTCTTTTCTAGACTGCCGTTAACCCTTCGCATGATCTGTCGAACCTCGACCACGTTTTCTGATCTCCACTCCTTAAGGAGTTCCTCGGTCTCTAAATCCATCAAGTCGCGGCAGGTGATCACGCCTTTACTACTATTTAGAGATTTATGGAGTTCGCACTTTACTGCGAACTCCCCGAGCTTCTCACACTTAAGGAGTGAGACAGCCTGCTTATAGGTTGATGTTTCTAAAAGCAGGGTCCCGTTCCTCAGCTTTTTCACACTCTTTAATGTTCCGACTATCCCTTCGAGCCCTTTTTGTATGTAGAAAGGAGAGACCTTCTCAAAGGATCCCTCCTTTCTTGCCATTATTATAAAGGCATCATCAATAAGATGACCCTTCCTGTTACTGTTTTCTGTATCAGGGGGCTTTCAACCCTCACCCGCTTGTTCGAACTGGGTGTATTTTTTTTAACCTGCGGCACACCCGAACCGCAGGGGTTTTGTTTTTGTTTGTAGTCGGAATTTTGTTCCCACGAGCAAAAACATGTTAAAAAGAAATGCTCATACAACAGGGGTGCGCAGGTGCCCCTGAGGTTGTACGTTAGCGAGTGATCTGCCTCTCACCCATGCACCTCCTCGGCACGTATCCGACCTTGAGGTTGAGGGTTTTTTTATAGAGGTTTGTACCGTCCTCGCGATCCGGGCGATGAAGCCAAGATCCCCGTTCTCCTAGGCACACAACGTTCCACCGCCACGCCCTACGGTGGTCGTTGAAGCATGGTAGGAGTTTACGGTGTGGGAAACTTGCGGCGCTCACAAGTTTCCAGCTCGGGCACCGCGGGTTCGCCAAACCCGTACCTGGCACTTACGTACCAGGCCCCTGCGGGGGGGCAATCGGTGGTAGAACCCCACAACGCACTGTGGGCGTTGAAATCTCCCAAAAGGAGAAAGGGCCGAGTGAGTTGTCGTATGATGCCAACCAGGTCGTCGTAGTCGAACAGACAAACTGGGTGGCAGGTAGAGAGAGCATACGGTCAGTTTGATTGGACCGTGTATTTTCACCGCTACTGCTTGTAGATGGGAGGTGAGAGCAACGGGTTCGGAGTGGACAGTGTTCCGAACAAACACAGCCACTCCTCCCTTCGCTCGATCACCCTCGGTATCGTCCTTTCTATAAATGTCGTATCCTCTTAGCACTGGTTGGTGTAGTGGTCTAAAATGTGTCTCTTGAATACAGAGACACAATGGATTAGACCGTGCTAAGAGGTGGACTTCCTCTTTGTGAGCCTGAAATCCGTTTACGTTCCACTGAAGTATGGGAGCCATTCTAACTATTTAAAATCACCCGCCCGGATCGGGTGGTCCTCCGATGATGGTAGCTGACGAACGGAAACCAGGTTCGTCCACCAGCATTAGAACGTCTTCGGGGTCCGAAGACGAATCTGCATTTTGTAAGGCCTCGGTGCCTGGCGGTTCTTTCTTCCGCCGAGACCTTCGCCCCTTCCTTCTCCGCCAGTCTGTGCCCTGGGGGGAGAAGATGAAGGAGACTTGACAAACATACTAGGATCCGTATGTTTGAATTTCGGACCCCGAACCTTTTGCACTGTCTGCCATCCGCTGCCGGCAGATGGCGTTGCCGATGCTGTTTCTGATGTGGATGCTACATCATTTACAGGCGCTACTTTCTGCTGTTGCAGAAGCACTAACCATTGTAACCTTTGCAGCAGATGACTGTGCTTTCGCTGATGGACTTGCTGAACCTGTTGCATTTGTGGTCGGGTTTACAAAAGTGTTGCTGCCGACGTCAGAGGTCCTAGGTGTTATGACCTTTGTGGCATTGGGCGCCACAATTGCATTGACATGAGCACGTTGTACTTGTGCCCATGTCCGCAACTGTCGTCTGGTGGCAACACTTTCTTTCTCCTGACGGGAGTTGAAAGAGTCTTAGCGAAGCTGCTAGCAAAGATGGGTGGTGCTAGCGCCTTGTACCGCTTCTTCGCTTCGCCGTAGGGATTCGCTCTTTTTTTTTAACTCCTGTATCTTTTTCTCTTCAAGATACAATCGACACTCCCTGCTCCAGGCTGGATGTGCCCCGGAGCAGTTGACACACACCTGTGGGAGGGTGCAACTAATACCTGGCTCGTGTGCAGCCTTTCCACATTTCCCACAGGTGGGGTTGCCCTTGCGGTCGCCGTCGTATGACCGAA